>OX345644.1:2518736-2786236 GCA_947044365.1 Petrosia ficiformis
AAAATTACTACTTTTAGTTATAGTTATAGTATGCCTAGTTTCTCAAACTTTTAGTTTAGTAGTTAATTAACTAAAATAATATTAGGCTTACTAAAAGGGTTTTAGTTTTAGTTAACCCATTATTGGCTAATTTTCGTTTTAGTTAGTTATAGTTATTACAGTAGTTTAGTTAACTAAAAGTCACAATGCCTTACTAAAAGGGGTTTTAGGTTATAGTTAACTGATCAACACTACACAGTACAGCTGGTGATATTATGTAATTACATCAGTGACCAAATATATGAACTTAGAGACATTAAACATACCCACACTATGGCAAATTGGCAACAGTCTTTGTTTCAAACTTTCCTTGCAAATCTTTCAATGCAGTAAGTGTAATTCTTGGCTCTAATACAACCAACTAGAGCTGCAAGTAAACTTTAACAGAAGCTCAGCAGTTCACAAAGTGAATATGGTAGCCTTTTTTTATGAACCAGCTTCAATACCAGCTGTTAGTATTCTCACCAAACAAATTATACACTCTTTTCTTTAATACCATGTACTATACACCACATTACATGACAACAACAGATCAGCTACTCTTCAAACAAGCTGTAGAAATACTCTGTTATATTCTCAACACAGTAATGCTGAGTCTGTCAAGTTTCAAAGTAGGATAGAAGCTTTACACCTGGCTATATAGTATCCAATAGTAATATTAACTAGCAACAGGCTGACAGAAGAGTAGAAGTAAAACTGCTAATATTTGACAATACAGGAGACTAAATACAGCAGCACACATCAGCATAAACTATACTCTATGACACTATATATACAAATATCATGGGTATTTGATACGTGTAATAATGTTATAAAAACATCAACTAAGTGGTTAGTTTAGCCTCCTACTCCCCCTCCACAGACAGCCATGAACCACAAACTTAAACAAGATTCATATCAATAGTTAATTATTTGTTTCCACAAGGTAATAGGCTTGGGAAAAGTATAAAGCATTATACTAATTACTGACTATTGTTATTATTCTTTGTGGTTTGAGAGTAAACTGTAATTACGCTAAGATGTATTATAGTGTACAACTTGCATGTAATTACATGTGTGTGTATGTGTGCTTGCTGTAGTCACGAATCAAGTAGTACATATGTGTGCAACTTGCCTCTTGGCTAGTAGGGTAGGAGAATGATGAATCTTCGTTAAAGTACTCATCTTCACTTTCTGGATAATCAAAAAATTCCTTTGTCGTAGTCATGACGTATTCTCCGTTTGTCAGTATTTGATATTCCTATTAATATTAAGTGATTCGTAATACTTTATAAACGAAACTGTTTAAATTTAAGTCTGTTGGTATTCACGATGACCTCAAAAATAGGATATGAGTCATATGATGACTTTATATGTAATAATATGTATAGTTTAATGTCATAAGGTTAATACATGACTATACTGTAACTCAATAATGAAACAATTGATTGATTTGACATACACAAAAAGAAACAGGTACCATAATTATATGAAAATGGTGAAGGTAAAAAGATTGTTGGTCCTTCCAAACTAAAGATATGTGAGGTTAAGGTGAACATGAATTATCTTCAGTTGGAGTCTAATATCAGACATCAATTATATTTTACTTGCACGTTTGAAATGATTCAGTTAATACTGTTGCTTTCTCTAATCATGCATACTAGAGCATAGGCCACACTCTAGTATCTATGATCAAATAGTACTATATATATATTATACTATTGTATAATTTCTCGACACTACAACTAGAAGCCGTATATATATAACCATTACTAGAAATCAATTGAGCGTGTCGATTTAATACTAGAACTTGTACTAATACTATGTTGTATATGAACATACCATAGACTGCATGTCTTCTTGTATTCCTGGATTCCAGTACGATGTTTTAAATGACGACTCGTACTCCATGTTGTTGGACAGATTTACTTCAATATTACTTTACAAATAGATACCATTAATTAGAACATAAACATAAACAAAATTTTGCTGCAATGAATAAAATATTACTGAAAATAATTATTATAAAGGAGGAAAAATCTCAGCAATCATACACCTCACTCCACCACCTCCCAAAGCCTCAATGACATCAACAGGGCAATGAGCAATTTCGGAACTCTCAAGAATCTTTTCTTTCTGCCAATCCTTTAAAGCTTCATAAGATTTCGTCGACATTACAACATATCTTTTCCCATTTTTATTACAAAGCTGAAGCGAATTACAAACAAAATTATTCAACTGTAATTCAGTAATCGGAATAACCTCTTTGCCAGATTTCTCAATGCTGTTTTTGACCATTATTCTCTCACTCTCATTTCGTATGCTATCAAGACAGATCATTGCAAATTCCTCACCTAAACATAGCATTACATTGGTATGATATATCGGCACATAGTTACCCAAACTACTCTTTTGTGTAGCATTAAATATAACTGGCGTATAATTTAGTTCATGACAAAATGTTTTCAGTGGATCTTCATGTGTTCGTGCTGACAAACAAGAATAAACAATACGATTTACTCGATCGATTACCATACTGCCTGTGCCCTCCAAAAATAGTTTATTGTTTTCAAAATATGTGAGATCTAACACCTCAGCTTGGAGAGATTCTGTCCACTTTCTAATTAAAGTATCTTGTCGTTCATTCCTCCTCGTATTTGCCATCATTGGGTAGAGAGCAATCTTAGATGGTGTATCTTGCGCCAAAGGAGAATGAAAGGATATCCAGTTGTTTGGAAAGACTGAATCAGGGAGTTTCAGATCATCTCTATCAAGTTCTTCATGAACCTGTATCCCACATGACTTCAATAAAGATAACAGTCTTTCAAATTCCACAATGGCCAATTTGCGTACTTGTTCAGGGTCAGTCAAATAACTTCCGTTCGACTTGGTAGGATCAATCTGAAATGCATTATCTCCTGCTGTCTGTTCATTGAAACCAAATGATCTAGGTCGAATCATCATCACCCTATTGGTTACTTGCTGAAGGTTGTTTGGCTTGTGTTCAGAAGCCATTGTCGTTAATCTACGCAGCAGCGAGTAAAATCTAAACCACTGCATGAATTGTGAGCAATCCACGGATGAAAAATTATGATTATTACTAATTAACTATTATTCACTGAATAATTATAATAATTATCTTTTATTATTAAAATGGAATATTATATAAAATCAGTTAGGAAATCCCAAACCAGTGAGTTTTGGTCTAAAGTTAGCAAATACTGGATCTTGAATTCCATTCTCAAGTGCTCCAAGACCACTCCCTGGTTTCCAGCCCATGTTGCGCAATATTTGATTTCCAATATTTCTGTCATCAATGGGTGGAGCATTTCCACCCACAATCTTCATCTGGGATCCTAAGACGGAGACTGGTACACGTATGGGTAAAGAATGTCTGAAATTCTTCTTGGAGAAAAAAGCTGGATCTAAAAGCTCACGTCCATGTTCTTTGATAACTTCTTCAATCTCGCCATCACTAGCCAAACGAGTACATCCAGTTTTCCTTAAAACTGGCGATGCAACAGGTAGACGTCTTTTCTGATGAACAGTATAGTCCAAGTTATGAACATCGGCCAGACTAGAAGCTGTACGACACAGAGCTCTACTCAACATCGGTAGATGCAATTCCGTTTCTATACTATACAATACAAAATCACTTATTCTTTTACTCAGTTCTTGTGGCGAAGTAATAGTAGGTGCTAGCTTTTTCCTTTTCTTTGAATTACCACTTTTACCATGAATGCCGCATTGCTGTGGGTGTATAAACTCGCTATTATTACTTGTAACCTTTGTACCAATGTCCCATTTGTGTCCACTTCCCCCCCGACTTAAAAATGGAAAGTTTCCACTAAGAACTTGATTGAAATGAACATTATCTTCAACCATCTCATCAGCACTGCTTACTGTCTGATTGTCCCACCAACTCTTTATGCCAATATTGGTAGTATATGCAGTTCCAGTGATCTTTAGATTGCCTGCAATTTCTGCACTACTTTCTTCATCATCTCCATCACATCCGCTGTCAAAGGAACTTTCTGTCAATTCACTACCACTGTTAGATTGAGAATGAGGTAGTGCAGAGTCCATGAGAGATATCACTTCCGATCCCTCCATTGTAGACAAACCTGTGGAATGATATAATCAGTTTATGATAGAGTGCTATATTCCATGTTATGTGGCCATGTAATTTAACAAATGTTTTCAACATGTTTCTCTTAAGGTTTCAAAAGGTTTTTACCAAAAAATGACGATCACACCTGACACAATTAGCACTTAACATTAATGTGTGACATTCTACACGCTTAATACAGCCACATCAATAAGTGATCGATTGTACAAAAGGAAATATTTACCAAAGATGATGGCTAATATACATTTTGTAAATGTACAGTTGGTAGGTGTCAGACTTGGAGTCAAACACTTCGAATACTTGATAAATACACTGTCCTTTCATGAAGTTTGTTGGTGATAACTGATTAAAGTGCTGGAAGTTTTAGCACATAGATGTTTACAATATTACTTTTGATGTGTCAATGATGTCACATTGTAAACCTGCAAGCACATGCTACATCAACAATGTTAAGTACAGAAACTTTAAAGTAATATGATGTCACGTGAACCTGCAAGCACATGCTACATCCATAATGTAAACTTTAAGTAATATGATGTCACATTGTGAACCTGCAAGCACATGTTACATCAATATTGTTAAGTACAGAAACTTTAATTTAGATGAAATAAGAAATAAGTATTTTAAGTTGTATTTGAAATGCTTAGTATTTGAATAATGTATACATGTATGTATTTCAAATACTGTGACATGTATTCTAGTAGGTGTAAACAGTAAGTTTGTATGTACATACAGTACTGCTATGGCACTAGAGAGTGAATGTATTCCAAAATGACTATAGTTAGTTCTTCATCTCACTTCGCCAGGAAAAGGCAAAAAGAAATCAAACTCCATACTAACAAATTAGTAATTACCTACCACTAGAATCCTTACACGTTGCTTTATATCTATACATAATTTTTCTTAACATTCATATAATTAAAGTTAATTCCGATCAAAACAATGTGGGTCTACAAGTGTATGTATTAGAAGGCAGTCCAGATTTTTTGTGAATCGACAGAGAGACTGCAGGTGAAATTTAGTCATATTGCATATACACACAAAGCTGATTATATGAAGAATATGATATAATAAGCGATTACAGCTTGCCTTTTTAAGCTACAAAGATAAGTAATAGCCATTCCCATAGAAATCTGTACGATTTGGATGCCCTCATAAGGTACAACATAGTGTGAAGTAGTGATGAACGAGGACAAGTGATCATAACCAGGTGATGTGAAGAGACAAAATGAGGCCACAAGGAAAGTATATACATGTATCATGAACCCTAATTATGCGAACCATGCAAATTTTATAATACTATTACTATAACAATTGGGACCCCCAATGTGTATGCCCTCCCCCCCTTCCCTCTGTGGATCTATGAAAAGATACTCAAGTATAGGTCTGTAGCTACTTATATATACAGCCAAACTTTTCATAATAGGTGTGGTCAATTTTGCACACATGCAAAAGCTGAAAATACAGAAGGTCAAAGTTCAAAATACAAAAAAGTTGAAGGCCAAAATCTGTGACCTTTGCATGTGCTAAGTTCATTGACTGAAATCGTACACGGAAGAGCATATTTAAAAGCAAACCTGTTTCGGTTTCTTCGTATTCTTCTTCCGAGTTGTCAGGGCCTAACATAATGATGTCATCTACTGTTGGTGAATCTGAATCTGTCAAAGCACGAGAACTAATATCACTGGGAACATACTGACACTCGGATGATCCTTTCTGATGTACAGATGAGTGTGGTATCATAGATGGACTAACCCATGCTATAGGATTATATCTCAGTTTAGAAACGTATGAGTCTCTTCTCTGCTTACCCATGTGAGCCCCAGCCATTCTTTCTGTCTCACATGGCGACTGATGTACGAGGGGCAAAGCCTTGGCTTTCTTTGTACATTTCCGGTTGCGTTTGGAACTCCTCTTTCTACATTGTCGTTCCTTGAGGCGTTCTAGAGGAACTTCTCCTGGAAGATTATCTAACAAAGTCGCTGAAGGTAATTCAGAGTAAATCGTCTCTACATCACTAGTAACAATGCATCCTTCAGGAAGCTGTAAGGGATCCATTCCACAAGACATTACAGATACATTCAGACTTGACAATCTCTTTGTTACTTCGATTGCGTCTAGAACAGTTGCAGGATCGTTGAGATCTGCATTCTCGGCATAATCAAGTAGAGTTTGATCGTCGAGGCTTGCCCAACCACTTTGGTCCCCTCCTTCCCCAAGATGTTTCTGGCATCTCTCAGGATCACTGTGACGACCCGATCGCCCTCCATGTTTACTTCGAAGTCTTCTACGAGACGCTCGTCGACCCATTACATCACATCTATATAATATAGCAAAGGAACTAAACAAAAAAACAAATGGTTATTATAGGGCCGTCCCTATAAATTGGGGTTTATTGATTATCTATTGCGTGCACGCGCGCAGAGCCAGAGGTCGCGCTAATTAAAATTATAGTCTCGTCCCCATCCGGTCACGCCCATGTGTTTCAGGTATGATTGAGTGCGAACACCACAAAACAGTCATAGGTATACTTTTTCTCTGTAAGAGTGTATGCAATGTACAGACCACATATATTATATAATTCTATAATTATATATATATATAATTTATATATAATTATAATATTCAGGCAAGCCGCTGACAACTACACTGCTCTAGATACCGTGCCTTCTGCTATGTAGTCCTAGTAAGGTAGAACTGGCTATACAAGAATACATTTTTACATAATTATAGTAGATGACTTTTTCCAGATATTGCAAGGAAAAATGAAAGAAACACTTAGCTAATAATTGTTGATTGAACTCATGTATATGTTTGTACAAATAAGACTGAAAGTTATTTTATGAATGTAAAGTTAGTTTTTACGACTCTTCATTTCGGTGAATTTGAGAGAATAATAATAGCCTTTCCAGGAATCCCAGTTTATCCCATTAGCAAGAGATGAATGCGAACCTCCAAGATACTGGGAATTGAGGTTAGAACGATGACATGCATTGTACCACCAAGCTCCTTTGAATGAAACGGCACACTGATCATAACGAAGATCATTTTCTCTGTCCTTAGTAGAGAATTTCATTCCATTGACATTCCCATAGTCACCATCAGGTGTCATCGAATCTCCTGCATCACCAGAATATCCTCCAAGAGTGATAGGGTAATCTGTTGCACAGTCTCCTACACTAAATATAGAGTATTTAGCATAGCGTCGGTTGTTCTCAAAGTCTTCCAAATCCACTCTTAATGAGTAGTACCCTCTACCAGTAACAAGTCGATGTATCTTCCTCAGTCCCAACCAGAATTCTCCATCGAGATCACCAAAACCTTCCTCATAGTCAATCCAATTACGATAGAAATCAACTGATCCATCTTTCCTCCTCTGAAAAACAGTCCATCTGCCACCATCAGTATCCATATCACAATAGACCTATGGATGATGAGAGAATACTTCAGCAGTAGCTCATGCATTGTTATTATATATACATGGATATTATTATACCTGAAATGGGATCTTGTCATCAGGATTAATATTATAAATACCACTTGGATCAACACCAGGAGTCAATGAATCACAATCTTTAGGAATTATGTAATAAGAGTTATTATAGTACATTGTAGTACTGTACTATACAGTAATATGTCTCACCTTGGATTATAGTATCGCTATAAACAGAATAGGTAAAGTAGAACATAACTACTGTGTACAGGAACACTTTTGGGACACCCATAATGAACACTTGATGGTAAGTTCAGTAGTGCACTACTGGTAATATTTTACTACGATGAGGCTATATATATCTTTTACAATGATTCACTGTTAATGAACAGTTTGGATTTCTTTTGTTGACTAGTTTACTTTTATAGTCATTGTTAGTATATCCTGTCGACAAGCTTTATATTTTTCTATACATAATTATAATACACATTTTAATTAGCTTCCCACATAATGAAATGTATTTATTTTACAGGAATACATATTTTCATGTACACACGCATGTACATCCATAATCAATGAAGGAAATAACCCAGAGTTGCTATGGTATAAAAAGCAACATATCTATGTACATCTTCTTGGTACTTTATATACTAAATTTACTAATCATTTTTGTAATAGAAACAATTTTAGTTTTATTTAACAATTTATCTTGGTCTTAATAGACCTATTTATAAGAGTAACAAACAGAATATTCCTAATAGTAGCTCATGCATATAATTATTATACATTATACCTGAAATGGGATGGCGTCATCAGGATTAATACCACTTGGATCAATACCAGGAGTCAATGAATCACAATCTTGAAAAACAATGTTATTCAGTTGTTATAATTATAGTATTATTATATATACATATTATGTTTCACCTTTGATTATATCAGCATAAACAGAATAAGTGAAGTAGAACATAACTACTGTGCACAGGAACACTTCATAATGAACGCTTGATGGTAAGTTCAGTAGTGATCTACTGGTAATATTTGACAACGATGAGGTTATATCTTTGGATGATTCACAGTTAATGAACAGTTTGGATTTCTGTTGTTTATGACTAGTTTACTAATTTATAATCATTGTTGGTACATCCATTCTACAAGCTTTATACCTTTCTATACAATAATTATAATACACATTTTAATTAGCTTCCTACATGTATTCACATTTTACAGGAATACATATTTTCATGTACACATGTATGTACATCCATAATCAACGAAGGAACTAACCAGAGATGCTATGGCATGAAAAAGCAACATACTATTTACTGGTAGTTTATATACTACATTTACTTATATTATTCAGTCGATTTAACAATCCATTTTGGTTGAGCTCCAAAACTTAGAAACATTGTTTCCACTTCACAGACCACTGACAACTATAACTAGTGTTTACAACAAATTAAAGCAGCAGGGGTGTACGTCATAAATATATATATCTATAAGTAAGTTGGGTTTATCTGATGAAACTACTTCATTCGGGCTAGGTTTGCAGAAGCTGCTGCCAATTTTTAATGTTTCCGTCTCATTTGTTACTTTCATATGTTTTCAGTTAGTGTTTAAAGGTGTACCAAATTATTGTACATTATGATTAATTTGTGGTTGTAATAGATTTGTAACAAAAAAATATTCTTTAAAAAAATTATATTACAGAACTTTCATTCCAACCTAATCTTCCACATGATTGGTGTTTAAAATGTTGTAATAAATAAGGACAAGATGATAATATATGATGTTGTGGTACCAAGTCAATAGGACGTTCTGTGTTACCTAGAACCAGACAATTCACTTCAAGTCCAAATAATTATTGATTGAATTATCTCTTTGTATTAATTAATATGTAAACATATGTACAAATAAGTTAAATTTATGTATATGTGCAAGTAAGAAAACTTATTCTATGAATGTAAAGTTAGTTTTTACGACTCTTCATTTCGGTGAATTTGAGAGAATAATAATAGCCTTTCCAGGAATGCCAGTTTACTCCATTAGCATAAGCAGTGGAACCATACTTAGCATTGAGGTTGGAACGATGACATGTCCTATACCACCAAGCTCCTTTGTATGAAACAGCACACGCAATCGATAAAAAATCATTATCTCTATCCTTAGTAGAGAATTTCACCCCATCGACGTTTCCATGATCATCAGATGTCATTGAATCTCCTGCATCACCAGAATATCCTCCAAGAGTGATAGGGTATTCTGTTGCACAGTCTCCCAAACTAAATGAGGAGTATTTAGCATAGCGTTGGTTGTTACTATAGTCCTGCAAATCCACTCTTAGTGAGTAGTACCCTCTACCAGTAACAAGTCGGTGTATCTTCCTCAGTCCCAACCAGAATTCTCCATCGAGATCACCAAAACCTTCCTCATAGTCAATCCAATTACGACTGAAATCAACCGATCCATCTTTCCTTCTCTGAAAAACAGTCCATCTGCCACCATCAGTATCCATATCACAATAGACCTATTTATAAGAGTAACATACAGAATATTCCCAATAGTAGCTCATGCATAATTATTATACATTATACCTGAAATGGGATGGCGTCATCAGGATTAATATTATAAATACCACTTGGATCAACACCAGGAGTCAATGAATCACAATCTTGAGAAATAATGTAATATAATTATTCAGTTGTTATAATTATAGTATAATTATATATACATATTATGTTTCACCTTTGATTATATCAGCATAAACAGAATAAGTGAAGTAGAACATAACTACTGTGTACAGTAACACTTTCGGGACACCCATAATGAACACCGAATGGTAAGTTCAGTAGTGATCTACTGGTAATATTTGACAACGATAGTTATATCTTTGGATGATGAGTTTGGATTTTTTTTGTTTGTGATTAGTTTACTAATTTATAATCATTGTTGGTACATCCATTCTACAAGCTTTATACCTTTCTATACAGTAATTATAATACACATATTAATTAGCTTCTTACATGTATTTACATTTTACAGGAATACATATTTTCATGTACACACACATGTACATCCATAATCAACAAAGGAACTAACCAGAAATGCTATGGCATGAAAAAGCAACATACTATTTACTGGTAGCTTATATACTACATTTACTAATCATTTTGGAACAATGTATACATTATTCAGTCATTTAACAATCCATTTTGGTTGAGCTCCAAAAACTTAGATATATTGTTTCCACTTCACAGACCACTGACAACTATAACTAGTGTTTACAACAAATTAATGCAACAGGGATGTACATGTACATCATAAATATATATATCTGTAAGTAAGTTGGGTTTATCTGATGAAACTACTTCATTCAGGCTAAGTTTGCAGAAGCTGCTGCCAATTTTTATGGCCCGTAGGGCCATCCCTATAATTGCTTTCCACGGGGTTTAATGTATATATAATATATATATAATATATATATATATTCTTGTGTCACTTGCGCGACTATGCGTTGTATACGTAGTTAAGGAAGTTGCGTCATTCCCGGGGGCTCGGTCAATTAATGGGCGTGGCGCGTAAAAGAACGCGCGTTTGAGCTACAGACCAGCCAGGAAGATTCAGAAAGGATGTAAAACTGCTAATAACTGTTGTATATAGCAGAGAAACAGTATAGATATTATGCAAGAATCTTTAACAAGTAAGTATGATAAGTTGTTGAGTTTCAGACACGAGGAAGTCATCATTTAGAACCTTGAAGGAGTACCTCAGTCAGTTCATCAGACATCTGTGTATTTAGACTGCAATTAGGCTTACACTTACGTCTTCAGGCCCTAGGAGTACACAGAAAGGTAGAGACACTAGTGCCATCAGCAATGCTTAATACATAGTCATCACAAAGCAAATATAGGGATGTTTTTTCTCTATATACACTTGTTAATGTTACCGTCTCATTCTGGACTTTCATGTTTTCAGTTAGTGTTTAAACGTGCACCAAATTATTATACATTATGATTAATTTGAGGTTGTGATAGATTTGTAACAAAAAAATATTCTTTAAAATAAATTATATTACAGAACCAACCTAATCTTCCACATGATTGGTGTCTAAAATGTTGTAATAAATAAGGACAAGATAATAATACCAAATCAATAGGACGTTCTGTGTTACCTAGAACCAGACAATTCACTTGATGTAATATACTTAGGGGTTCTGGTGTTGTAATGTAGAGACGTTTGTTGTCAGTATCAATACCACGTGCACAAACTAGACCTGAAGAATTGTAATTAATTTATCTATTAATCTAGCAGTGTACATCAGTGTTCTACACTGGTCGGCACTGGCCACTCACCATGAATTAACCACCACTCAGAGAATTAAACACCTCTGAGATAATACATAATTATATATATATAATATATATATATATATAGGCCAGTGAGACAGAATTGAACATAAACTGGATAAACAGCACTAAATGCAAGTTAAAATCTGATCACCACTCTACATATCCTAGGCAGAACACTGGTACATGTATCTATCTATCGGTAATCATTTGGTCACCGTGACCTCAGATAAATGTTCAAAACTTTAGTACTTGACATTCAATAATACTTTTGTACTATTAAAGATAATTATTATGTAGTAAGTTATTAGTATGGACAGTGCACTTGGCATATCAAAATAGAGTTAATTTGTTCCTTGCAGTGCAGCAAAGTAATACTTTATTGCTCACCTACACCCAGAAATAGCAGTTGTGAAGATACCAGTATATTTGTAATCACAATCAATTAACTAAATAAAAATATAATTACAACCTCATTACATTAAAATTATTTGAATACATGCACCATAATAGCCCACATCTTCTTAGATATACTCATCCACTTCACATTTTGACATCAATCAATTCTGCGACACAAAACGTATTATAAAAGAGTGTGCATGCAATGTATACACCACATATATTATATATATATATATAATTATATATATAATAAATATTCAGGCAAGCCGCTAACAACTAGTACACTGCTCTGAATACTGTGCAGCCTTCTGCTAGCAGTAAGTTGGAACTGGCTACACAAGACTACATTTAAAATCAAACACTTGCAAAGAAAAATGGGAGAATCTTTTAGAATTCAAGTCCAAATAATTGTTGGTTGAATCATTACTTTTTGTTAATTAATAATTAATATGTAAACATAATGTACAAATAAGTTAAATTTATGTAAGTAAACTTATTCTATGAAAGTAAAGTTAGTTTTTACGACTCTTCATTTCGGTGAATTTGAGAGAATAATAATAGCCTTTCCAGGACTCCCAGTTTATTCCATCAGCAATTGATGTATGTGAACCTTCAAGATACTGAGCATTGAGGTTGGAACGATGACATACCCTATACCACCAAGCTCCTTTGTATTTAACAGCACACTGAGTAAAAGAATAAAAATCATTATCTCTATCCTTAGTAGAGAATTTCACTCCATCGACGTTTCCATAATCACCGATAGGTGTCATTGAATCTCCTGCATCACCAGAATATCCTCCAAGTGTGATAATGTAATCTGTTGCACAGTCTCCCAAACTAAATGAGGAGTATTTAGCATAGCGGCGGTTGTTACTAAAGTCCTCCAAATCCACTCTTAGTGAGTAGTACCCTCTACCAGTAACAAGTCTATGTATCTTACTCAGTCCCAACCAGAATTCTCCATCGAGATCACCAAAACCTTCCTCATAGTCAATCCAATTACGATAGAAATCAACCGATCCATCTTTCCTCCTCTGAAAAACAGTCCATCTGCCACCATCAGTATCCATATCACAATAGACCTATTTATAAGAGTAACATACAGAATATTCCCAATAGTAGCTCATGCATAATTATTATACATTATACCTGAAATGGGATGGCGTCATCAGGATTAATATCATAAATACCACTTGGATCAACACCAGGAGTCAATGAATCACAATCTTGAGAAATAATGTAATATAATTATTCAGTTGTTATAATTATAGTATTATTATATATACATATTATGTTTCACCTTTGATTATATCAGCATAAACAGAATAAGTGAAGTAGAACATAACTACTGTGTACAGGAACACTTTCGGGACACCCATAATGAACATTGGATGTAAGTTCAGTAGTGATCTACTGATAATATTTGACAATGATAGTTATATCTTTGGATGATTTACTGTTGATGAACAGTTTGGATTTTTATTTGTTTGTGACTAGTTTACTAATTTATAATCATTGTTGGTACATCCATTCTACAAGCTTTATACTTTTCTATACATAATTATAATACACATTTTAATTAGCTTCCTACATTTTTACAGGAATACATATTTTCATAGGAATACATATTTTCATGTACACATGTATGTACATCCATAATCAACGAAGGAACTAACCAGAAATGCTATGGCATGAAAAAGCAACATACTATTTACTGTATTACATTTACTAATCATTTTGGAACAATTTATATATTATTCAGTCAATTTAACAATTTATCTTGGTTGAGCTCCAAAACTTAGATAACCACTTCACAGACCACCGACAACTATAACTAGTGTTTACAACAAATTAATGCAGCAGGGATGTATGTCATAAATATATATATCTATAAGTAAGTTGGGTTTATCTGATGAAACTACTTCATTCAGGCTAACTTTGCAGAAGCTGCTGCCGCCAATTTTTAATGTTTCCGTCTCATTCTGGACTTTCATATTTTAATTTGAGGTTGTGATAGATTTGTAACAAAAAAAAATATTCTTTTAAAAAAATTATATTACAGAACTTTCATTCCAACCTAATCTTCCACATGATTGGTGTTTAAAATGTTGTAATAAATAAGGACAAGATGATAATATATGATGTTGTGGTACCAAGTCAATAGGACGTTCTGTGTTACCTAGAACCAGACAATTCACTTGACGTAATATATTGAGGGGTTCTGGTGTTGTAATGTAGAAACATTTGTTGTCAGCATCAATACCACGAACTAGACCTGAAGAATTGTAATTAATTAACTATTATATACATGTCTATCGGCAATCGTTTCTGCTGATCATAACCATTAGGTCACCATGACCTCAGATAAATGTTCATAACTTTAGTACTTGACATTCAATAATACGTTTGTACTATTATATGAGTTCTATAGATAATTTCTATTTGATGTAGTAAGTCATTAGTATGGACAGTGCACTTGGCATATCAAAATAGAGTTAATTTGTTTCTCACCTAATCCCAGAAATTCAACAGCTGGTAAAGCAGACTTGATAAACTTGAAGATACCAGTATATTTGTAATCATAATCAATTAACTGAATAAAATATAATTACAACTTCCATTACATCAAAATCATTCATTTTGCTTGAGAATACATGTACCATAATTGTTCACCTCTTCATCTGCTACTCTAGTGAGTGCTACAAATTTACCATTGATAGCATACAACAGTTGACTGAATGGGACCTGAAAATATAACATATATAAGTTATTTGTAAAAACTAATGCATAGGTGAATTAAATCTAATGTTGACGTAATTATATGAAAATAACCTCAGGTAATCAGCCATTTTCTGGAAATTTCACATTTTTCCAAACCAAATTGCATTTCACTGGACAGATTGTCTGATTAGTTATAAGAATAATAAGTACAGTAACCTCACAGAGAAGTTATTTACTAGTCAAGAGTAGTCATGACCCAGTCATGACCCAGTCATGACCCAGTGTCTAATTGAACAATAAATATAGGTTATATACTGTTTTCGCGGTTCATACGTGTGTTTATAATCCTGAGGAACCCATATAGCAACCGAGCACGTAGCGCAAAGTTGCTATGGGCTTTCAAGGGATTATTAACACGCGTATGAACCACGAAAACGGTATCTAAGGTATTTATTATATAAATTGCAACTACCAAACTGGTTCAGGCTTGCCCGTGTTTGTTTACCTCATCTCTTGGCAGCCAAACATTACGCTTAAATCAGACGAATCATTATTCGAGTAAATCAAATTGCCAGTAAAACAGCGTCTAGCAACGTCGCGTCTAAATATAAAAGAACTAAAGACTCGCCTCAATTCACTCAACTACAACTCTGAATTTCTGAAGTCTGAGTATCCACAGCCTTCTGTCCAACTATGTAAGCTAAAATCTTCAGCTTTTTGAAATCCAAAAGTTAAACAGCTGACAATATTGAGATGTGGGCGTTGCCCTCGAGAGCAAAACACTCGCGCTATCGATCACCTTGCTGTCTTTCTGCAGCTAAAGAAGAGTACCACATGGCTTTCTTGTTATGTCTTCTATCCAACAAAATAATCTAAATTGCTTAGATACTGTATTCTTGGTTTCCATGCGCAATACTACATTGGAAACATTAATTACTTCAAGCTCCGCCCTCAGTAAAATGACCTCATTATTGAACAGTTAGACTGTTTATCCTTCATGCTATATTCATTGTTTATTCTTAATAAATCATGGGTTAATAAGTGAACCAGGGGAGTTAATAAGTAAGCCCGGGGAGTTAATAAGTAAATATTTAGCAACCTGTAATCGTGCAATCTGATTAGTCAAATAGTGTATATAATAAGTACAGTAACCTCACAGTATAATAATCAAGAGCAGTCATGTCAGCAGTCAAGAGTATAATAAGTATAGTAACCCTGCAGTGAGGTTATTTACTAGTCAAGAGCAGTCATGGCATATTGGGATATTTCTATATCTCATAAGCCATCAACGGGTAAGTGCAGGCTCATGAAGTTTGCATTGCATATGTAATGTTTGCATGGTACGTATTCTGTAAATATCTTAATGCAGGTCACTGCATGATAGCTATGGATAAAGAGGGATCGAGTAAAAGAAGAGGGAGGGACAGAGCTAAACGAGCTGCAAAGACTAAAGCTAACCCGTGCATGAACTCTTGCTCTTCTTCCATCTCAAATGCATTCAGTGTCAAAAATTTGGTTATTCTAACCACACCTTCTCAGGCTCGCCCCACAATGATTACATGCATGCAAGCATTCTCTAGTAGTTTAACCAACTAAAAGTCACAATGCCTTACCAAAAGGGGTTTTAGTTATAGTTAACTATAACAACACTAATGTATATATACATGTATATCATGATCACAAATATGGCTGCAATGAGTGTTTTTTCCAATCAGATATCCGCTCATTACTTTATAGTATCCAGATATTTATTTACTATTTGTGCAAACACAGAATTAAACACATGAAATTATAATTGCAATAAAATGGCTGCAAGAGTATGTGTTTATACTTTATTAATGCTAAATGCATTAGTAAATACAAGTATTGCGGAAGTAAAAACCCCAAATCGAGCAATACGTCTATTTCCCAACCCCTCCCCGACAAAATACTGTTATTCTCCAATACCTTTCTATGGATTGAATGTACAGCTACTGATTTCCATGGAACTTCATAAGGATTGGCAGCCATGATGAAGTTTTTTCTTACTTCAGGTGACAGAGATGAAGAGATAGTTTCAAGAAGAGGCGAAAAATATACAACATAACTTGTCAATCTAAACATCTTAGATCTGTGATGTGAAGATGATAGATTTAGCATCCTAATATTAATTAGTACTGACCCCACCCCCTCTACATTAAAACTGCATATGTACATGTATAGCTAAAGGATTAACACTATTGAAGATCTTTGGGTCGAATCGTTTAGTTTTATTACTAAATAAAAAAATAATAATACAAATTCTACCAAGTTAATAAGGCTTAATAAACAACTACTACGTATACATATTCCAGTAAACATATACACATGTACATGTACATGTATATTACAATAAACTTGTACATTTATATGTACATGTACATGTATGTTCCTACCAATTACTGTCAAAACTGCTGTTGAACTACTGTAGTGTGGAAATGAGTAGTTACTATACTGTATATGGTGATTTTTTATTGACATATACTGTATATATATATATATATATATATATATATATATATATATATATATATATATATATATATATATATATACATACACATGTACATGTAGGTATAATTAATAGTTTTATATCCAACATAAGGCTTTTTAAAAACACATCTCCTTGCATGCATATTAATGCAAAAGAGTAAGTTGGATCATAATGAGATAAAATATTCCTTGATTTTTGAGGTGGCAGATGGGTACATTATCATTTAAAGTCAATAACAAAGAAATGAGATGCTAGAGTACCCTTCTAAAATAACTGGGCAAGAACACAGCTACAAACATGTACATGTATACATTGTATATTATTTATTACGGTAACTCACATGCCTCTTTTGCCAATATTAACATTCTTTGTTGGTTTTACTTTAACAACACAAATTCTACAATTAAGCCCAGCTGACCACTCCTTCTCAACGACACTTTTAGCCTCTTTTTCATTTTTCTTTTCTTGTTCTATCAGCTCATCTTCATCGACAATCTTGCTCTTCTTTGAAATAGGACTGGGTTCCTTAGAATGGGGCCTTTTTGAAACTTTCTTTGATGTATCTCTTGATTTTTCTTCATCTTCTGAATGACTTTCTCCTCCTTCACCATCAGATAATCCTATCTCCTCCTCTGAGTCAGAAGGTATCAAGATGGGGCTATTGGGAGATGTTATTTTCTTCCGTGAGTTATGAAGTACTTTGGTATTCATACTAGAGAACAGCTGAATATCAGAGACTAGTTGTTCCGGTTGAAGTACCTGGTCAGGTTTTAGACTCCACCCTTGGGCAGAGCTTAAGTAAGTAGGATTTAGAGTCGGAAGTTCTTGACCATCAGTAGAGCCTTTTCCAAGAACTAACTGAACTATATGAGATGGTTTTATTGTTCGAACTATGTCATGAAATATAGGGACTCCAAGACCTGATGTATGTCAGTATGTGTGAAAGAAAAAAAAATATTCCTCCATCTTTCAATCTCCATGATAGCATGTTAAAGGGTTCACTTATGAGCTGTCAGGAAAGTCATGACTATATGTATACAATATTCAAATAATCTACATGTATATATATATCCCTCTGGCTTGAATCCCTTCAACCAGAATTTAAAACATGATTAATTTGACAACGAGAATCAATATATATTATTTTATTTAAAAAACATTCCCTGACGAAAATAACCCCTCTCCTTGCAGTAGTCCCACCTCACGTACACACATACATACAAACTTCTATATACAATAATGTACATGTAGAACACTGACTATCATAACAGGGAATATACTAATCCATCCACAAGTATTAACAATGAGAGGTGAGTCTTTAGAATGAGTATCATAAGGGGTCAATCAGACTAATATAAACGTCTGTTTGTAGACTATAGTATTACATACACTATATAACACAACACAATACCATTAGTCCATCCACAAGTATTAACAATGAGAGGTGAGTCTTTAGAATGGGTATGATAATGGTTTAAACACAGTTTAATCAAGCTAATGTAGAAGTCTGGTTGTAGTTTAGGAGTATTGTCGCCAAAGAAGTAAGCTCTGTAAATGAACAGACAAAAAGAGAAATTCATTTAAAATCATAAAACAGATTTATACATGAGAAGAAAAAGAACTTGAGATAGTTCCTGCCAAGAATTTCAGACAATCATACGGGTAATGCAGATCATTTCAGAAGGGCTGATGGCTATCTCAAATTTTCTATCTTCACTATCAATTAATAATAAATATATACTGTTTGTTTTAGTTAAAAGAGAGAGAGGGAGAGGGAGGGAAGAGGAGTGAGGGATAGGGAGGGAGAGGAAGGGAGGGGGAAGGAAGTAGAGGGAGAGGGAGGAAGAGGGAGAGAGAGGGAGAGAGAGGGAGAGAGAGGGAGAGAGAGGGAGAGAGGGGGGGAGGGAGGGAGGGAGGGAGAGGGAGGGAAGGGGAAGGAGAGGGAGAGGTAGTGAAGTATTAACAGGCATCACTTTTCTGCAGGTCTTAAATGAGTGAAGGATGGTCCATGAACTGATTCAGTGAGTGAGTGTAAAGCAACAACACAAGGAACTGTGAATTCTGACTGACCAACATCACATTCCAAGAAAGACACCATAGAATGTCTATTAATATAAGATAATGACAAGTTACATTATTCATTTACAAGTTTTCATACGGAATTTTTGTTAGAAAGGGGACAGAATGATAATGTGAAGGATACTGTTCCTGGGGAGTATGGGTGCTCTCCAGGAAATTGTTTTAATTCAGGCCATCTGAGGTTGCTTCTGGTGGAATATGGGGTTCTTTTTTGTGCATGTCAAATTTCAATCCATTGCTTCAATATTGAGTTATGATATAATCATGTATTAACCCTATGACATTAAACTATACATTATATTACATATAAAGTCATCACATCATAATTTTGAGGACATCGCAAACGTGAACAGACTTTAGTTATAACTATAAAGTGCTCAAACTGAAACAATACTAATATATAAATGATGTGGTTAATTACACAAACATTTTGTGAATGTACAAGTAGAGAAATGTAGGTAAAGCTGTGCTACACACATCTTACCTGTTTAACATGTAGTTAACTAACAATCTACATAATGTACTTTTCCCAGAATTTTTCTTTCCACAAACAAGAACAATAGGACCTTAAACAATACAAGTAGAAATTAATAAAGTAATATTTAAATTACAAATGTATATACATATATATATATATACAGATATAATTATGTATATATATAGTATGATGGTGACATAATCCCTTTGATGTAGTGAGTTCTATATATTGTATATAGACCTTCCATGTGGACACTATGCAGGAGATGTCACCATCGTACAATATATTGTATATAGTATGCTAACAGGTCCTATATACAAAATATAGGACACTTGTTTTGTGTCCTCGGATGTGATATAGCCCTCGCAGGCTTGAGCTACAGTGTATATCACATCCTCAGACACACAACACAATTCTTATATTTTGTATATAGGACCTGTTAGCATACTATATATACATACATGTATATATCCCGATACGGCAAAACATCAAAGTAAACCACAGGTTTATAAATCAGATATAGAATCTTGTGGTCAGATATAAAACCTGCCGTCGAAACAGACTACAAGAAAACAACGCTTACCTTCTCCAAAGTGCCGACAAAAGGTAGGAGAAGCATCAGACATCAACAAAGGTTTAGTCTTTCGTGAAATATATTAATTATAACACGCCTACTCGTGCTATATCAGATTTATAATCACTTCGCCCTCGGGCCTACGGCCCTCGTGCTCAGTGATTATAAATCTGATATAGCACTCGTAGCGTGTTATAACGTTTACGTATTACATATATATATATATATTATATACACATATACATGTGTAATTGTATATATACATTGGTCAGCACTGGTCAGCACTGGTCGGAAATAATCACCCCTGCAAATGAGTGTCATACATGTGTATATTATTTAGGGCTTTATTTAGAAAATTTGGAATTTTAAGATGTGAAGAAAAAGATCCTGGATTCAACTGAGATCTGTGAACTATCGTAGTCTTCCATTTTGGTTTAGCTGAGGTAGTATAATCAATATGACTAGTTTTAATCAAGCAATCTCTGTTTCTGTACAGCACCTTGGATATCCTGATCTTGTTCCAAATCAGGAGCAGCTTTATTTATTTAATGATCATGTAGTATATATGCAAGCAGTTAAATTCATGCTCTTTCTCTCTGCCATCATAGATAGAACTAACTTGGATCTGAAGAAGCTAATATATCCCATGCCAACTGTCTATATGCAACAGGAACCAATAAACCATTCTCAAGATTATTCATCTGCAAATAATAATAGTACATGTACACAGTGAATATAAACGTACATGTACATAGTGAATATAACTGTACATGTACATAGTGGATATAAATGTACATGTACATAGTGAATATAAACGTACATGTACATAGTGAATATGAATGTACATGTACATAGTGAATATGAATGTACATGTACATAGTGAATATGAATGTACATGTACATAGTGAATATGAATGTACATGTACATAGTGAATATGAATGTACATGTACATAGTGAATATGAATGTACATGTACATAGTGAATATAAATGTACATGTACATAGTGAATATGAATGTACATGTACATTGTACATAGTGAATATAACTGTACATGTACATAGTGAATATGAATGTACATGTACATAGTGAATATAAATGTACATGTACATAGTGAATATGAATGTACATGTACATAGTGAATATGAATGTACATGTACATAGTGAATATGAATGTACATGTACATAGTGAATATAACTGTACATGTACATAGTGAATATGAATGTACATGTACATAGTGAATATAACTGTACATGTACATAGTGAATATGAATGTACATGTACATAGTGAATATGAATGTACATGTACATAGTGGATATAACTGTACATGGAAACTAATTGTACTATGACTACTAACCAGATTGAACATTTTCAGAAATGTTAACCTATTGCAGAGAGTTTCCTAAATATTAATAAACATTCAATTCATTAATTAGTTTTTACTCGGGATATATTAGCTGGACAGTTGAGTTGCAATGGTTACTAAATTATAATCAATAATACAATAATTACCAATTGTACCTAATATTAATACTTTATTATAATTACTAGCTTAATACCACCTTTGGCGGTTTAAGCTAGGTATGTGTAGTACCTTCTAAGTACTGTAGTACACTACAGGCTCTATCTCTATCATATGTTAGCTGGGCTTCTCTCTATATATTAGTTAGTCTTGTCAGTGTTTGTCTATGTCTCTCTCTATTCAAAGATCTCTTGAACTCTGTCTCCAAAGTTCTTCTCTATCTTTGTCTAATTCTGTCGCTGGTTATCGTCCATCTCTTCTCAAAGCTTCACACAAGTCAAATTTACTGTAACGCCTTATTTTATTGTCACGTCAACGTCTAATTTTCTGGGTCTTTGTTGCGAGGGAATTTGTGACAGACAGACAATGGTAGTAGATTATATTATTATAATAATAATAGCTACCCACAAATAATATTATTAATTAACTAGTAGTGTAAACTATGACTATAACTAAAACTCCATTTAGTAAGGCATTGTGACTTTAAACTATAACTGGTGCCCAATAATAATTATAACTAAAATATAAATTGGCCAACAGTAAGGACACTTAGTTAGTTAACTAAAACTCCTTTATTAAGCCCTGTATACATGTACTTTTAGTTACATGTAAACTTAAACATTTTGAGAACCAGGCTAAATATAACTACAACTAAAAGTAGTTATAGTTGTGAAACTAAAATAACATTTATATTTAACTCACATTACTAAATGATTCTCTTCCAATATTACTTGTTAATACAATAATTATATACCCACTATACATGTACATGTACATGTACATTGTATCTATTAACTCAACGATTCTCTTCCAATATTATTAATTACAATTTATTATTAATATTGTTGTTAATACAATAATTATATACCCACTATACATGTACATGTGTACATGTATCTATTAACTCACATTACTAAATCCAATATTATATACCCACTATACATGTACATGTGTACATGTATCTATTAACTCACATTACTAAATCCAATATTATATACCCACTATACATGTACATGTGTACATGTATCTATTAACTCACATTACTAAATCCAATATTATATACCCACTATACATGTACATGTGTACATGTATCTATTAACTCACATTACTAAATCCAATATTATATACCCACTATACATGTACATGTGTACATGTATCTATTAACTCACATTACTAAATCCAATATTATATACCCACTATACATGTACATGTGTACATGTATCTATTAACTCACATTACTAAATCCAATATTATATACCCACTATACATGTACATGTGTACATGTATCTATTAACTCACATTACTAAATCCAATATTATATACCCACTATACATGTACATGTGTACATGTATCTATTAACTCACATTACTAAATCCAATATTATATACCCACTATACATGTACATGTGTACATGTATCTATTAACTCACATTACTAAATCCAATATTATATACCCACTATACATGTACATGTGTACATGTATCTATTAACTCACATTACTAAATCCAATATTATATACCCACTATACATGTACATGTGTACATGTATCTATTAACTCACATTACTAAATCCAATATTATATACCCACTATACATGTACATGTGTACATGTATCTATTAACTCACATTACTAAATCCAATATTATATACTCACTATACATGTACATGTGTACATGTATCTATTAACTCACATTACTAAATCCAATATTATATACCCACTATACATGTACATGTGTACATGTATCTATTAACTCACATTGCTAAATCCAATATTATATACTCACTATACATGTACATGTATCTATTAACTCACATTGTAAATCCAATATTATATACTCACTATACATGTACATGTATCTATTAACTCACATTGCTAAATCCAATATTATATACTCACTATACATGTACATGTATCTATTAACTCACATTGCTAAATCCAATATTATATACTCACTATACATGTACATGTATCTATTAACTCACATTGCTAAATCCAATATTATATACCCACTATACATGTACATGTGTACATGTATCTATTAACTCACATTACTAAATCCAATATTATATACTCACTATACATGTACATGTATCTATTAACTCACATTGCTAAATCCAATATTATATACTCACTATACATGTACATGTATCTATTAACTCACATTGCTAAATCCAATATTATATACTCACTATACATGTACATGTATCTATTAACTCACATTGCTAAATCCAATATTATATACTCACTATACATGTACATGTATCTATTAACTCACATTGCTAAATCCAATATTATATACTCACTATACATGTACATGTATCTATTAACTCACATTGCTAAATCCAATATTATATACCCACTATACATGTACATGTATCTATTAACTCACATTGCTAAATCCAATATTATATACCCACTATACATGTACATGTATCTATTAACTCACATTGCTAAATCCAATATTATATACTCACTATACATGTACATGTATCTATTAACTCACATTGCTAAATCCAATATTATATACCCACTATACATGTACATGTATCTATTAACTCACATTGCTAAATCCAATATTATATACTCACTATACATGTACATGTATCTATTAACTCACATTGCTAAATCCAATATTATATACTCACTATACATGTACATGTATCTATTAACTCACATTGCTAAATCCAATATTATATAACATCAAAGCATCTAATAGAGTGCACTTCACTTCCTTTAGTAATACAACAGCTGCAAAATCCTTCTTCCACTCTTTGCTAACAGTAATTCTGTTTATATGCTAATTATTATAATAAAATTTAATAGTCATATTGAGGGTTTGTATACAGGTCATTGCAGGACATGCATTAATATTGAATAACAATAATTATGACATTCATATGTTAGTTGTAGTGTCTACAGCCATGCTGGCAGACATGGCAACAAGGACATGTTCTTTTAGAAGCCATGCAACATTGATTGACCTAGCCTTCGGCATAATGTAACTACATGTACATGTACGTATGCAACATGTATGTAGGTAACAAAGTTCAAACTTATAAACCCTTAGCTTAGGGTAGAAAGACTAAGCTTAGAGATGGCTTATACTTATCACAATTTGAACATACAACTGCTGAAATGAAAGTAGTGAATTTCATTATAAACTAGGGATGGATATTCTGAAATCAATTATCATTAACTTCAAATTGATTGATAATCAATTAATATTAGTGGAAGTAATTAGGCCAGAAACTCCACCCATTTGATAATCAAAAAGGCTTTATGTTGTTTCCATATTGTACATTATTTGCTGTTACATACTTGAAAAGTATGACTTTTGCAATAATTAACATAATAATTAGCATAATCAACATCACAGACATACAATCAATATTCAGAAGAATTTTCATTATCAATTGATTAAACAGCCCAGGCCTATTATAAACTCATTTACATACTTTTACATCTTCTTCGCTCAAATCAAGTGTAATCTCTTCTCTCCACGGTATGGATCTCTCTCTGTAACCAAACACAACGGGCTTGTCTCTCAAAGGTTGCAAGTAAGGCATTAATTCAGCATTGTTTAGATTTGGATCAAGACAGGTGATAACCATACGAGAGTTGGTAGAGGGTGAAAAGAGTGGATGGTACGTACTGGAAGGTTTAATAATCTCTCCTTCTATTTCGATAACACCTGCTAATACACGAAGCTGTATACATCCTTCAAAACAAAGAGCCTGTGTGTCGATAATATAACATGTATTTATCTTATTATATATAGATTCTTACAGCTCCTGTTTTGAATATTCCAATGTATGTCTTCTGGTCTCTGTGTTCTGGAGAATTGGACAAAATCAGACCCACTGAACCACTTTTAGCTACAGCCATTAGGTTATGTAGACACGTGGTCTCTGATATTTGATTGGGTATTCTAATTAAAGCGCAACAAACAGCAATGGGCCAGTGTTTTGGATGGGGTAGTGGCCAGCAGAGTAGAACAGCTGGCAGAGGCAACAGAAGGTTTGAATATACTCCAAAGAAATCTTGGTAAGCAGTTGTATGTATTACAAACAGTGAGAATGTCATGATTTTGATTATAATAACCTATAAAAGTATAAATTGTAGTTTAATATTCATTTTTTTTAATGACTAAACCAAAAAAGGTTAATATTAAATAAATATAATCTCAAAAGAAAAAATCTAACAAAAGAAAACAAACAAGAAAAATGAGAATAAACAAAAAAAATTATTTATGTCGCTTATCAACTTATAATTCTATGTTTCTAACTACTAAAAATAAAGAAAATTAATTCATAATAATTATACATACTATATATAATTATATATACATACATATATATATATATATATATATGTATAGACCTTCTCTTGTTCTATCTACAAATCTCCATTGTATGATACAAGAAGGATATGGGAACGAGACTACCAGTATACGCAGTGTAATATGTCAATCCCTTTCCCAAATCTATAATTATATATACATGTATATACATGTACATGTATATGGTTTTTTTTTTTATATACGTACAAAGGACTTCCCAAAACTGTAATAAATAATAACTACCTTAACAGATCAACTGACAAGGATGGCACGTCATTAATATTCATATGACACCACTCTCCAATTCATGTTCTATTATGGTTGGCGGGGTCACTGAAACCACAAATTGCGTGGGCGGCTAGGGGGCACTGCCTCCTACGAAACCCCATTAATGAGGGGACACTAACCTTTAAAATTTCCCCCTGTACTCAGCCAAAACATTAACTTTTTTAGCCATTTTCATGGGCTTGTCCCTGACATTAATTACAAGCATTTGGAGAACTTCATAATGCTAGGAACACACTTCGAATCGCGTAGGGGTCCAATGTCATATGTACATGTATATGTGACATCAGTCCTCTAAGTGTTAATGCCAAAGCAATTAATATAATTGACCACACCCATCATAAACATAATTAAACAGTATACATTTTTTTTTACATAGGTGCCTATGTTTGTTTAGCTTTGTTGTTTTATGGTATTATTTTCAAAAATTATTATTCTCTGAAATTATGATCACTACATCCTATTTTACTTTTTCCATATAAGGAAATACAAAGATGCTCATATGATGACTCAATTTCAATCTCTCTCCGTGGATAGTGAGGGAGAGGAAGAAAGAGGAAGTAGGCTAACAAGAACCAGGATCACTTCTGACAGTGAAGAAGAATTAAATACAGTTGATCCGAGGTAGTACATACAGTATATGTGTATACTGTAAACACTTCCCAATAGTGGCCAATAGAGCTGGGCTGTATTACATTATCCCGAAATGAATAACTGTGATTGTCTGTTGATATAAGAAGTAGGGCTTGAATGGATCCTGTCTTTTACTATCTCAAAATGATGGTTGGGTAACTGGATAACTTAATAATTGATTTAAAAAATTCATGATTTGTTTGCAGTAAAATCATACCTCACCCTATTAAATGCAATAGATGTTTATACAAGCAGCATTGGTGTTTTTACAGATCGTTCTGCACCCTACAAACCTAAAAAGCTGGTAAAACGGACCAAGAGACTTATAAACTGCCGTTTCATTGCAATTTTGATGTCATATTTTTGGTTTTTGCACATGCGCAAACATTATATGAGTACCCAGATGTATAGAAACAGATTCGGATGTTCAGTTCATGGATAATTATCTGGATAACCATGTGTCCATTCCAGTCCTAGAAGTCACAAAATAATGTTATGTTTATAATTATATAGTCTCGTATGGTATAAGATGTATCGTAATTTTAACAAGTGTATATACAGAAAAAAACATCCCTATGATTGCTTTACAAATTTAAGTGAAGATAAAAGTATCCTTATGACTGCTTTGTGGTGTCCAGCATTCAGTAATCATGGCTGACTTTATCAAGCATGAAAGACAACAGCTTATTAAAGTTGATTATCTACTCTCCTGACCTTTCAAAGGACCTTGTAGAATTTTAGGAATATATTTCAGGCAGAACAGCTAGCTATTAGTTCCAGTTTCTATGTAAGCTCAACTGCTTTCTTTCTGCTGGTTTGTAAAGCTTGATCGCGCGTTCTTTTACGCGCCACGCCCATTAATTGACCGAGCCCCCGGGAATGATGTAACTTCCTTAACTACGTATACAACGCATACTCACGTAGGTGACACAAACATATATATATATAAACATACATCGAACCCGTGGGAAAGCAATCATAGGGATGGCCCTACGGGCCATAAAAATGATATTACAACACATTGTTCCTTTACTCAGTTGCTATGTTTTTAAATTTTATTATAATGTAATCAGACATTCCTATTTACCAATGAAAGTTGAGGAGCAATACAGTGTTCATAATAACATCCAGCAATTGGCCATTTTCCAACCATTTCACCTTTTTGTCTGGACAAAACTGCATTTGACTGTCTGATTAGTTATAGAAATAAGTACATTAAATCAGTAACCTCAGAGTGAGGTTAATTATTAGTCAAGAGCAGTCATGGCCTAGTGGGTTACTTCTATATCTCATAAGCCATAAATGGGTACAGTGCTGATTTGTGAGACTTGCTTTTTTTTCTGGACACAATTCACAACTTGCTGGTCAAATATTGTTTTGTCCAGATGTTTCTGCTGGACACTTTCAAAAACTATTTCAAGCACTGTAGTGTATAACTACTTCCTGTGATTAGGCACATGTATGTATTACGTATGGACTATTACCATTTAACGATGTAATATGAGATGTGCCTGTACTCATTTGGAAGTTATAGATTAAATACAGGATGGAAAAGTGTAAAGGTGTGTTAATAATGAACAATGTTTTGGCTATTAATATTTAATTGATACACATTCTTGTTGTTTCGTAATATTAGTTTAGTATCAATGCCAAGCACTAATATTTACTATATATTTACGTACTACATAGTACATACTAATGTCATTAACACTCGCCCGTGTAGGCGGAGCAGAGGGTTACTGTAATCATAGTTTCTGTCTATCTGTCTGTTTGTTGCCAAAATTCCAGCAAATCTATGAACATTAGCACTTTGAAAATAGTACCAGAAGAGTTCTAATCATACAAAAGTCAAAGGCTTTTGGTAAAACCTTTCTGTTTTAAAGTTACATGTATGACAGTTTTTGTAACTCAAAGTCACCGTTTCACAACATCATAAGACGTCTGGTAACAAAAGAGTTCACTGAAACACAACTCATCTTGCTTGAAGTCTATCGCTTTTGAATCATAGTTTGCAATGAAGTACAATCGAAGTAGTGGCTGCTAAAACTTCAAGCTGACTCTAAGCTTTCTGCCATGACTGTCAATTTCTATATAGTACCACACATTTCATTTCATCCGTGTGATTGAAGCCACAAAATCGTTTTCTAACACTGCGCTTCATACTCTTGGCAAGACTTGGAACGTAAGTTGTAACGCACACACACACACATACATAATTTGATCTCAGTATAATAATTGTAATAATTATTATTACAGTCAAATATTGTCTGCAGTTATTTTCTTGCCAGTGACTGAATCATTCTTGTTTTCCAAATCACACTTGTGGCAAGGGTTCTGCACTGCGAGTGCATTAAGGATTTACATGTAGTTTCAGATTTTCTTTATTGCAAAAATTGTAGTTACATTTCAACAAGTACATGTATCTAAATGTTTTATTTATTTATACAATACCTACAGTTCAGGCAACTCTAGTCAGTTAGTATTTACAGAGGAGGAGGAAGAGGATGAAGAGAATGGCGATAATTATCACAGGAGTAAATTAATCAACAAAGGATTTGAGGTAAACATTAATAACTACCCCATTTTAGTAAGGCATTATGAATTTTAGTTAACTAAACTAAACCATAGGTCTACTGCAAAGTATTTGAAGCTTGGGCCAAATTGGCTCAAAAATGGTTAGTGTGTGCGACAATGAGAATACATCTTGAGCCAATTAACTAAGAGTTAATGCTGTTAGTGACAATATAATCATAATTAACTGTGCCACTGGCCCAAAGAGAGAACTGTGCAGTGCCAAATAAGAAGCTCTTTGGGCCAATGGTGTGCCATATGAGCTTATCAAAAACACTGGTCTATTGTAATAACTATAACCAATTAAAATGAAAATTATCCAATAATGGGCATTTTGTGCAGTTTCTACTATTAATTGTGTCCACTAAATTTAGTGATGTTTAAATGCTAGGATTTAGCATGCGTTAGTTTTAGCGAATTTTTAAGCCACACCTAATATGCCTAATAAAATGATCATGAAATATATTTTCAGCGTGTACTAATATTAGAGATTAACCCTCACCTGTGTAGGTAGAGTGGATCGTTACTGTAATCATTTTGTCTGTTCCCAAAATTCTAACAAAAATAGGAACATTAGCACTTGGAAATACTACCAGGAGATTCAAATCATACAAGGATGAAAAGTAACAACAAGCTTTTGCTAAAACCTTTCTGTTTTAAGATATGACAATTTTTGTAACTCACGAGTGCTGTCTCACCACTTTCAGAAGACTTCTGGTAGTAAAAGAGTACGTGGAAACACAACTTATCTTGTTTGAAGACTATCGCTGTCGAATCACAGCTTCAAATCAAGTACAATTGAAGTAGTTGCTGCTACAACATTGAGCTGGCTCTAAGTTTTCTGCCACGACTAAGGCTTTGCAATATATCGATAATAGTAATTATCGCGATATATTTCAAAATATTGTTATTTACTATTTCCATTTAAGGTGACGGATGACAATCTATGAATATTTAATGAAGCAACTTAAAAATGTATTTTTCTCATTAACTGAAAAATACTAGAACATAAAGTAAAGCAGTACAACAGCTAAGAGTGTAACAAACAATACAAAATAATTATCAAAGCCATTAGTTTACATGTTAAACACTCGATTAACGTTGTACGAGTTTGGCGTCAGTTTAAGAATTTATTAGCCTAGACAAGATCAATTTAAATCTATTAGAGGCAAGTTTTTAACTTACTCTAGGGCTCCACGAAGAGATATCTCATGCAACAAAAGAATTTTTTTATAAAATAAGATAGAAGTCTTTATTACAGACAAACGCCTTCAATTTTTGATGTTTTCCGTTGTCTCACTGGTTTCTCAGTGTTAGTATCAATAAGAACTCTTCGTGGAGCCCTGCCTTGATATTCAAACTAATACAGTAAGCATTCAGAAATACCAGAAAAGGTATACTCCTAATATAAACTGACGCCAAAACTGCCAATATCTACTCAGCTTTCTTACGGCCATTTTAGTAATTAGTATCACATAATTATGACATCATAATTCTTAAGCCCACCCACGCATAACGTGCGAAAATGATTCCAAGCAATAAAATTATTCACAATGGAAAATAAGAAAAGAAACCTCCTGAGAAATACCACCAACCACTACAATCACCAAGAAGGCAAAACATCCATATGGAGGGATCACGTATAATCAATTTACATAAACTGAAACATCATATAAATCAATTAACAATTCATTCTGCTCAGTGCAGAGGAACCATGACACTTCCATCCACATCCGACATATTTGGTTTAGTTGAATATAAGAATCCCTATTCTGTGAGAGACAACTCCATCGATGAAGCCTGTAGGTGTAAAAATTTCTGTCTTCAAAAAAAAGAAAACAATGATGAAATCCAATACACTCTTAAAAAACGACATGACTATTACTACCAAGTACAATGTCAAATGTACTGCAATGAAAGAGAATGGTGTGACTTTGTGTTATGCACAGAGAATGATATACGTGTCGAACGTATATACAGAAATACAAAATGGTGGGATGAACAACTACCTATCATTCTATTTCCGTGCATTACTACCTGAACTAAGCTGCCCAAGATATGGCAAAGGAACTATTCGTGAACCACCAGTAATGTAGACAATTTATACATGTACATATATATATACATTTTAATTGTACAATTATATATATATAATATATATATTATATATATATATATAATTGTAATATATATATTATATATATATAATTGTACAATTAAAATTTTTTTTAATCATTAGTACACATACCTATTTATTACACAATCATTCTTAAATTCACAAACTCTGAGTTTCTTACCTAAATCAATATCATGATCTAAATTCTCATTCTCTGTACCTTTTAATTTCTCTTGACACGTGCAGTACACATTTCCAATTAAAGCCCATCTTACAATAATTAGTACCTCCCAAAAACCCGCGCGAATATAGATTATACGTTTGCGTGGGTGTAACAGTCAATCGTCACCTTAAGGTAGTATTGAAATTTCAATAAAATTGACATTAAAATTTTTGGTATACCGAAATACATACAGTATACAATTAAGAACGTTAGACGAACGTCAAGAAGTGACAAAAATGTTTGGGAAACGTTGGAAGGTGAGTATAGTATTTAGGTTGAAGTGTGTGTATAGTAAATCTGTCGTGAAATTTGTGATGGCTGTTTCTGGAGAGGAAGAATTAGAGCTATCTTTTGAGACAAGTACCAGCTATCGTGAGTCAACAGGAACAGAATCATAACCATCTAATCACTTACAGTCTTATTATACTTATAACAATTATTGCAAGTTCAATCATAATTCATTTTCTTAGTTACATGAAATTTTAATAAACACTTTTCAACAATTAATTTAATCAATATTTAGTAATATTGAGGTAATTTGAATATCAAATATCGTGATATCTGTTATGTCAATATCGCAAAGCCTTAGCCACGACTGTCAATTTCTAGCTCCACCCATTTCATTTCATCCACATGATTGAGGCCAAAAAACTGTTTTTTATATTAGGAATTATGTACTCTTGGTAGGACTTAGAGTATAAGTTGTAATATGCACACATATATAATATAGTCTCTGTATAATAATAATTATTAATACATTATTATTATTATCTCACTATTATCTCAGTATAATAATTATTATTAATATACATATACATTATTATTATTATCTCACTATTATCTCAGTATAATAATTATTACAGTCACGTATTGTCTACTTGTCAGTAATAATTCTTGTTTCTCAATCACACTTCAACACTTGTGGCGAGGATTTTGCACTATCAGTGCATTCATTATTACACTAGTCACTAAAATCGCTAAAATTAGTACACGTAATTAAAAGTAGACTTAAAGTAATTAAAACTAAAACCCTTTTAGTATTATTAACTATAACTAAACTAAAATAGACATACAAAATCAATTACATGTCAGTGTTTAAAAAATACCATAAGTGTGTATTCTATTGTAATGAACATGTACATGTGTAATTCTTACCATAATTGCATGTACATGTACATGTGTGTTCAAAGTACATTGCGTCATATAGATATATAGAAGCAATTAAATGTTTAAAAAATACATAAATTGTGTACATGTATCTCTTGTATTAAAACATCTACTGAATATTTCATTGTCTTAGCCATTGGAAGATAATTCTCCTCGTGTCTCCAGACTACACAATATAAAGAGTGAAGACAAATTACTACTTCTTGATAATGACGAACTAAATGAACATGGAGTTACTTGAACTTTTATTATTCACACAGTGTGTATTAAAACATAATTACTATCCATGTGATTAGTACTATCACATAATTGTCTGTATTTTGGTTTTGTGTACTCATTCAAACTTCTAATAATATATTTATATACACCTATTAAGATTTTTATTGTGTAGTACATTGCATTCCTTTTGTTTTGAAAGCTCAAAATTCAGAAACAATACATGCAGCCCAGTGCTGCATTCACACAAATATTGAACCACAAAAGATATTTACTTGATGATGCTCACCACAAATATGAATAACTTGTGAAGAGTATAAAATGAACATATAACAAAAGTATTCCAGATTTCCAATAAATTGTATTCATGTTTTGTTATACAATTTTTCTTGTAAAAAGTAATCTTTAGTTGGAAGTTAAAGATATCTCAATGCATACTAAGAGTATCAATATACATGTTATAGAACGTGTATAGTACAGATGTACATGTGCAAATGATAAACCAGCTGTAACTATAAAGACTATTAAAAAAATGCAAATCTAATCACTGACAGGAGTAATCCAAATTGTTTTAGTTACTAAAAGTGACAGATGATCATTGTCAGAAATATCCTTATCATGCATTGTTCAATATGGGTGCACCAGGCTGTGCATAGTCACTGTACTTTACTTGATATCTTGCATCAGAGCTGTCTATGGTGGTAAGATATTGTGTAGTAACATAGCAAGTCATAATGATTATATTTTAACAGGTTGTCATCTTGATTGTGAAGAATGGTTGAGCGTTGGTGCAACTACAAGTGGTGTTTACACTGTCAATCCAGATGATGGAGAACCATTTCGAATATCATGTGTTCTTTTTTGCATGCTTTTGGGTTTTGATGTTCCTACATCTTTTATACATAGCTCTATTGTGATATGGAGACTTATGGTGGTGGATGGACACCACTACTTAAATGGCTAATAACAACACCACTACTTAGTTAACTAAAACGACATTAACATACATACATACATGCAATATTGTATTATTATTTGTGGCAACACTTCACACTGAAGTAGGTGAGTGTAGAAATCCTCACAACTACAGTATATACTTATTTTTAGTTGTCGTTGGAATGATTATGTAGACTGCATTTGTCATTAAGTAAATATAACAGTATTCAGATCACACAACGGAATGGAAGAGATTCTAGTGCCATCAGAGATTTAATTTCTGAACCCTCGACTCTAGCTCAATCACCACACCTAGATGCATAAGTTGTCAAGAATGTAAAATGAACAAAAGACAAAAGAATTTAATACTTTTGTATCCCAGATTTCCAATAACTTGTATTAATGTTTGATATACAATTTGTCTTGTAAAAGTAATGATTATCTTTAATTGGAAGTTAAAGATATTTCTAAGAGTATCAATATACATGTTATAGAACATGTGTATAGTACAGATGTACATGTACAAATGATAAACCACATGTGACTAAAGACTATAAAAATAATACACATAAAATAATTAAAGTTAAGATAAATCTAATTATAAGTCATACAGGTATTTTTAAGAGAGCATTTAAAATGAAGTAAGTGTGGATGACAAAACAACAAAAGAGTGTAGAGGCTTTCACAGACAAATACCACTAATAAAAAAAGGAATATCTGAACGTGTTAAAGCGAGGATAGTACAAATACATATTATGGGAATGACAGATGATGAATAAGGATGATTTGTGAAAAAATCAACAGGATTAAAATAGAAAGATAAGTCAGAATTTTGTAAAAAAATCTAATTTTTGAAAAGAACATCTACTTGATAAATGTTGTAAGTCTATAGTAGTAGTCTCTGTGTATAATCTTTTTAGCAAAAGACTGAACACTTTCTAAGACATTAATTTGGTTACTTTGATAATCTGTTATCTGTTACTGTCAAGAAATAGTTTGCAGTTCTCCTGTCGATAACTGATCTTCTTTCTTTTATACTCTCTGGTCACTGCTGATATATTCACAACCCCAACTGTACATTACTCTGAGCTACATGTATTTTACAATAATATTTGCACTACTACGTAGTCTATGGCACTATAAATTGAAATGATTTTAACTCAGAACTGAATATTACTTTTTACATAATATATTATTACTGAACCCTTTTTTATAACATGTCTTTATACTACTAAAAGTGTACCAATTTCATTAAGTTTACGATATTATTAAATTATAGTGCTGTAATAATGTAAATACGTATATGCAGTTTAGCTAACTAAAAGTCACTATGTATTTAAAACGTGTTTTACTTATAGTTAAATAAAACAACATTAACATACGAACTGTCAAGTGAACAATTGGACAATTGTATCAATGTAATTGTAAACATGATTCATGTCTAGTCTATTCTATGATTAATATATATATATATAATATATAGCTCTTACACATTTCATTTCCTATCACTGTGATATAAATACCACTTATTTACTTACTTTGAGAGAGAACTTCATTTTGATCACTAAGACAATTTATTATACATTTGCTGGTGATAATACATAATAAAGATACTCATTGAGATACAAACATCATCATTTGCTGACTAGCTAGCATTATACAATTGGGTATAATGAATAGACTTGTATGTATCTGTTGTGAATGACTAAATGTGAATGACTAAAGTATATGTGTATTTATGATCAATTGCTGTATTCTAGTGGATATCTATCTACAGTGAAACAGTAAGTCCATTAATTCATGATAGGTAATAGAACACTGTGTTATTATAGTGTATATCTATCTGTAGTGAAACAGGAGTGATATATGATTGATATAATATATAGAACACTGTGTTGTAGTGTATATATATCCATAGTGAAACTGTAACTACATACAAACATATCATTGATGTAACAGTACACAATTATTGTATTGTAGTGTATATCTATTAGTGTTGAAACTGCATACATATAGAAATATAGAAGCAATTAAGTGATTAAAAACACATAAAGTGTGTATATCTTGTATTGAAACATCTACTGAATATTTTCATTGTCTTAGCAATTGGAAGACTCGTGTCTCCAGACTACACAATATAAAAAGTTAAGACAAATTACTACTTCTTGATTAGTACTATCATAATTTTCTGTTTTTATTTTGGTTTATATACTCATTAATGTAATATACTTATATACACCTATTAACATTTTTATTGTGATGTTTATTGCATCCTTTTGTTTGAAAGCTCAAAATTCGAAACCAATACATGCAATATAATTATAATTATTACTTAAGTATACATTCACATAGTATTACATGTAGTCTTGAACTAAACAATAAAGTAATGACACTATGAATTGAAATTACTGAGTATTGGTTTATACACATACATGTACATACTATGACAACCAAAGTCATTGTAATTTGTTCTATTTCTAGAACTACGGCAGTAATTCACTGCTGATTAAATTTAATAAATTTTCATCTCAAGAGTGGAATACCATGATTGTCTGCACACAAGAACACTTTCAAGGCACTGGATTATAATAATTATCTGCTGATAATATTTCTGGCAATGATTATCTGTTATTTTTAATTATATCTGCAGCACTTTATACATGTACATCTGTACTACACATGTTCTATAACATGTATATTGATACTCTTAGTATGCATTGAGATATCTTTAACTTCCAACTAAAGATTACTTTTTTTACAAACAAAATTGTATGTCAAACACGAATACAAGTTATTGGAAACCTGGAATAGAATTTAATTGGAGTCTACAAGTAGGAAGTCTGAAATTCAGAATTGGTATATTTTGGTATATATAATTACTTTTTACAATAAAAATTGTATATCAAACATGGATACAATTTATTTGACATCTAATTTCAGAATCAGTCTTTTTGTCCTTTGTTCATTTTACAAATTATTCATACACATTATGCACCTATGTGTGATAAGCTAGAGTCTAGGTTTCAGAAGGGAATCTCTGATCTTTCCAGTCAATCCAGGGCTGAAAATGGTACTAATGGCAGTACAAGGTACTCCAATAACCAATTATGAAATTTGGAGGCATATGCACATGTGTATGCTTAAATTCTTTACACTTATATGCATATACATATTATAGTTGTGGTGGGTAGAGACTAATCTTCAGAAAGGAATTCTACCCAGGGCTGAAAATGGTACTGATGGCAGTAGATGTTTTACAAAAGATCTAGACTCCAATCACCAATTCTGCTACTTTTGTGTACCAGATTTCCAACAAATTGCATTCATTTTTAAAGATGCAAGCTTAAATGTTTATATTCATATTATTATGCACCTAGTTATGACATACAACTGGGGTAGTTATCTCAGTATTCGGATCACACAAAATTGTAGGCAATTCTAGTACCATGAGAACTCTTTTCATGTGTATAGTACAGATGTACATGTACAAATGATAAACTAGCTGTGACTAAAGACTATAAAAACAATACACATAAAATAATTAAAAGTTACAACAAAATAAGATAAATGTAATTACAACTATATACTTATTTTTAGTCATTGGAATGATTATGTAGACTGCATTTGTCATTAAGTAAATATCACAGTATTCAGATCACACAACGGAATGGAAGAGACTCTAGTGCCATTACTAATGGAAAGATCAGAAATTCCTTTCTGAACCCTCGACTCTAGCTCACCACACCAAGATGCATAATGTGTATGAATAATTTGTAAATGAACAAAGGACAAAAAGACTCCAATTACCGATTCTGAAATTAGATGTCAAATAACCATGTTTTATCTCAATGCATACTAAAAGTATCAATATACATGTTATAGAACATGCGGATGTACATGTACAAATGATAAACCACCTGTGACTAAAGACTATAAAAAAAAATGCAAATCCAGTCACTGACAGGGGAAATCCAAATTGTTTACTAAAAGTGACAGATAATCATTGTCAGGAAATATCCAGTGGAAATTATCACCCAGTGTTCAATATGGGCGCCCTGAAAGTGTTCCTGTGCATAGTCACTGTATTTTGCTTCATATCTTGCATCAGAGCTGTCTATGGTAGTAAGATATTGTGTAGTAACATAGCAATTCATAATGATTATATTTTAACAGATTGTCATTTTGATTGCGAAGATTTGTTGGGACTTGGTGTAACTACAAGTGGTGTTTATACTGTCAGTCCAGATGATGGTGATCCATTTCAGGTATAACGTGTTGTTTTTATTATCATTTATGGTATTAACAGTACCATCCCAACCTTGTTTGCATGCATGCTTTTTGGGTTTCCTACATCTTTCATTTTTTATTGAAAATGGTTTTTATTATTTTTGTGTACATAGGTCTATTGTGATATGGAAACTGATGGTGGTGGATGGACTGTCTTCCAGAGGAGGAAGGATGGATCAGTTGACTTTTATCGTAATTGGGTTGACTATGAAGAAGGTTTTGGTGATCTCAATGGAGAATTCTGGTTGGGACTAAGTAAGATACATCGTCTAACTCAAGATGGAACAGACTACACACTGAGAGTGGATCTGGAAGACTTTGAGAATGTAAAACGTTATGCTAAATACTCTACATTCAATATTGGAGACAGTACTACTGACTATACTATCACTGTGGGAGGATATTCTGGTGATGCTGGGGATTCAATGACAGTTAGTGGATATGGTGATGTCAATGGAATGAAATTCACTACTAAGGATAGAGACAATGATATGGTTCCTGATCCTACATATAATTGTGCTGTTAAATACAGTGCAGCTTGGTGGTACAATACTTGTCATCGCTCCCACCTCAATGGTCTTTATCATGGAGGACCTCATGAATCTTATGCTGATGGAGTAAATTGGAAAAGCTTTAAAGGCTATTATTATTCCCTCAAATTCGCTGAGATGAAAATTCGCAAAATGTAATTTGAAAGCGAATTACTGAACAAATTACCATGACTTTGATTGTCATAATTATTATGTACTATATAGGCAACTATAATTATCATTTTTGTTATAATAAAACAACACTACTACTTAAATGACTAATAATATATATAATGTCATTAAGAAATAATTATTATTATATTCATAGTTGTTTAGTACATTTGGGTGGTTGTGAAAATGCAAAAATTAATATCTGTTACTGTCAATAAGCATTTCTCCTGTCGATCTACTTCTTTCTTTTATGCTCCTTGGTCACTGCTGGTTTATTCACAAGCCCACTATATGTTACTCTGAGCTACATTTGTTTCACAATAATATTTGTATCTACATAATAAATTGCGTACTCACAATTATTGTTGTTGTACATCTTTAAACCTATTTTTATAACATGTATAATTATAATTATTTATACCACTAAAATCCCAATTTTCATTTAGTGTAGTTATTACAGTGGATATGCAATTACTATAGTCATATATAATATAGTTTAGTTGTCTAAAGTGGTTTTAAGTTAACTAAAACAACATTAACATACATACATACATACAATATTGTATGATTTATTTGTGGCAACAGAAGTTGGTGGGTGTATAAATCCTATATGTTTATTTTTAGTTGTTGGAATGATTATGTAGACTGCATTTGTCATTAAGTAAATATCCCAGTATTCAGATCATACAACGGAATGGAAGAGATTCTAGTGCCATCAGTAATGGAAAGATCAGAGATTCCTTTTTGAACCCTCGACTCTAGCTCACCACACCTAGATGCATAATAATTATGAATAACTTGTAAAGAATGTAAAATGAACAAAGGACAAAAGAGCTTTTGTATTCCAGATTTCCAATAACTTGTATTCGTGTTTGACATACAATTTTGTTTGTAAAAAAAGTAATCTTTAGTTGGAAGTTAAAGATATCTCAATGCGTATCAATATACATGTTATAGAACATGTGTAGTACAGATGTACATGTACAAATGATGTAAGTATAGACCAGTCACTGACAGAAGAAATTCAAATTGTTACTAAAAGTGACAGATAATCATTGTCAGAAATTATCATCTAGTGTTCAATATGGGTACCCTGAAAGTGTTCCTGTGCTTACTCACTGTATTTTACTTCATATCTTGCATCAGATCTGATGTTCATATTGGTGAAGGTAAAATATTGTGTAGTAACATAGCAAGCAAGTCATAATGATTATAATTATTTTAACAGATTGCAAAGATTTGTTGGGACGTGGTAAAACTACAAGCGGTGTTTACACTCTCAATCCAGATGGTTTTGCACCATTTCAGGTATAACGTTTTGATTTGTATTACGATTCTTGATTAGCATATAATGTACATAGGTTTATTGTGATATGGAAACTGATGATGGTGGATGGACTGTCTTCCAGAGGAGGATGGATGGATCTGTTAACTTCTTTCTTGCTTGGGCTGATTATGAGAATGGTTTTGGTGATCTCAATGGAGAATTCTGGTTGGGACTGTGTAAGATACACCGTCTAATTCAAGATGGAACAGACTACACACTGAGAGTGGATATGGAGGACTTCGAGTCTGATACGCGTTATGCTAAATACTCTACATTTAATATTGGAGACTATACTACTAATTATACTATCACTGTGGGAGGATATTCTGGTGATGCTGGAGATTCATTATCATATCATAATGGAAGGGAATTCACTACTAAGGATAGAGATAACGATGCAAAAGGTAGTTACAATTGTGCTGTTCAGTATAGTGGAGCTTGGTGGTATAATTCATGTCATGGTTCTAACCTCAATGGTCTTTATCTTGGAGGATCTCATTCATCTTCTTCTGATGGTGTAAATTGGAAAACCTTTAAGGGCTTTTATTATTCTCTCAAATTCACTGAGATGAAAATTCGCAAAATGTGATCTGAAAGTGAATAAATTACCATGACTTTGATTGTCATAACTATTATGTACTATATAGGCAACTATAATTATCATTTTTGTTATAATAAAATAACATGTCTTAAAAGTGTACCAATTTCATTTAGGTTGTGATTAAATTATAGTAGAGCTGTAATAATAAATAATTATAAATACGTATATACAGTTTAGCTAACTAAAAGTCACTATGTATTCAAAACGTGTTTTACTTATAGTCTCAGTACCCACCCCCTTTGCATAGAGAGGAAGGGGTCTGGTATCGCACGCATTATAGAATTATCTCCTTTCCCCAGAAATCTTTTGGGAAACTGCATGCGTATTGTAATTAAACTCTTTTGAGACAACTCTATGATGCATGCGATATCAGACCCCTTCCTCTGTATGCAAAGGGGGCAGGTACCAAGACTATTTTACTTATAGACATGCATACTGGTACATATACAATATTGTGGCCACACTCACTGAAGCCATTTCTTGAGGTGTGCAAGGTGGGTGTATACATCCTTAAAACTACATATTTAGTCATTGGATTGTGTAGACTGGATTGTTAGACTGCATGTTGTCATCTCTAGTGTAATACGTGTCATTTCGTTCTGTTACTGGTATTGTATATATTTCTTGTATAACAAGACTTAACAACTTTAAGAGGTCTAAGAAAGGCACTTTCCAATTCTGATTTCAAAGTGGTATCCATCTTGTTAGCTGCTTCATTAATGGATATAATACAAAGCTATCAAAATTTTGGTGTACATGGAAGTATGAGCCACTCAAATCTCAGAGAGGTAGGCATCCAAAAATTAGACTACGAGTTGGAAGTACCATCACATTATGATGTACCGAGAAAAATCCATCATCGTCGTAGTCAAAGTTGCAGCAACAACACAGGAAACAAAATACTACAATTTGAAATAGACTCTAGAGGAGATTCTAGCTCTCCAACTAGTGAAGTATTTGATCCTAGATCCATTTCTGCACCTTCAAGTCCTACAGATAAAGCAACAGTTAGTAGCAGTGTGATGAACAACAGAGATCACTCAATATATAACTCATTAGGCTCAAGCTCATCAAAGGAAGGAAAGGTATGCATAAACTATCTGACAATAACAATAATTATTAGTTCTGATACTATGTGATTTTGATTGCCTTTTCTATAGCCATCATTTACAATCCTTGGATTATCAAGAAATGTAAAGAAAACTGGAATTATGTCAAAAACAGGTAAACACATTTATATTTTTAGAAAAAATATTTTAGTTTGGAATGACCAATAACCTTTTTTCCTTTACCATTTCCATATCATCATTTTCTTTTATGTAAGTCAAATCTCAATCTGTCGCTATTTATTGAGTCACAATATACTCATTAACATTGACATTAAACTATATTACAATCCCATTACTCTATGAATTCCATCAGGCCCTTCTCCCTCTTGGTGTGCTAAATGGAATAGAAGAGTTTTTGTACTAAAAGGTAATTACTTTCCTATTATCTCAACACACACACACACACATTGGCAGAAGCTGGTATGAATGTATTATAATGACTATAATAATTATTACAGGAAACTTTCTTTTCTACTTTGATCCAGTGGATAAGGTAAGCCACAGAATGTGACCTAAATTAGCATTCTACATACACAGTAATGTATGTATCTTCTAAATACCCTCTCTAACTAACTCGTTTATCATTTACACAGCCAATACAATCAGCTCCTGTCTTAGGAGGAGTTTATATCAAAGGTAAGTGGTATTATAATAATTACTACATTAATTCAATGGGCTGTCCTTATAAAAGTCATCATGACCTCAGAAAGATACTCATAACTTTAGTTTGGAATGACCAACAATATTTTTACCTCCACCATTTTCATATAATTATCCTTTCGTGTATTAATTAATCCATTACTTCATTACTGAGTTACAGCATAATTGTGCATTAACCCTTAATTAAACTATACACTATGTGTCAACGTCATTGTGAATGTAAACAGAGTATAGGTATATCTTAATACACTCTCACTTTAAAGGAATTTATTCCATGTTATTGTATTTCAATAACAATTACTTTATGTCACTCTAAAGGAAATTGTACATTAGACAACTAATTAGAATTGGCAAAACACAGTTTGGTTAAAGTGTCTTGTTGTGTTCACAAGTGTGGTTACTAATACTACTACAGTAAATATTTGCATGATAATTGAAGACTGTGGAGTTTTAATACAATTACAACTGAGAAAAATATCTTATTAGCATGTGTATGTTGTCAGTAACTTGCTGTGACTTTCATATCATCATCTCTATGGAGTTTGGCAGTCAGACCCATTAGTATCCTACGTGTTTCAACAAACATGTTTTTAATAAGTATTAGAGGATAAAGGGCTTCACTTGTTATGACAAGTTCATTTTGTTTAGTATTTCATTTTCTATCACTGTGACATAAATACCATTTATTTATCTACTTTGAGAGAGAGCTTCTTTTTGATCACTAAGACAATTTATTATACATTTGCTGGTGATAATACATAATATAGATACTCATTGAGATACAAACATCATCATTTGCTGACTAGCATTGTACAATTGGGTATAATGAATAGACTTGTATGTATCTGTTGTGAATGACTAAATGTGAATGACTAAAATATATATGTATATGTACATATTTATGATCAATTACTGTGTTCTAGTGGATATCTATCTATGCTGAAACAGTAGGACCATTAATTTATGATAGGAATAGTTGTAACAGAACACTGTGTTATAGTGTATATCTTTGATGAAACAGTAGGACCATTGATTTATGATGGGAATAGTTGTAACAGAACACTGTGTTATAGTGAATATCTTTGGTGAAACAGTAGGTCCATTAATTTATGATAGGAATAGTTGTAACGGAACACTGTGTTATAGTGAATATCTTGGTGAAACAGTAGGTCCATTAATTAATGCAGGAATAGTTGTAACAGAACACTGTGTTATAGTGAATATCTTTGATGAAACAGTAGATCCATTATGATAGGAATAGTTGTAATAGAACACTGTGTTACAGTGTATGTCTTTGATAAAACAGTAGGTCCATTAATTTATGATAGCAATAGATGTAATAGAACACTGTATTATAGTGTATATCTATCTATAGTATCTACATTGAAACATATGTGATGGGATTGAATAACATATCTTTGATGTAGCAAAACACAAATATTATGTTGCAGTGTATATCTCTATTTGTGTTGAAACTGCTTAAGAATAACAATAACATAGTATTGATGTAATTACTGTATGTAGTAAATATCTATTTGTGTTGAAACTGCTTAAGAATAACAATAACATGGTAGTAGTGTATAGCTATCTATTTGTGTTGAAATTGCAAATAACATATTTCTGATGTATTATTATAGTCCACAATATTGTGTTATAGCGTATACTACATAGAATTAACTAAAGACATATCACTGATGTGATAGAACACAATACCTAGTGATCAGGGTGTAACTAAGAGCAACCAGATATTCATGAATTATAAGTCACTCTGGTGTTATAGTATTCTGGTATTCGATTCCAGCTAACAACCTAAAATTTTAATTGCAGTTTGGGTTTCATCGAATTAATTACTAATGTCATTTATTATTCATAGGATCAATGGTTGAGAGGATTTCATTACCATTTACAAAAAGGATTTTAAAAATAACACCACCTGTGGCAAGAAGAAATGGATGGAGCAAAGACGAGGAAAATGGTGTCTTTTATATCAAATTTAGAACTGAAGAAGGAAGAGATGAGGTATTTAAGAAAACATGAATAGACGGGAGATAGATAGAGGGATGGACAAAGGGATGGATGGATGGATGGATGAGTGGTCACTCCATTCATCCATCCAGCCATCATTAATTCATATATTCATTCGTCCATCCATCTATCCATCCATCTATCTATCTATCTATCTATCTATCTATCTATCTATCTATCTATCTATCTATCTATCTATCTATCTATCTATGACTTAATTGCATGTGAAGTTTGAAGTCATACAAGTATACATGAATCAATTACTCTTAAGACTACAAAAGTACTCCAGGTGTTCTATTTACTCCAAAGATCTAGAATTGTTGCTAAGCAACAGACAACCCATTGTATTTTTTACTAGTAGTTGTAGGAAGTACTACTAGTTCATAACATGTGACTTTCTTTGTGTTTTTATGAATTCAATTTACACATGTACTCCAAAGATTTATCTAGAATTGCTTAGAAGTGGTTGTGCAGTACTAATCAACTACAACAGGCATTTGGCATAAAAAGTGTGCAACCTGCCCACTGTATTTAGTTTTAACAAGTGCTGTTAATGCATGAGACTTAATGATAATGACTTTCTCTGTGTCTATATGAATTCTATTTACTCCACGTTTCATCCAGAATAGCTGTTAGAAGTGGGTGTACAGTACTGAGTAACGCACCACAGCATATAGGATGTGCAACCCACTGTATTTAGGTTCAGCAAGTGCTGCTAACACATAAAACTGACTTTCTCTGTGTCTATATGAATTCTATTTACTCCATGTTTTATCTGGTGATCTAGAACAGTTGCCAGAAGTGGGTGTACAGTACTGAGTAACGCACCACAGCATATAGGATGTGTAACCCACTGTATTTAGGTTCAGCAAGTGCTGCTAACACATAAAACTGACTTTCTCTGTGTCTATATGAATTCTATTTACTCCATGTTTTATCCAGTGATCTAGAACAGTTGCCAGAAGTGGGTGTACAGTACTGAGTAACGCACCACAGCATATAGGATGTGTAACCCACTGTATTTAGGTTCAGCAAGTGCTGCTAACACATACAACTGACTTTCTCTGTGTCTATATGAATTCTATTTACTCCATGTTTTATCCGGTGATCTAGAACAGTTGCCAGAAGTGGGTGTACAGTACTGAGTAACACACCACAGCATATAGGATGTGCAACCCACTGTATTTAGGTTCAGCAAGTGCTGCTAACACATAAAACTGACTTTCTCTGCGTCTATATGAATTCTATTTACTCCATATTTTATCGTGTGATCTAGAACAGTTGTCAGAAGTGGGTGTACAGTATTGGACAAAAACGTGTTCATGATAGTCCATTTATGGATGTTTAAATAATAATAGCACTATACATAGTGAATAGGTTATTAGATCATAGCATCACACTTAAATTTAACATAGCATTTATTTTATACTATTTTATATCAGCTATCAGCTATTGAGTATTTAATGTAAATAATAAATAGCATCCACATCATTATGATTAAAATTCATATATATCTTGCGATAAAGATTGAATTTCTGCACCTATTAGTCTGGTTACTATAAACAGGAAAGTAGCCAAAACTTGAATGGGTGTTCTGTGACACACGGTAATCTCCCTGTTAAGTATTATATTTAAATACTTTTAAATACATCACTATAATATTCAAACTAGGTATAGCACCAGCAATGTGTTTACACACATTCTTACAACCCCAACATAGTTATAAACAATATCGCACACTCTTCATAAACAATCAACAGGTTTTTAATTGAGTTTGTTTAATATTACTTTGTCAACGAAAACATTATACATTACTGTGCTCTAATTAAGATCAGGAAATCTAATAATAGCAGCTCATTACTTTACAATGGTATGCAGCCATATTGTATCAAACATATATAATCACTTTGATAGTCTAAGTTGTCTTGGGTGGGGTATACACACAAAGATAATTTGATTATACACATAATATCTAGACACACTGATATCATATAATATTTATTAATATAATTATGTACATAAATATATTATGTACATAAAAATATATTACATATTATAATATATATATATATATATATAATATATATAATATATATAATTATCCCTTATGTCTATATGTGGTTTGTTTGTTCAATGCGTCTTCCTTTGGTCATATAAATGCACATTGGTAATTATGAATGCTATCTTTGGCATTTTAATTAGTTATATCATTCATATGAACTAGACTTATGTATATCATATTTCTGTATGTGACTGACACTATTGTGATATTGGCATACCACACAGAAATATGTGGAACTTACAATTAGAATATAATATTTCTGTATGTCAGTGACGCCATCATGATATCCAGCTTACCACACAGAAATGTATTAAACTTACATAATGTGACTATTGAATATTATATTTCTGTATGTGACTGACACCATTGTGATATCAGCATACCACACAGAAGTAATTATTTATTAAACTTACATAATTTGTCTATGGAGTGATATATCAATATCAGCATCCCACTGTTATATAACTCAAGACTATTGTGAATTCAAAATTAGATTTCTTTGAGCAAAAATACATCTTTGCTTATAGACACTTAAATGATTGGTGTTTATCAAATAAATGTGTCTATTGATATAAACAAGTACATCATTGGGTATTGTATTTTATCACAATTGTACATTGTATTTTATTACAATGTTTCAACCTTATATTAACTGTTTGGCTCCAGACATCTGGACATTCTAGTTTTTAGAGGTACTGAAACAATCAGGTGGCTCCAGACATCTGGAGTCTTATGACAGGCAGACAGATATATATACATGACAGGAATTGAGGGAGGAGCACCGATTTAATAGCTGTTTTGTCTGTCAATATTGGGGCACACGTGCCCGTGGTTCCTTTACATTAATTATACATACATGCCCTGAAAACCTTTGACACAGATTGAGTGATGTCCAAATTTGCCATCAAAGGCTTTGATACTGATTGAACTTTAGCCACAAGGGAACCCTAACCTACCCTAACTCAACCCTAAATGAACCACATAATAATTTCATGAGATTATGATAGCACACCTGTAATGTTGATTATTATAAGCATACACATATCATCTTACATAATGTGACTATTATCTGTTATAAATCATCTGTATTTATTTACAATCTCCTATCGTATATCATTCCTCCTTTTCTCCCCCTCTATCTTATCTCTATATCCTTCCCCCCTCTTCTCTCCCTCTCCTCTCCTTATATCCTTTCCTCCCCCTCTTCTCTCCCTATATCCCTTCCTCCCCCCTCTCCTCTCCATATATCCCTTCCTCCCCCCTCTCCTCTCCCTATATCCTTTCCTCCCCCTTCTCTCCCTATATCCTTTCCTCCTATCCCTTCCTCCCTCTCTCCCACCTTCTCTTTCTATCTTTGTAGTGGTACAGAGAATTGATGGGCGTTTCACTAGGACACAGTTAACTATCCAAAACTTTGTGTTTCTTTTATCATAAAATTCTCTCATCTTAACATTTTAAACAAACTTCTGTAATCTAAATTTCCATTACAATCTGTTGATTGTATGTCTTATGCTGTTTCCCTTTATTTTATATCACTTCATTTTTTGTATATTTTATCTTATAACATAAAATTACTCTTCATCTACATGTAGATAAACAGATAGACAATAATTGAAGGGCTCAAAACCATAGTGGACTGACTAACACAAAATTAACTACTAGAAATTGTCCATTATATAGTATGTATGTATGTGTATGTATATATATATATATATATATATATATATATATATATAATGTATGTATGTATGTGTATATGTATATATATACAAGTCATATGCATGTTTGTGGGTTAGTCCACTATGGTTAATTAAGAATACAGTTCATGATCAAGTAACAATAATCAAAGAACTCAAAACATGCATAGTTAACTAAAATTCACAATGCCATATTAAAAGGAGTTTTAGTTATAGTCAACTAAAACAACAACTAATTTATAGTTTATGTACACATGTATAATTATGTATGTACTTTATGTACATATACATGTATGTAGCTTACATACATGTAGTTTATGTAGTTTATGTACATGTACATGTACATATGTCAAGGGAAACATGTTCTTTCTCAAGATAACATGAAAACATGCCATGTCTGTATGTTGTATTCTATCATGTTAGAGAAGTTGGTTAGGATTAACCATCATGTAGTTGTTAAAATCAGTAATGAAATCCATGCACAGGAAAACAGACAGTCTCTTTCCAGGAAACAGCATAACTGTAGCAGAACTCAAACCACTGACCATTTGATCAGGAGGCTCAAGCTTTAACCAGTACGCCACACTGCCTCCTTAAAAAAAAGAGTGCCCATCAAACTTGTTGATGGGAATGACTAAACCACATAATACATATACACAACAAGTGTATAAAACACCAGTCTTTCCATTCTATCAAGTTACTGTAAAATTTCCATATAGGTTTCCCTTGAGGAAACCTCTTATTTTTGTAGTGATGTTTACATTGACGTCAACCAAAACAATCATTTATTAATAATAATTAAACAGATGACGATGTACTTGTATTTACACAAACTAATTCAATTTGTTAAAATATCTTTTTCTGAAATAATAAATTATTGTCATTTATAAACACTAGGTACACATTTCCTTTTTCTCTCTTGTTTTCTAAGCTTTGTGCCAATGTTTTCAACCTGTGTGTACATGACATATGGTGATATGACAAATTACGAAGTGATAATTAAATATTTACACAGACTTGAGTGTGACATCACAGAACGTGTAATTACAAGGAGATACCAACAAATAAGGTTGTATTATCAACACAATTAAAACATAAAAATCATACACTTCACACACACACACACACACACACACAGCAAACACACAGAGTAAATATACAATACCAGACTTTGATTTACATACTATGATGGGAGCTACATGTAGACATTAATAAGGTAATAGTTAACTGTACTTCTAAGTAATACTATAGTACTACTTTGTACTGTAATCATAGTAATGTTTGAATTCCCTTTATATTTGTATGTGATACCATAGTACTAAGGTGTAACACTGTGTAGTACATTTGAAGGACAGTGTACTTCACTCACAAAGTACACATGGAAGTACAGTGATAGTATGTAAACTTAATCATTTTTGATACTGTACTTGTGAGTTATTATGCAGTCTGGATCGTATTCCATTGCCCACTCACATCAACAGATTGGGGTTCTTTAGTCACAATATCCATATTACTGAATGCTAATGAATTTTCAACAGGTCGTTCTCCCATAGAAACATCCTCCTCATTTATACTAGTCATTCTTTTCTTCTTCTTTTTCCTTTTTATTTTTTTCAATTCAGTTCTTTTTCTTAAAGATATAATATTGGATTTACTACACTCCTCATTGTCAGATGAATCAAGTATTTTGTGTGTATCTGTTCTTTTATTCTTTTCATTTACTAAAATCTCTTCCAGCTCTTCATTTTCTCTTTTTCTTTTCCTAATATTCAAAATCCGTTTCTTTATCTTTGCCTTAATAGCCGATCTTTCTGAATTCTTTGCAGCATTTGAAAGTAGCTCAGCTCCTAATCCCAGTCTAAGAAGATAAATTAACTATTAGATTATAATATGAGGCATTGGAAACAATGTACAAATCCACAGCCAATGCTTGACATGGTCACATGATCACATGGTTACGTGATAACATGATCACTGTGATAGCAATAGTCCAGGAAGGGAGAAAGCAGTTTCGCTTTGGTCAGGCAAATTGTATAAAGAGCTAGAAACTCAGCCTGAGAGTTTTTCTGCTACCAGGTAAAATATTTAAAGTTCAATGATTGAAGCCCTCAAATACAGCTAAGGCACTTGCCCGACCTGACCTGCCTTACTGGTTCATTCCTTCCTGAATAAAATGACACAGAGTACTACAGACCTGAAATCTGCTCTGTTTCAAAAACATTTAATTGCCAAGAAATGCAGCTCTCCTTTACAACTATGTGTGATAATCTTCTTAGTTCATAATGTTCCTCCCCCCCCTCCAAATCCCACATATAGTGACAAGCATTCACCATCATATCATTTTCATGATATGATGGTGAATGCTTGTAAAGGTCATTCATGTTCACCTTGACCTCAGAAAAATGCTCATAATGATGAATATTTTTCAGTGTTCTGCCCAGGATATGTAGAGTGGTGGTTGGATTCTAACTTCCATTCAGTATATACTAAATTATGTGTCAGTAGCCTTATCTGAGAGGTGGTTAATTCATCTGAGTGGTGGTTAATTCATACTGAGTGGTGGTTATTCCCGACCAATGTGAGCAGAACACTAGATTTTTGGAGTCATGGTAAATGTGAATGACCTTTAAAAGAGTTCTATAATGAACGAAAACAAAACAATACTATTGTTTACTATTGCTGTTCATCTGAACAAGGAAAGTTTAAGTAAGAATCCTATATCTTTTCTGTATAAAGCAATATTGGCCTACCAAACAATCAAATGAAGAGGGTAAGTCTGTTATTTGCCAAACTAGTTTGTACCAGTGCTGCAAATATGGATAATTCCGATGCCATATATAAGGTTCCTGATACATGACATAACCATTACAAATGTATTGTTGGTGAGAGAATATGTCCAAATATACCCACAATAGTAGAAATTATGTATTTTAATATGGTTATGTGTACAGAAGTAGTTCTCAATATTGATGAGTGTGTCAGTCAGTGTTTTTGATAAGCTTATATGGCATACCATTGGCTCAAAGAGCTTCCTATTTGGCACTGCACAACTTTCTCTTTGGGCCAGTGGCACAGTTAATTATGATTATATTGTCACTAACAGCATTAACTGTTTGTTAATTGGCTCAAGATGTATTCCCATTGGTGCACACACTAATCATTTTTGAGCCAATTTGGCCCATGCTTCAAAACTTATCAAAAAGTCTGGTGTCAGTTCATAGTGATATACACTTATCTAGGTAGTTTCTTGATGTAACCATTAGCTACTATAAATAGAAACACGTTCACGTCTATAAATATAAAACCACACCCAACACTAACAATGATTCTACCTAGAATAATTTAACGATATAATGATTACATAATCCCACTGGGGTTACATAAAGGAACACCCATGAAATTAGTCATTAAAAAATAACTTCAGATGTTCATGGATTTATAAACAAGCCCATAACTGGTATTGGTCTAAATTACTATTTTTAAAGTTTAATCTGATTTAACTCCACCACGGGACGATCAAATATTTGTTACTACCACTAAGATCCTGCACTGGAGGCCACTCTGTCTGTGCTTGCGCCACAGACTGCACCACCGCGAAGTCAACGTGGGGACCTCTGAGCCCTCCTACTACCTAGGGCATGCATGCTTGTTTGCCCACCGGGTGTCAGGCAACTAGGCGCGACACTTCAGTGCCAGTTAATTCGGCATGTAAGTCGTTACGCACTCCTTAGCGGGTTCAGACTTCCATGGCCACCCTCCTGCTGTCTGGATCAACCAACACCTTTCCTGGTTTCTGCTCAGCGTCCACTCTAGATCCTAGACCCTATATTATAAAAACATCTTTTGAGAACTAAAAATCTAATACTGTAGCGCTCGAAGTGCCCTACGAATCCTAGAAGATTTACTTCACTTGTTAAAAAACTATCCCGTGGGTTATGCTGATAAGGTGGCTGGACTGGTAACTATATTTCCCGATCAGAAAAACTGAGTTATAACCTTAATTAGGACATTTAATTACTAGCACTTTAATTTATGCATTATATCTGAGGAACTGGTACTGGGTCTATAGGCAGTACTATTTTAACAATACTAATCAAACCTTTCTGGTCGTATAGAAATGGTTGGTGGAGATGGTAGTTTTACAGATTGATGTGTATCAGTGTTTGGTGATTGTAACCATCCTCTCACAACAGATGAGATATTTTTTGATACTTGAATACCTGAGGTTGAGCGGGTTTTAATATAAACAAAGCATTAAATTATACAAGTACCACTTACCTATACCATTCATCACGTGGGTGGGGCTGACACCAGTCACGCACGTAATTTACATTCTGCATCAAGTAGGTGGAGCTGAGTGGCCTCATTCCTATCACAAAACTTGAGAACGAGACTACTTTACTAATCATATTCTAATTTTCTAGAAACTGTGAAGTGTGGATTGCGATCCTAATTATATTTTTTTAGAAGTAAAATTTATATAATATCTATTATAGTTTAACACAACAGCTAAATAATGAAATTTTCAAAAACTTGTTTTTAAATGTTTTTCTTGTCTTGTGTACTTTCTTCATTCTAGAAAAAAACACAATTATAATTATAATTATAATTAAAATGATTACAAATTAATAACTACATGTGTGTATATACAGTAACGTGTGAAATCATATCAAGATGTCTCTGAATATGACAAGAGTGATACGTGAAATATTCACTCATATTCAGTCAGTTCACTATTTCAACTCCCTTGTACAATGTATGTGTGTCATGTATAGTTACATAAACATATACATATGTATGTATGCAAGTAATTACGTACATATATGTATATACACATATGTATGTATGTATGCATTTATATATGTTGATATGTATGTATGCATTTATGTACCATGTATGTTGATATGTACGTATGTATGTATGTATGTACATGTATGTATGTATGTATGCATGTACATGTATGTATGTATGTATGCATGTACATGTATGTATGGAAATCTAACATTCGGAACTCCCTCTAAATCAATTGTAAAGGGAGTTACAGTGTGTATGTGTGTAACTGTGTGTGTATGATACAAAAGTATAGTCTCTATAGCTAATGACCTAACCTGTAGTTTTCTATGTTCTTCCAAGAGACGATCATATTCAGTTGTTACTGCTTCAGATTGCTTTCTCATGGCATCTCTATCAGATAGAACTGTCTTAATCTCTGTAATTAAATTAATGCAGTCACATGCAAGTCACGTGATACAGTAGGATTAGTACTAAAGTAAACATTGAATGTAAAACTGATACTAGAAGTGAATTATGATAATTAATAAATAAATTGCTCATATATCACATTTAAGGGCCTCAAAATACCATCCATTATCCATAGAGGTTTGAGAAAGAGCATCCTCCCTCCTTCCCCCAAGTCTTAGTATAGAGGCATCACTAGTAACTGAATCAAGCCTAGTGTTGTTACCAGACAGAGTCTCATCCACAGACCACCATGCCCTATTGGCAAAAGACAGCCTAGAGCAATTGCTACAAATTCTTTGGTCCAAGTGTCAAACGTCCTTTCCACTCAAAAAGAATGATGACAAAAATGGTTGGTTAACAACAAACATCGCACATGTGATGCTTGGAAAGAGAATTTGAAGCAACTGTTCCAGATCGTCTTTACCCATAGGGCATGGCAATCTGGGAACAAGACTAACAAGACACCTTGCATGTATTAGTCATCAATATTGACTTTTGACAATATTTCTAAATGAAGCCCTTTTGAGTGGTGGTTATTCCTGACCACTAAGCATTGTTTAGTGGTCAGGAATAACCACCACTCAAAATGAATTAACCACTCAGAGGAATTAACCACCTCTCAGATACTACATACATGTGTATGTACACGTATATAGGCTACTGAGACAGTATCAAGTACATACTGGATAAACAGATCTAAATGGCTGTGTAAATACAAGTTAGAATCAAACCACGACTCTAAATATCCTGGGCAGAACACTGGATTGATATATCAAAATATTGATTTGTTCATTCATACACTGGAGTGGACAGTTTGGTGAGCATGGTTCAGTGGTTCTTATAATTTGCCTAATTTTATACCTAAAAGCAATCATAACAAGCTAGTGTGCATAACTTTGATTGATTTCTTTTACCATTTCTTGACAACTACAACCAAACAGGATATTTCATAATCATTTCAATTATTATTTCAATATCAAGACACTGTATCGTATTGTGACGTTTTTGTCAGCGATACACAGTGCTAGTTTTTAGTTGTATCACACATCCCTGCCGGTATTCATGCCATACCTTGTTCTAAGTCAGTAATACGACTGATATATTTCTCCTTTTCTTTCTGACTTGCTTCTTTAGCTTCCTGCATAAAAAAACAATTTAACTAAATTCACAGACGCATTCTTCACCAGATCACAAGATTGACATGCGTGTGTATATATTTGTTAACACATCGTGAGATTACAAGCACAAAATCCCACAATACATTTATCAATTACATATAAGACAGAGGTTCATATATGCACGCCACCACACCCCCAGAAATTTGATGCTCTGAGATTGATTCCGAGGCACTCTGGAGGTACTCATAGCCATTCTATAGCAATTAGCACATGAACAGAATTTCGTTAGTTTCTGTTCTTTTTGGGGGTGGGGTGTTAGATATCCCATGTTTTCACTCATACCCTTCCTTGTATGAACCCCTGGAACAATAAGAATGTGATTGGATGCTTCTCCATAAAAGGAATCACAAACTATAATATTGTATTCACTAGTGTTGTTTCAGTTAACTATAACTATAACTAAAATCCCTCTTAGTAAAGCATAAGGATACAATAGTATCGCTACAATTCTATCCTTATTTGTAGAAACTACCAAAATTGTTACAAACACAATATAACAATATTATAAATATGTATGTATATTTACATGACTAGACACTATGTGTGTAGGACACTATGTGTGTAACAGGCTTGCACTTCTGTCTGTATGTATATATATGGAATCAGAATAACAATATTACTATAACTATGGATAATTGTGTTGGTTTGTGCTACCAATTTCAGTGTTTTCCCCAGGGTAGATATTATAGTGTATCAGTATATAGTGTTTGGCCAACAATGCTTAATGAGTGTTGCAAAACACTGTTTTCAGCATAAACATTAAAATTAAAGCCTTTAAAGGTTGGGGAAGCACCATGGTACCATCCTTTGGGGGAAACACTGAACTAAAGCCTGTTCACATTCACGATGTCCTCAAAATTAGGATGTGATGACTTTATATGTAATATAGTGTATAGTGTAATGTCATAAAATTAATACATGATTATATTGTAACTCAGTAATGAAGCAAAAATTGAAAGTTGACGACACAAAAAAGAACGGAAAGAATAATTATATGAAAATGGTAGAGGTAAAAAGATTGTTGGTCATTCCAAACTAAAGTTATGAACATTTTTCTGAGGACAAGGTGAACGTGAATGACCTTTATTTAGATTTGCAGTGTATAGAATTAACGGACAATAAAAACATCAAGGTAATCCATCTACTACAACAGCAAAGGAGTGCACGAAATAATGTTACTACAAAATGATCATGAAATGTTTTTTTTTTGTGTGTGTGTGTTTGAAGTGGACACCCAACTATTATGGTTTTCAGATATCTGGAATTCAGATACTAGGACAGGGTTCATTCTAACTATGGCTAGAATGGCTACCCAATTATCCATGAACTAAACATCCGGATCCGTTTCTTTGTATCTGGGTACTCATTTAATGTTTGTGCATGAGCAGAAACCAACAATTGAAATCGAAATTGCAATAAAATGGTGGTTGATAAGTGTCTTGCTCCATTTTACCAGCTTTTTTAGCTTATAGAGTGCAGTACAATCTGCCAATACTGCTTGTATAAGCAGTTGATTACAGCAAAAAAGTAATACTGAATATTTTAGTGCAAACAAGTCATTAAATTATCCAGGTACCTGACCATTATTGTGAACGGATATCTGGATAGCAAAAGACAGGATCTGTTCCAGCCCTAATTATTATCTCATAATACATGTACATGTACATGTTCCAGTCCTAATTATTATCTCATAATACATGTACATGTACATGTTCCACCACTAATTATTATCTCATAATACATGTACATGTTCCAGCCCTAATTATTATCTCATAATACATGTACATGTACATGTTCCAGTCCTAATTATTATCTCATAATACATGTACATGTTCCAGCCCTAATTATTATCTCATAATACATGTACATGTACATGTTCCACCACTAATTATTATCTCATAATACATGTACATGTTCCAGCCCTAATTATTATCTCATAATACATGTACATGTACATGTTCCACCACTAATTATTATCTCATAATACATGTACATGTTCCAGCCCTAATTATTATCTCATAATACATGTACATGTTCCAGCCCTAATTATTATCTCATAATACATGTACATGTACATGTTCCAGTCCTAATTATTATCTCATAATACATGTACATGTACATGTTCCACCACTAATTATTATCTCATAATACATGTACATGTACATACAAGTCACAAATATAATTAACTCACAGTAGTTGGAACTTTATCAGATGTGTCTTCTAGTCGTTGTTGTAATTGCCTGCTAACATTTTGAGCCTGACTCAGAGCAGCCTGATGATTAGCTTCAAGTTTAGCTCTCTCAAATAATAGAACAACCAATCGATAGATAACGCTAAATAAATAAAATAGGCAACTAGGGTTTCATTATATAGTGTTGTTTTAGTTTGACAATAATGACTACTTTAGTTATAGTTATAGTATGCCAAACTTTTAACTGAAATACCGTATGCCAGGAAATGTTTGCGGTGGAATATTTTCGCGCATTTCGCGAATTGAACACTACTCGTGATAATAAAAATCGCGAAGATATTGGCATGGTAGCAAGTAAACGCCATGTGGATTCATGAATCGATTATGGCGTCATTGTATCATTACTTCAAGCGAGATTCTTCTGTCCCAAGCCCACACGGAGCACTATCTTCAAGTGTCCCTTCTTCTGCCTTGATTGTCCAACAACAGTTATTGAGGGCTACTAAAATTGGAAATAGGTGGTAAAATTGTTGTAATTCGTGAAAATTTAAATTCACGAATACTCCAAAATAGGCCTTTTGTTAAAATATTCCACCGCAAATATTTCCCAGCATACGATAATATTGGGTTTACTAAAAGTGTCCATTATTAGCCAATTTTCATTTTAGTTATTACAATAGACTTGTAATTTAGTTATAGATTAGTTAACTAAAAGTCAAAATGTCTTTAACTAAAAGGGGTTTAAGTTATAGTTAACTAAAGCAACACTAGTTTCATACAGGATGTTTTGTTAGGGAGGGGAAAGAATCAATCTTGCAGAGGGGGGCTGGGGTATGGTCCCCAGGAATTGTTTAAAATTTAGGCCCTCTGAGGTTGCTTCTGGGGCCCCAGAAGGATTGTAGCTGAGGTGTTGTTGCATGTTGAAGTAAATATGTTCTGAAATCAAGAGGAAGCAGGGAACTCAAGTTAATCCTCCTTCTTCTTCCACAAACATTATTTGAGCAATATAACATGGGGCAGGGAAAAATGGTGGACAAAAGGAAAGATGTCTACTCTTTTCATAAAAAGGTAGGGCTGACATGATTAATCGATTAATCAATCGATATTAAAAATTATTCTGATTATCTTTGTAAGGCTGTAATATCGATTATGCTAATTATTGACAAAGACATACATTTAAAGCATGCGACAGCAAATAATGTACAATATGGAAGTGACAAGAAGCCTTTTTGATCATCAAATGAGAGGAGTTAACTTTCCTGCATTAATTGACTTAATTGGCCTAATTACTTCCACTGACTTTAATAGCTTGATAATCGATTTCAGAATTTCAACTGATTCCCAGCCCTATAAAATAGTGATAATAAACATTAACTCACAACATTAGAAACAGTGAAAATCCAGTGATATAAAAATTCCTTTGTCCACGACACTCATGAAGACGAAAGTCCAGCTTGGTATCCAAGGTAACGGAAGATCTCTCATGGAGTTGTTTGTCATCATATTTCATCATCACACGAATGGAATCTAAGACAATAATAAAAAATGAATGATATAGTCCACTTGAAATCATTAAAATTAATTGTATCTCTCCTAATGATAGACATGTCTACACTGGATCAAAAGATTGCTGTATTATTAAATGTAAGGAATATAGTTGAACCCCTCTATTGCGAACAGCATTGGGACAAATATAAGTGTCCTGATTACAGGGGTGTCCTCATTCCAGAGGTGAATTTATATCAAAGCACAGTTTGGAACATTTGTAAGTGTCCTTAATACAGGAGTCTTCTTGTTTCAGGGTGTCCTCAATAGAGAGGTTTTGGTGTATTGTATTCATGTTTGCCATGACCTCAGAAAAATGTTAGTTTGGAAGGACCAAATCTTTTTGTTTACATTATTTTCATACAAGTTATTCCTACAGTTCTTTTTTGTGTGTACGTCAAATTTCAATTCATTGCTGAGTTAAAGTATAATCATGTATAGTTGAACCCCTCTATTCCGGACACACTTGGGACAAATGTAAGTGTCCTGATTAAAGAGGTGTCCTTATTTCAGGGATGAATTTATATTATAAAGCACAGTTTAGGATATTTGTAAGTGTCCTTAATACAGGGGTGTCCTCAATAGAGGGGTTTCACTGTATTAACCTTATGACATTAAACTATACACTATATTACATGTACATATAAGTTATTGAGTTACAGTATTAACCTTATGACATTAAACTATACACTATATTACATGTACATACAAGTTATTGAGTTACAGTATTAACCTTATGACATTAAACTATACACTATGTTACATATAAGTTATTGAGTTACAGTATAATCATGTATTAACCTTATGACATTAAACTATACACTATATTACATGTACATATAAGTTATTGAGTTACAGTATTAACCTTATGACATTAAACTATACACTATATTACATGTACATACAAGTTATTGAGTTACAGTATAATCATGTATTAACCTTATGACATTAAACTATACACTGTTACACATAAAGTCATCACATCCTAATTTTGAGGTCATCGTGAATGTGAACATACTTTAGTGCTCATCATTGCACATTTAGCAAACATGTTTCCAATCTAATGCTCTTGGAACTAGTTTGAGCTACAAAGAACACCACCTTGGATGCCTCTAATGCCGCTATTATCCCTCATAAAAATGATCCTTGCATGCAGCTTGCATCTTGTGGCAAAAATGTGAGCATTATGGCCAAATGTTATCAATATTTCTTCCTTATTATATTGAGAATTTGAATTATAAGTGTCACAATTCAATACAATATAACCACACCAATTTTAGAAGATAATTAAATCAAATTTTTCTTTAATTAATTGTAATTAGTATAGTATTACATATAACCACACCCATTTTACTAGATAATTAACTATTATTAGCCATCATGAACAAAACATTATCAGATTAAAAATAATATTGATATCACTGATATTGGCCTCCATATTACTCACTATCATATCGGTTAAAATTAGGGCTGGGAATCAGCTGAGATTCTAAAATCAATTAAAATCAGTGGAAGTACATGTAATTAGGCCAATTAAGTCAAAGGGTTCCTGTCACTCACAATATTTGCTGTTGCAGGTTTGAAAAGTACGTCTTCTGGAATAATTAGCATAATTGATATCACAGACTTTTAATCAATAATCAGAAGAATTTTTGATTAATCAATTAATCAATTAATTATCCCACCCCTAGTTAATAATGCATGATAAGTGGGTGTGGTCAACACACTGTGGTTATTAAAATGCATGATATGTGGGTGTGGTCAACACACTGTGGTTATTGAATGTGAACTTACCAACAAAGAGAACAATTATAATTAGTAGAGAAGCATAAAAGGACGTTTTCCAAAATGCTTGTAGACTTGCAAATAAACGAAAATTAAAAATCTTCTTCCATCTAGAAAATGAAATTATAACAAAAAGTATATACCTAAATACATGATTGTGTATATGTAGAGTATAGTCTCGTATATAATCATATATATATACATATATACTGAAGATTTAACGATAATCATAATCATTTATCAATATAATTACGTTGCTGGACTAAGAATTGGTAGAATGAGGATACTAGTGAAAAAAATCTCAAAGTAGAGAAATCCTGCAACTGCTTGCCACTGCAGACTCATTTTTCCTAGCCTTTAACTCCCAAAATCCAAAGTTCCAATCCCAATATTCACAGTGTTCACGTGATATCAATTATTAATAATTAATTTTAATATTAACATTACCATAGTAACGTCTAATCATGTAGTCATGGTTACATAACACAGTAAGACATGGATTTGGATCTTCCATCATCTGGAGACTATGGTCTTCGTAGGCTATTTCGACCACCATTTGACCACTTACCAGAGTCTCAACAGTTGCAAAATTACCATCAAAGAAATTTTATTCCATCACATCTGTATCGCATGGGAGTAAAACTCTTTCGTAAAGAACCTCCTGTTAGAACAAGATTAATTGATGCATCTTACTGGATCCCAAAAAATGACCAAATGTCAGCAAAAACTAATTGGTCATCTCTTTCGTCTCCACTTAAAGATGATTTTAAGCCAGCATCTGCACCTACTCAGTACACAGCTGAGGAGTACAAGAATTGGATTGCACATAGACAGGAATTGAGAAAGAATCTCGAGCAGTTTGGAGGATGTGAACAATGGCTACTATCAAAATCATGTACACCTGTTGAGGCCAGTGTTTTGGAGAGACTGAGAGCTCAGCGAAGAGAGAGTAGTTTAACACAAAGGACACCAAGTTCTTCTGAGGTATGCAATATACCAAGAAAACAATTTAGATTGACCCATTTATTTATAAATGAAGAGGCTACCAGGCAGCTATCATCGGGCACTTCCATACATTTGAGCTGTCAGGAGTGGCTACAGTTTTGTATTTATAATACACAACCAATGTACATGTATGTACATGTACATTCCTGTTGGCGGTGAGTAGCTACTGCCTTCATGAGTATTACTGTGCATATATGTTTTGGGAGATGCTTATAGCAAATAAATTATTTATTAATGCATGTAGCAAATGAATTATTTACGAGATCATTACTGAAGCATTGGACTGTATAATAGGGACTGTATTACTGTTGTTTTAGTTAACTATAACTGAAACTAAAACCCCTTTTAGTAAGGCATTTTGACTTTTAGATAACTAAACTATAACTAAATTACAAGTCTATTGCAACAACTATAACTAACTAAAATGAAAAATAGCCAATAATGGGCAATTTTAGTTAGTTAACTAAAACTAAATCCCTTTTAGTAAACCTACTATAATTTTAGTTAATTAACTACATCTACTCTAAACGTTTGAGAAACCAGGCATAATATAACTAAAAGTAGTCAAACTAAAACAATACTAGACTGTATACATGTATCCGTGGTAGAGGAATACGAAGGGGAACTATACTTACTATAGCACCCACAAATGTAGACTAAGGTCCCTAGCCACCTACTTCCAACTTGGTTGGTTATCTGCAATACTGGACAATATTGCTACATTAAACAAATTGTCATGAATGTCAACAATAGAGCCACAGCCCTTATCAAGTCCTTGATTCCTTGTCACTGTGATCCAATAATATAGTCAAAATAAATAACACATTCAATAGAAGAGAAAATGTATTCCTGACACTATATAGTTCATGTACTCTATGGTACACTCATGCATTATATATAATATTATAGTTCATGTACTATATAGTGTATTGGTGCATTATAGTATAGTTCATGTACTGTATATAGTGTACCAATGCATTATATAGTTCATGTACTATAATTATAGTGTAAAAACTGTATACTATATATACATGTAGTACTTATATTTATGCATGCATAGTTTGCACATAATATTATAATTAACCAGGACTTTACGAGTGGCCAATTGTATAGACCCGGGCTGTTCACTTTTCTCCAGAAAGCTTAGGAAGCTTATGTGTTGATGCATGTCATCCATTATACATATATAATATATAACAGCAAACCAATCAGCAGCAGTCTGGTTACTCCAGAATTATTACAGTTGGATGCTCCCCTTCATGGATTTATCAAGAAAATAAACTCATTACTATTATCTATTTTCAGAGTATCTCCACTGATGATGAAGAACTAAGTCTAAGAGAGCTAAAACGATTTCAAATGAAAGAGAAAAAACAATTCATGAAAGATGTAAAACAAATGGAAGATTTTCTCATTTTAAGTAGATCCAGACTAGCAGGTCTTTTAATCCAGTCTGACAAGAAAAGGGATTACCTGTTACCCTTGGAAACAGTACAGGATATACTAGGAAGACTAAGAGTTCCTGTTGAAGATCATGTAATAAATGTAGTTTGTGATGCATTGGAGGATCATACAGGTATCAGGGCAGTTATAGATTACAGATTACTTCTCAAGAGAGGGTTGGTGGATATTCTTGAGCAGTACTTAACTATCTTAGAACAGCAGGAGGAAAGCAATGAATTCTTTCCAGTAGATGACGAAGAAACTAAATGTTTGATAAAAATAGAACCTATTTCTTCATCATCATCTATCAGTGCAATTACTCAAGAGGTTTTGCGTCCCACTAAAAGTACAATGGATGGCAAACATGGGGAATGGTGTGAAATGTTCAAAGAAGATGCTCAGAAGCAGTTCATGTGTCTAATAGAGTATTGCCAAAGACATAATATTATATTGGATAAAGCATCAGCTGAAAGAGGTAATTGCTTAAATATTTTATTAACGCTTTTTAAAATGTAGACATATCAGTAAACAAAAGATTAATTTTTCACACAGCTCTATTACTGCCAGCTGATAGAACCAGAAAGCAATGTTTATCCCAACTTAGACAACCAGGGACAGATGTTCCATCAAGAAAGATCACCGAACTTCCAACAGAGAAGAAACGAGAGGAATCTAACACTGATCTAACTTCTATATATGGCTGGCAGTATAAACATTTACGTGGGAACAGAAGAAGTAAATTAACTAAATTATCTACAGGGGTTGCTAGAGTTAAAGCCAAAACAGACTGCTGGATGACATTTCGTCAGTTCCAAAAACTAACAGAGTATGTAGGCACATTATACATTATACATTATACATTCTATACAGAGGATGACATAATAATCAGAAACTGTTAGGACAAAATGTCTATATAAGCATCTTCAGTTTTGGTCAAACAGCAATGAATGCATAAATTAATATACAGCAACATTTTCATGGCATGTAGCAAGAATTATAGTTAGGCTATAGTCTCACGTAGCCAGACCCAATCTACGACGAAGGAAGGGTCGACCCATTGTACTAGTGTTTGTTAAGAGTTTAGGTCTGTTTTAATGGGTGACAAACGGCTAATAATATTCATAACCAAAAGAAGTACATTCATAACTATACCCAGTAAGTGAGCTGAATGAATATTCTTACTACAGTTATGAATTAGGTACGGTTCTTGACAAAAGTTAGTACAGTGGGTTGACCATACCCTTCCTTTGTAGTAGGTTTGGTCTGGCTACATGAGACTAAATGACATATGGGACTTCAACAGAAAGTGAACAAATATCACCTTTTTCTTTCATGCACTAAATTATGAATATATAATAATTATAAATGGGGTGCAGACCAGACCTATCTGTGTGTACCTTGTTAGAGCAATCAGAGCAAATGCTTGAAATGGTTTGATGTCTGATCCACTATATAATTTAATGAGTATCATGTTTTTTTTTCTCATACATGCAGAGAAATACAGGCGAGACCAGATTTCAATTATAAGTACCATGGTCTTCCATCTAACAGTGCCTTTTGGCCCGGAGCACTTTTGGACAAACTGCGTATCTACCTTCCAGAAGAGTCTCCGAGTACAAAACCATATTCACTGTATAACATCTTTCAGCCTGTTACTCATCCTAAAGTATACAATGTGTTTGGACCTGTGAATTCTACTAAAGGTGCTGTGTGGCCCGAGAATAGTTCTGGTCATGTACAATTAGGAGCTTCATTAGCAAGAACAAGAAAATCTTACTGTTTATAGCAATTTGTTAATTTTAGACATCCACAATAAAATTGTTTTACATTTGTATAGTTATGTAAATTAAAGAGAAAAAAAAGTATGTATTTTATTTCACCTTTATGAATGTTTGAAGTTTTAACGTGCTCGAGGATTACATACAACAGAATTGAGTCTTTCTTCATCAAAATAGTCTTGGTATCTGTCCTTGCAATCACTCTCAGTACCTATCCATCGACAAATCATTAGAAAGTTCAGAGGATCAAGTCGAGCAGCAACATTATAATTTCCTTGAATGGCAGCAACAGATTCAGTATCCCTATTCCCTGAGAGGACCCCTATGATTCTTCTCTCTTGTTTGCCAGTCTGAGGGTCAGTGTCCCAAGCATAAAGAGCAGCACCGGATGACCCATGCCAAGCATCACCTTCAAAATATAGCAGGTGTGGGGACTCTGTTGTGATTTTAGTAGATACCAACCACATAACATCTTTTGGTTTATCATCTGGGAAGCTGACAAACTCTGCTGTTGATCCTGCTCCATGTAATGTCCTGTGGTTGTTACAGAAGAGACCACTTAGACCTGGAGGCACAAACTTCCTACCGTCCATCTTCTCTGCTAGTTCTAATACTGAAAAATCGTAGTCATCCCAATCACTGTATTGATGGTTTTGTCCATCAGTAAAGTTTCTCCATTGCATAGGAACAAAAAACCTTCTAACAAATGTCCATTTGGTACGTCCATCAGTCTGAAGATACCCTGCTCTGAGGAACAGTCTAGCTGCAAGTAGGTAGTCATTACCATTGTGAACACAATGAGAAGCAGCAAGTATGTGTTTTTCAGAAATCAACATTCCTGAACATCCAGTCGATACTCTAACAACAGCATTATATGGATACTCAGAACCTTGTGTTGAAGGATCAATACGAACTCTATCATCATCACCATACACTAAACGTCTGTGTCTGGAATTCTGATCATGAATTAATGCCATTGACGTTTCTACATGCTGTCTTGGAATTCTGAGTAGAGTCTGTGTTCTCTCTATTATTCCAGTACCAACCCACACTGTTTCCCATTGAACAGGATGGTGGTAAGATTCGTCTTCTGTTGGAGCACTGAGTACGGGATAATGTATACTAGAAGAAAAAATAAATAGAAAGAAAAGGAATGAAAACATTTGTTTTCCTAGTGCCATACTAAACTTTTGTTACAAAAGAAGGCTTACAATATTGCGGTGCGCCGCCAGGCCGGGTGGGGTTTTATACACGCCCATAACAATATAACACGCAATAAAATTTCAGTAATTATAATTATTCATCATGTTAGTGACAAATCCATTATTTTCCTTTATAAACAGGGGGCCTTTTCTCTTTAAAGGCTTTCAATCCTTCTATCCGGTCTTCTGTAGGAACAACCTGCAGCAACAGTTACAAAAGATTTGCTTTGTACACAGTAATCTATACTAACCTGAGAATAACATGCTTCTTCAACTTTCAACCCAGTTGCTATGTCAGCCTATTTAATGAAACACATGTATCTGACAGTCTTATATTTAAAATTCATATTTGGTACCTGCATTCCATAATTGATGGCTTGCTTGGCCATAGCAATTGCAACTGGTCCCTGCGTAATTTGATAGCAATACATATAATTAATAATCAAACTTTATCTTAGCTTACCTTACTGCATATATCCCGTGCAATTTCCAATGCTTTGATATAAGCAGCATTACCTTCATCATTCTGTTTCACAACGTGTTCAACCAATCCCACATCAGCAGCTTCTGTACCAAGCAACACCTTGGCAGTGAAAATGAGTTCTTTGGCTTTACCCATACCAATCAACCTGGGCAATCTCTGTGTACCACCTGATGTGTGCACATTGTGGGAGAAATAGTCACCTTCCAATTATCACTTTTTAGAAAAAATTATTACATAAAACTTGTGTATGTATACATACATACATGCATGTACATACATACATGCACATACATAGCATACAAACAGGTAATACATATATACATACATACATACATAATAATAATATACATACACGCACACTACAAGTATAGTGTCATTTAGTTTTCAGTTCTTTAATGAATTCTCCTAATCGTTGTTGTACAGATGGTTTTAAAACAAACGAGACAAAGTTTTTTGTATCCTCTTCTTTTTGTCTCTCAAACTGCTTAATTAAGTCTTGACGAAGGGCTAATTTCATCAAAGCCCTTGACGGAGCAAACACTTCCATATAAGGTTGAAGAGCAGTGATGCAGTAAGACAAAAGATCCAGATCGCCATCATATACCTCGTCGACTAAGTTTATTTTCAAAGCATCATGTGGACTAAATACTCTAGCCTGTGATAACATAAGCTCAGTATTCCTATGACCAATAACCTGTTTAAGAGTCTGTTGAAACCATGGAGGAGCAAACACTCCGATTCTGGCTGCTGTTACACCCATTTTATAATCCCCAGATAAAGCAATCCTGTAGTCTGAAGCAGCTGCAAGCATAGTTCCACCGGCTAAGCAATGTCCATTGATAGCAGCTACAATTGGGTGAGGGGATGAATACACTTGTAACCATGTTTCCTGAAGCAGTGACCAAAATTCAGTTAGACGTTCCTTCGTTGTTTGATAAAACTCATTCAGCTCAATCCCTGCTGAAAATGTTGATGGAAGAGTTGAAGCAATTAAAATACCATTGATGTCTTTTGAATTATTGATATTTTCAAGTTTCTGGCTAAACTCAGCTATCAGGGGCAAGTTGAGACTATTCACAGCCGGATTATTAAGTTTCAAGATTGCTATGTTGTGATTGTTCTCCGTCCTTCTCAACTCCAAGTCCACGCTTTGATAATGACAAAAGGCTGTGGAAAACTGTTTGACATGAAGTATTTTTCGAAATACAATCTCTCTAATGAAGATAGTTGATGTCATACCAAGTGGCAAGTGCACTTGGGCTTCTCCTGGTACGCATGCGCAAACCTTCGCGGTCAAAGTTCGTGCTTTGTACGCGAAGACGCGCTTCAAAACGCGTCAGTTCAATTTGGTTGTTCCAAGAGCGTGCTGTATTATTATAAAAGCAAACTAATAATTAGACATTCGACAAAGCCAGAGATGGAATCACAAAACGACTATTTACACGCATTAGCTACAGTGTGTGAATCCGCACAGAAGATGCCTACTCCTTCATTTCTATATGCTGCCCCAGCAGGTTTTTACCTGTCCCCACCAATTAGCCAGTACACCCCTACCCCATACGACCTTCAAAACATAATAACTCTGCCACAAGAGATCAGTACCCCAATTCTCTCTGCATATATGATGCCTATTTCACCCACAAATTCAAGAGGCAGTAATAGTAGTATTGAAGATGAGTCTGTTGTCAAAACAACACCACTTCAAGCATACATATCCACTCAAACCAAGAACCCAATTCTCTGTAATGTTGATTCGTATGCACAGTATAACCAGTTTCTAGATGATACGTGGCCAGAGAAATGCATTCGTCGTGGAAGTGGAGTCATAAGAGCCTCATTGTATGCTAAAATAGCTGATGTACTAAAAGGAGGAGCTCATGTAAGTAGATTCCGATACTGGGTTAAGAAGTTGGGCTTCTTTCTCATTGAAAAACGACAGCCAGATGGGAACCTTGCTGCATGTCTTGCTATGCCTACAACCTCCAAACAATCTTCTCAGCCTAAAATATACAGACCATATCGCCTAGTAGCAAGAATAGAGGAATTTGCAGTTATAATTGGACAATATCACAGTGACGAAAAGGGCCACAGTGGTATAAGAAAAACATTTGGAATGGTAAGTGTATTCATGTATATAATTATGTGTGTATGAGTATGAGTGTATGTACGTATGTATGTTATATAACTATGTGAATGTATGTATAACTATAATTATTTGTGTTTGTGTGCATGCATGTATGTATGTATGAATGTGTGTATGTATGTTTGTATGTATAGTCTATATGATGTATAATTGTAACATTATTATGTACATAAGTACATGTGTATGTATGTATGTATGATTGTATGTATGTATGTACGTATGTGTGTATGTATGTATGTATGTACATGTATGTATGCAATGGAAAGTATGAACTATCTATAATGTTTTTTTTCTCAGATACAACAAGACTTCTGTTACCTTCCAAGATTAGCAGTGGCTAAGTATATAGAGCTGTGTGACATATGTTCTACACGAATGAAAAAAACTAAAAACATATCACAAGCAAAGAGACCAAAAGAAACACCCTTGTCACTCGAGAGTAATGATAAGAATACTCATAAACAAATTAAAGCAACTATCAGCAGAAAGATAAGTTTCCAAGACACTAAAAAATTAATTTCATCAAGTGGTCAGAGTGTCAGATATCAATCAAATCCAATCCAGAGGAGCTCAGAATTTATGAATCACTTGTCACAAGAGCCTACTCTTCTCCAAAATCAGGTATGGCATCCTGAATATCAACGAATTGCAATACAAAGGAGCTCAGAATCTACGAATCACTTGTCACAAGAGTCTACTCTTCTCCAAAATCAGGTATGGCATCCTGAATATCAACGAATTGAAATACAAAGGAGCTCAGAATCTACGAATCACTTGTCACAAGAGTCTACTCTTCTCCAAAGTCAGGGATGGTGTCTACCATTTGCAGATGCAGTTGGATACGAACCTAATCATACAGAGAATGGAATCCAGGAATACATTACACCACAAGTAGAGACTAGTATTCTATGTGATCAGCTATCACGAGAACCTACTGACTCACTTGTGCTAAATAGAGTGCCATATGCAGATGCAGTTGGATACCAACCCAGTCATGCAGAGAATGGAATCCAGGAATATGTTGTACCACAAGTAAAGACTAGTATTCTAAGAGATCAGCTATCACAAGAACCTACTGACTCACTTGTGCTAAATAGAGTGCCATTTGCAGATGCAGTTGGATACCAACCGAATCATATTGAAAATGAAACACAAGAGTTTTCTGCACAAAGAGCAGAGATACTTAGACATTTGCTAAAAACTGCAGGAAAACAATCATTTACACAAAGTGATGAGCAGAAGCACCAGCAAGCTACATCTAAGAGTGTTTCATCTTTCGAGATCAATATAGATCTGCTTCCAATAAAAGAGTTGTTGGAGACAATTACGATGGAAGAGATTACAAGTTTGTACTCGGAAGCAGCAGAGACTGTAAGACTAATGAATCTACCAACTCCAAAGAAGTCTCCTCAGAGACTCTAAAATAATAATTATAAGTTTGAAATGTATTTATTTATTATTTATTTTAATAACATAATTATATAGTTTGTTTCAATTGTATGTCATTTTTACTCTTTCTTGTTAAGAAAGAGGCTTAATTGAATTTACCAAAGTCACACTATAAATATGTTGCATGATAGCATCATTATTATGCTTAAAGAACTACATGTGCTATTAGCATTATTAAGAGGGTACGAACATGTAAATGGATCTTCATTTATGAAATAATACTCACCTCCTCCAGGAATAATAGCAAGACGTGTTTCAACAAGTCCCATTTTAGCATTATCAGCTGTCAAAATAGAGAAGAACAGTTGATATAATTATAATCATGTGTCATCAATAATATTCATGTTCACCTTGACCTCAGAAAAATGTCCATAACTTTAGTTTGGACTGACCAACAATTTTTTATATGCACCACTTTCATATAATTATGCTTCCTGTTCTCATAAAAATCCATTACTTGTTATTGAATTACAGAATAACCATGTATTAACCTTATGACATTAAACAGGAGCAAATGAGATCCACTTTCGGTGGGACTCATGCGCTCCTGCATTAAAATATATACCATGTTATGTATAGAATCATTTCATCCTTATTTAGAGATCATTAGAATGTGAACATACTTTAGTATACTTTCATTCTATGACATCTAGTTTAAGTTTACATGCAGTGACCTCTCCAGCATTTTGAAATAGGAGGTACATGTACTCAGAACTGATAAACTAAAGTGGAATATGAAACTGAGCTCATTATAAACTCGTAATTTTAAATACATGCAATACGTGAGACTCCTTAAACAAAAAGATTGAGATAGGACAATTGAATACTAACAAAGGAGAAAGGGGAAACTCAGGTTACCCCCACCCAATGAAATTCTGTGGTTCTGTTAACTCACATGCAATTCTTAAATCACACGCTAGTGCTATTTCCAGACCTCCTCCCACTGCAATTCCATCAATGGCAGATATCACTGGTACCGGAAGCTCTGAAAATGCTGATATAGTTGCTCTAGCCTTCATCACATATGGGCCAACGTCTTCCTCCTTCATCTGAGCTCTTTCTTTAAGATCAGCTCCTAAGAAAAACCAATTAACAAGAAAACAAACAAAAGAGCACATTCTTTTCTCATACAGCTAACTGACTACTATGGGGAAGACCCTGCATTATTACATTAATTATTTCTATTACAAAACATAACTGATAAATGTAATTATAAATGCTAAATTCTATTGAATAAGGCTGAAAAAGGAAAGTGACAAAATGAAAAATGCTGGTAGTCACTGGGAATTGAACCCAGGGCCACTGATGTCAGCCACCAGTGCTCTCACTAATGAGCTATGACAACCAAACAACCATCATCACTTCATAATCCTCTATAATTATTATACTTGTTTGAAGGAAGAAATACTGAACATCTATATATATCGTTAATTACAAAAACAGTGGCACTGTACTAAAACACACACGTGAAAAGTGTAATAATTATGTTAGAAGGAAGAGATGGCATTCCAGGACCAAGAGCCATGTACACTTAGCCTGACCTAGGATTGATGAACACCTATGTTAGCATCAATAGGTAGTCTGTTGCTCTTGCTGCCACTGTTTCGTCAATGTCAATAGCCACTTTGATAATACATACAAACATGCTCGTAAGTACAACTTCATATTTTTGACACTCTATTTTCTATATAGTACAGTTATTTTCACCTGCACAAAATACTCCTTTGACTTCACTCTTCAGAATAACAGTTCTGACTTCTTTGTTTCTTCTCACAAAGTCCATACTCTCCTCCATCTTACAATAGAAGAATAAATTATTGGACAGATAGAAATGGATGAATTTAATTGTATTGTCAATTGGATTACTTTAATAACAATAAACACTGAAAATAAGCGAATGGTCACTTTATTGTATCCCAATAGTTAACTATCACTATTACTTAGTACCGTAAATTGGGAATATTTCATCTCTAAAATATTTCGAATTTTTATTTTTCGTATGTATAAATTTTCGTACGTGCATACATTATTATTTGCAAATACCCGTTTATTTTCAAATTTTTAAATTTCGTACGCATGCTGTTATACGAAAATTTTTATAGTACGAAATTTTCCCGAATTACGGTATATATCATGTGACATTGAGCCAATAGTTAACTATCACTATTACTAGTATATATCATGTGACATTGACCCAATAGTTAGCTATCACTATTACTTAGTATATATCATGTGACATTGAGCCAATCATATTATCATATACTAGTCACCTGATTGCATTTAAACAGCAAAATGTACACATAAGAATGTATTCACTACTTAATTCACATGTACCCTGTGAAAATGTGACCAAACACACTAGAAATGTCAAGCAATAGATGCAAGTATTATAAGGTGGAACTCGGGCATGCAATAAAGGTCAAGATAAGGTAATACACTTGCTTCATCTAATTTTGACCTTTATTGAGCCTGCCCTTGTGCCAATTAAAAATGCTTAATGACTGTAAAAACTTTGAAAATCTACAAAATTAGTACATGTAATTATTACTGTTGTACTAAATGGTGTTAAAATAAAATGTTTATTTTATTTTACAATAGATATAAATTTTTAGTTATTGAACACACAAACCACAGTTCATACATTGGTAACAAAGTTACGTCCTATTGCATTCATAGCCTGTGGTCTATTCAAGACAAAAAGACAAATACCTGTTAAAAGAAATAATTAACATCATTAGTATTCATTTGCATTGCAGCTCCTTCACATAGAGAAAGGGCTTTGGGGACAACACCATACTAAAGTCTATTCACATTCACTATGACCTCAAAATTATGATTTGATGACTTTATATGTAATATAATGTACATGTATAATTTAATGGTCATAAGGTTAATACATGATTATACTGTAACCCAATAATGAAGCAATGGATTGAAATTTGACATACACAAAAAAGAACGGGAAGGATAATTATATAAAAATTGTGTGGGTAAAATGATAGTTGGTCATTCCAAACTAACATTTTTCTGAGGTCATGGTGAACGTGAATGACCTTTAAATGGAGCAGCCATGGCAACGAAAATTAATAAAGCAGTAATGCTAATGCAGAAATGCTGTGTTAAACTGATTTGGTATACTGGTGTTCCCAGACTCTTCCTCCTCTATGTGAAGGGGTGGCAACACAAGACTATGTAGTATTATTATTATTATTATTATTTTTTTAAATTTCATACATTGGATATAGGTACATAATGTCATGAAAACTATTACACTAAATGTCATTAAAACAAGTCATAAAAATTAATAGAATGATTGTGCTTCATCAATCCAATCCCATAATGGATCATATGATGACACAATGCCATGTGTGTTTCAGTACACATTACGATAGTCCTTCATCAATCCATAATGATGACACAATGCCATGTGTGTTTCAGTACACATTACGATAGTGCTTCATCAATCCAATTCCATAATGGATCATAATGATGACACAATGCCATGTGTGTTTCAGTACACATTACACAAGTGTGTACATACATTATTACATACCCTGATTTTCATTTTTCAACAATTCCACACGAAATTCATTATCACCAGGTGTTGAAAATTGTCTCAGTATATTCCATCCAAATGCTGCTCTTCTGCATGAAGGTCTTATGACTGCAGAAAGGAAAGCCATTTCTCTCCTTCAGCCACTCCCTCAATGTGTTAACCCTTTGAAGTAGTGACCACGTGGAACTGACCACGTGGAACAAACCACGTGGAACAAGAATACCATGGACCAAGTTTCTAAGTGGTGACTGGGAGTCACAAGAAAGAGAAAATAGTTTTAGAACAACAATGGTATTTGGAAGAGAGAATCTGCTGGAGCCAAAGTAATAGTCTACCACGCAATATATTCAAGGTGCCATTCCTATTAATTGATACATAATTTGGTTCTAAGTTCCCCTACATATGAAGTTGTGAACACTACAAAAGATTTGTATACAATAAAAAGAATCTTGTATCCAATAGTCTTGCATAGCCAGACCCATCCCAGGCTGCAAGTGAGGGGAAGGGTCTGGTGGGTTCTTATTGAATTTCTTGTTCTGAGTACTACGAGATTCATGATAGAACTAAAGTGCGTGATAAGTGGGTATCGATCACGTGATGAAAAATCTAATAACCATGTGTGTTCACGATTTACTGACATTATTACAGGTTTAGTGTTATTCTATTCTTTCGTTTATATCTACTTGTTAGTGCATCTTGTTTTATCTTTACTTATTCCTTAAAGAGACAACAAGAAGAGAAGTAAAGAAAAAACAAATACACTAAAGAACCAGAGACAAAGAGAAAACATGATACAGTATGGTATGTATAGTGAAAATACAATTAAAGTAATGCATCAAAAGTGATGTGACATTGTATATGGTTGCAAGAGTGGGGGGCTCAGCCCCCTGCTTTATAAAGTGGGTGGACTCAAACCCCCCAGTATCTCGGCCACTGGGTATTAATCAATGAATTGTCCATTGTGTTACAATGGCTTCACTGTCTGCTTCTAATGTATATTCTCTTGATTAGATACGTTAGAATTCTTTGGAGTCCTTTTTATGAAGAGAAGATCCTGTGGTCATTTTGTTGGTCATCAATCTTACAAGAATATCTCATGCAAAATATATTGTTCAAGTTAGTATAATAGAATATGAATACACTGTATTTAAAGCAGACACAAGGTCAAGTAGTTCTGAATGTACTCAAGTACAAGTATAGGCATTGTTTAGTGAAATGACTTAAGTACAAGTACAAGTATTTTTAGAAGAATTTAAGTACTATCAAGATTTGTTCCTGGTTTGGAAATAGATCAGGATATCCAAGGTGCTGCACAGAACTACCCATATTGATTGTACTACCTATTTTCAACTAAGTAAAACGCAAAGATTATGATAGTTTTATGGTCGCCTCAGACATTTGGGAGATTAAAAAGTTAATTGCAAACAGTTGAATCCAGGCTCTTCCACCATCTTAAAAAGCCTGGGTACGAGGCTAGGATGCACTTGCCAGCACCCCACCCCCCCAAAAAAACAAAGAAATCTGGATGCAGACTACCTGTCAAGGGAAGGAAAGAAATGGAAGATCATGTTAGGAAAGGAGAATACAAGGAAGTTGCAGAGGACGTTCTTGGAGTTGTAGAAGACATTTTTACTTCCATTAGTTTAACATGGTATGCAGGGGCGTGGTCAATATAATTATGGAGAAAATGGAGAAAATGTATTCCTGTGATTGTTTTATAGTTGTCATCATTCAGCTGACATTCTCATGCTTGCAGACTATATTATAGTTATTATTTTAATTATCCACTCTTCTAACTTTTTCAAGTTTCTTGTAGACCTTGGAGAATATATTGCATCTAGAATAGCTATTAATTCCAGTTTCTTCGTAATCTACAGCAGCTTTCTTCCTGCTAATCTGTAGAGCTCAAGTGCGCATTCTATTATTTGCTGTGCCCATTAATTGACCAACCACACACCACACAACCTCCTTAACTACATATACAATGCATAGTCGCATACATGATGCAAGAATATAATCATATAATTATATACATTAAACCCCGTAGATAGCAATCATAGGAATGGCCATAAAAATAGTAACTCGTTTAGCACATTCTCTGGTTTGCTTTTTAATTAGTTATGTGGGAGTTGAACACTTTACCCTGTGTTTTTTTCATTGATGCACTCGATTATGTAATGTGTGTGACAAACGAGTCTATATAGATTCAATTATGTTGAGAGCAATCATAGGGATGATACACTTGATTAGATTAATATGTAGTGCGTGTGACAAATATAAGTCTATTATCGCCTGAAGCACAACAGCTTATTATCCACTCTGTTTACCTTTTAAAGGATCTTGTAAAACTTTAGGAATATATTTCAGGTAGAATAGCTAGCTATTAGTTCCAGTTTCTACGTAAGCTACACAGTTTTTTTTTTTCTGTTGCTCTGTTGAGCTCAAGCATGTGTTTTTTTTACGCACCATACCCCATTAATTGACTAAGCTCCCTGGAATGACGTAACTTCCTTAACTATATATACAACATATGCTCGCTCAAGTGACACAAACATAAATATTATATATATATATATATATATATATATATATATATAAACATACATCGAACCCATGCATGAGAAAGCAATCATAGAGATGGCCCTCTGGGCCATAATAAATCATTTTCAAACAATATAGCAGTATGATAAAAGTAATGTAATAAATGTTGGAATATTAGAGAAATATCAGACTGACTGAGACTAAAAGATAGATACAAGTACTTCTTAGTACACAGTTACAAATTATATAGTCTATAATAACACAATACCAGAGTCTATAGTCTAAACATTATAACAAGTAGTGATGTTACACTGTTGTGGAAGAGAACTACTTTACAGTATATAATTGTTTATTGCATACATAAACATGTTATGATCCTTAGTCTTGCGTTACCGCATACCAGGCACTGCCAGACTACAAAGCTAGGTATAGTGTGTGTATGAAGTTACAAACTATTTTTGTGCAATGTCCAGTGGCAATAGAAATTATGGAACAATGTCAAGAGATGCAGATCCACAACAACCTCCCGCAATACAGAGGGATCCATCTCAACTTGCTGCTATAATTAAATGGAGCAATATGCTATTCTACATTTTCTGTTGTATAACAGGACAATTCCATTATAATTATAAATGTTCAAAAGCCTCAGTCATGAAAGGTGTTCTATCTGTGTTCTCTGGTGTATTTTGTGGCTTATTACTCATTATTAATTTGGGGTCATTAGTGTTTAATATATATGTCATAGCAGTGTGTCCATATAAGGACTGCTCTTATTTCTGTTCCAAATATTATTCTTCACAAGATGATTATATGTTTTTACTTCCAATCAAGGGCCATAGGGCAGTTCTTAAAAAGTATTACAACTGGAATAAAATGCCTATCACCATGGCAACAATTGCTGCATTTTCATCATATTATTTGATGGTGTTCTTGAATTTAATTCCACTCTATAGCAAATTCAAATATTGAACTTCTGGGCTTAATAAAAAATGTAAAGGTTGCTTAGAAATTGTTGTGCTAGAATACAACAAGCTATAGACCATGGTTACTACCTTCAGCCATTTGATGATTCAGCAGTGAATTCGAACATCAGCCAATCAACTCTATTAAAACCAATGCAGTCTTTCTATTTCAACATTACATATCTTTTTAACTTGATTTTGTACTTTGGTAGTTTAGCTATATTTCTAATCATTATTATCAATAGGGTCACAATTGATGATATGACTAATAAATCTATTGATATTACTGGTTTATTATTTCAGTCTTTGTCTCGATTTTGCACCATTCAAAGTTGCTTCATCTTCTCCAAAGTAGCATATGCTGTGTCAAATCGCTGTCATGACTTATTGGGTGAATTTGTTAAGACTGACGTGTCTGGAGAAAGAGAAGATTTCTTGAACTCTCAATACATACAAGAGTTACTTGGGCAAGATATTGTAACTGATTTACAACGAAGAGGAGGTAATGATTACAAAGAAGCTCTGAAAAAGGCACGATTTGCAGCTCTTAAGAAAATTGATGACAAGTTTATCACCAAAATGAAAGCCTCACTGGATCAATATGGTCACTGGTTTGCAATACACTGGATTCTCTATACCATCACTACTTTCATGTCTATAGAATTCCTGGCTGAGACATACGATCTATATGTTTATTCACCTCATGATCATGAGGTATCGTGGTTACACGATCGCAGGAAAAGGAACAATTTCATCTATATAGTTGTGTTCACACTTGAACATACATTTCTCTTTATTTATCCATGTTTTAGAGCGGCCCAAATAACATCATCGAGGGAGAACCTTATAAAGAGGTTCTCAGAGCATCAATGGAATCATATACCATTGTCAGTACAAAGCTATTTCATAAAGTATCTTAAGACACAGAATTTTGGCTTCAAAATTGTGCTTTTGTGCATGAAGATTACTTTCGGTTTCAATTTAGCATTTGTGTCCATCTTTGTGGGTGGATGTGGTGTTATACTGAAACTATCACTATAAAATGAACACAAACTTATTATTAATGTGTAATTTGATCTTAGTGCTTTGATGTTATTCTGTGTTATGAATCCATTATGAACTTGGTATGAACTGAAAGTTGTTCTTGAAAGTGTTTGATTTTAAAACATATCCTTATAATTGCTTTGTGGTATATGGAATCATGGCTAACATTCTCATGTTTGAAACCCAACAGCCTATTGTAGTTAATAATTTGTTATCTCAGATAGATCAGCTTAGTTCCAGTTTCTATATAAGATAAGCTACAAACAGTTTTCTAGCGTGTGTTCTTTTACACACCACACCCATCAATTAAGCAAGCCCCCTGGAATGATGCAACTTCCCTAACTGTGTATGCAACACATGTTTGACATAAGCATCATTAACATTATATAGATCCAATTGCACTACCATAAATTACAACAAATCATTTTATAATACTATAGTAGTTTATTGTAATGATAGCAGTAATAATAACATTGATGTTTCATTGTTGTGATTAAACCGGAAGAGGTTGGAATGAATTACTTTCAGTATATATACCACGCTAATTGTGTATTATTATAATCACGTGCATAACATGTTATGATCCAACAAACCAAACTAATTGTCTGGCATTACTGCCCACTTTACGTACCAGACGCCACCAGACTACAAAGCTAGGTATAGTGTGTGTATGAAGTGACAAACTATTTTTGTACAATGTCCAGTGGCAATAGAAATTATGGAACTGTCTCAGATCCACAACAACCTCCCACAAATCAGAGGGATCCACCAGATCCTCCAAGGGGTCTGCAGCAACCTCCTGCACTACAGACGGATTCACCAGATCTGTCGCAGCAACCTCCTGCAACACAGAGGAATCCATCAGATCCACCAAGGGATCTACAACAACCTCCTGCTATTCAATGGATCATTAAGCTATTCCACATTTTCTTTAAGCTATTCCACATTTCCTGTTTTATCACAGGACAATTCCATTATAATTATTCAAGAGCCTCAGTCACGAAAGGTGTTCTATCTGTGTTATCTTGTGTATTGTGTGGCTTATTACTCATTGTTAATTTGGGGTCATTAGTGTTTAATGTATATGTTGTAGCAGTGTGCCCCTATAAGGACTGCTCTTATTTCTGTTCCAAATATTATCATTCTTCACAAGATGATGATATGTATTTACTTGCAATCAATAGCAGTAGCACAGTTATTGATCTTAGAAAGTATTACAACTGGAATAAAATGCTCATCACCATGGCAACGTTTGCCGCATTTTCATCATATTATTTGATGGTATTCTTGATTTTAATCCCACTCTATAGCAAATTCGAATATTGCACTTCTGGGCTTAATAAAAAATGTAAAGGTTGCTTAGAAATTGTTTGTGCTAGAATACAACAAGCTATAGACCATGGTTACTACCTTCAGCCATTTGATGACTCAGCAGTGAATTCGAACATCAGCCAATCAACTCTATTAAAACCAATGCAGTTTTTCTATTTCAGCGGGATCTATATTCTAAACCTGAGTTTGTACTTCGGTAGTTTAGGTATTTTTATATTCATTATTACCAATAGGGTCACAATTGATGATATGACTAATAAATCCATTGACATTACTGGTTTATTATTTCAGTTTTCATCTCAATTTTGTGCTATTCAAAGTTGCTTCATCTTCTCCAAAGTAGCATATGCTGTGTCAAACCGCTGTGATGACGTATTGGGTAAATTTGTTAAGACTGACGTGTCTGGAGAAAGAGAAAACTTGGAGGATCTTGTTGAAATAGTTGAAGAAGAAGACGAAGAAGAACTAGTCGAAGCAGAACTAGTCGAAGAAGAACTAGATGCGGAAAACGTAAATTTCTGCAATTCTAAATACATACGAGTGTTACTTGGGAAAAATTTCGTTAAAGGTTTACAACGAAAAAAAGGTGATGATTACCAAGAAGCTCTGAAAAATGCACGATTTGCAGCTCTTAGGAAGATTGATGACAAGTTTATCACCAAAATGAAAGCCTCACTGGATCCATATGGTCACTGGTTTGCAATACACTGGATTCTCTATACCATCACTACTTTCATGTCTATAGCATTCCTGGCTGAGACATGCATTCTATACATTTATTCACCTCATGATCATGAGGTATCGTGGTTACACGATCGCAGGAAAAGGAACAGTTTCATCTATATAGTTCTATTCACACTTGAACATACATTTCTCTTTATTTACCCATGTTTTAGGGCCTCCCAAATAACATCATCCAGGGAGAAGCTTATAAAGAGGTTCTCAGAACATCAGTGGAATCATATACCATTGTCAGTACAAAGCTATTTCGTGGAGTATCTTAAGACCCAAAATTTTGGCTTCAAAATTGTGTTTCTGTGCATGAAGATTACTTTCGGCTTCAATTTAGCATTTGTGTCCATCTTTGTGGGTGGATTTGGTGTTATACTGAAACTATCACTATAAAATGAACACAAACTTATTATTAATGTGTAATTTGATCTTAGTGCTTTGCTGTTATTGTGTGTTATGAATCCATTATGACTTTTGTTTATGGGTATGAACTGAAAGTTGTTCAATTGTCAAAGTGTTTGATTAGCCTTTTTAAACTAGACATGTAAAGAAAAACATATCCTTATTATTGCTTTGTGGTGTACTGAATCATGGCTGACATTCTCAATTCTGAAACCCAACAGCCTACTATAACTATTAATAATTTGTTATCTCAGATAGATCAGCTTAGTTCCAGTTTCTATATAAGCTACAAACAGCTTTCTAGCACGTGTTCTTTTACACACCACACCCATCAATTGAGCAAGCTCCTGGAATGATGCAACTTACCTAACTGTATGCAACCCATGTGTGACATAAGCATCATTAACATTATATTATCCAACACCAACAATTGCACTGCCCTAAATTTAGATAATCATTTTATAATACTATAGTAGTTTATTGTAATGATAGCAGTAATAATAACATTGATGTTTCATTGTTTTTATTAAACTGGAAGAGGTTGGAATGAATTACTTTCAGTATATATACCACGCTACTGTGTGTTATTATAATCACGTGCATAACATGTTATGATCCAACAAACAAAATTATTTGTCTGGCACCACCGCCCACTTTACATTCCAGACACCACCAGACTACAAAGCTACGTATAGTGTGTGTATGAAGTGACAAACTATTATTGTGCAATGTCCAGTGGCACTAGAAATTATGGAACTATGTCAGATCCACCCAGGAATCCACAGCAACCTCCTGCAATACAGATCTAGAGGAATCCACCAGATCCTCCAAGTTATCCACAACAACCTCCTGTAATACAAAGGGATCCACCAGATCCGCCAAGGGATCCACAGCAACCTCCTGCACGACCGAGGAATCCACCAGATCTGCCAAGGGATCCACAGCAACCTCCTGCAATACAGAGGAATCTGCCAAGGGATCCACAACAACCTCCTGCTATTCAATGGAGCAATATGCTATTCTACATTTTCTGTTGTATGACAGGACAATTCCATTATGATTACATCTGCTCAAGAGCCTCAGTCATGCTAGGTATTCTATCTGTGTTCTCTGGTGCATTTTGTTGCTTATTACTCATTGTTAATTTGGGGTCATTAGTGTTTAATATATATGTTGTAGCAGTGTGTCCCTATAAGGACTGCTCTTATTTCTGTTCCAAATATTATCATTCTTCGCAAGATGATGATATGTATTCACTTGCAATCAACAGCAGTAGCTCATTTATTAATCTTAAAAAGTACTACAACTGGAATAAAATGCTCATCACCATGGCAACATTTGCCGCATTTTCATCATATTATTTGATGGTGTTCTTGATTTTAATCCCACTCTATAGCAAATTCCAGTATTGTATTTCTGGGCTTAATAAAAATTGTAAAGGTTGCTTAAAAATTATTTGTACTACATTACAACAAGCTATAGACCATGGTTACTACCTTCAGCCATTTGATGATTCAGCAGTGAACTCGAACATCAGCAAATCAACTCTATTAAAACCAATACAGTCTTTCTATTTCAGCATGATCTATCTTCTAAACCTGAGTTTGTACTTCGGTAGTTTATTTATATTTATATTCATTATTATCAATAGGGTCACAACTGATGATATGACTAATAAATCCATTGACATTTCTGGATTATTATTTCAGTTTTCATCTCAATTTTGTGCTATTCAAAGTTGCTTCATCTTCTCCAAAGTAGCATATGCTGTGTCAAACCGCTGTGATGACGTATTGGGTAAATTTGTTAAGACTGACGTGTCTGGAGAAAGAGAAAACTTGGAGGATCATGTTGAAATAGTTGAAGAAGAAGACGAAGAAGAACTAGTCGAAGAATAACTAGTCGAAGAAGAACTAGATGCGGAAAACGTAAATTTCTGCAATTCTAATTACATACGAGTGTTACTTGGGAAAAATTTCGTTAAAGGTTTCAACGAAAAAAAGGTGATGATTACCAAGAAGCTCTGAAAAATGCACGATTTGCAGCTCTTAGGAAGATTGATGACAAGTTTATCACCAAAATGAAAGCCTCACTGGATCCATATGGTCACTGGTTTGCAATACACTGGATTCTCTATACCATCACTACTTTCATGTCTATAGCATTCCTGGCTGAGACATACGATCTATATGTTTATTCACCTCATGAGGTATCGTGGTTACATGATCACAGGAAAAGGAACAGTTTCATCTATATAGTTCTATTCACACTTGAACATACATTTCTCTTTATTTACCCATGTTTTAGGGCCTCCCAAATAACATCATCGAGGGAGAACCTTATAAAGAGGTTCTCAGAGCATCAATGGAATCATATACCATTGTCAGTACAAAGCTATTTCATAGAGTATCTTAAGACACAAAATTTTGGCTTCAAAATTGTGTTTCTGTGCATGAAGATTACTTTCGGCTTCAATTTAGCATTTGTGTCCATCTTTGTGGGTGGATTTGGTGTTATACTGAAACTATCACTATAAAAGGAACACAAACTTATTATTAATGATCTTAGTTCTTTGCTGTTATAGTATGTTAAGAATCCTTTATGACCTTTTTTTATATGTGGAATTGAAAGTTTTTTAATTGTCAGAGTGTATTTATTATTATGTGTCCAAATGGATTAATGTTGATTAATGATGAATCAATCATTAATTGAAAGTTGTGCAAGTTATTAAAATACTATATTTTTCTTTAAAAATAAATGAATTTTTATCCAAGTAAATGTCAATATACATGTAAACAAAGTCCAAATAAGATTTAATATACACAGAGATGTAGCACATATGAGACATACAGAGAGAAAGATGTAGTGATGTACCGATAATTAAATCAATAATCGGTATTGGTCATTATCAGCCAATATATACAATGCCATTTCTGATGTCATTAATCACTTTTATGACACTCGAGAAAATACTTATTTTCATTGAAAGAATCAGAAACCAGAAGGTATCGGTTATCAGTACATATGTAAATTAAATCTAATGCAGTTCATTGCAATATTGGTAAAATCTCTTATTGTTTCAATAGAGAGATGTGCTATCAGTAGTTCTCAATATCATTAAGGTTAATTGATCACCATCAATCTAAGAGGATCCTCAAGTATGGATTTTACTCAAAGACATCATTCACAACTAACTAATATTTGATACTGTATAACAGTAACACAACAAGTGAGTGTAAAGTAAATTTAAAATTCATAAGTAGAACAGATAAAGGAATGTCCATTTAATCCCATTAAAACTTAGTTGTGTAATTATAGTTTTCTTGCTAATATTTCATGCTTGTGTCTTTTCTGTTTTTATGTACTAACATATCTTGTTACCCTTTCCAAGTGTAACTATGTGTATTACTACATGGAATAATTATTATTTAGATAAATTCACTTGATATAAAATGCATCACAAGTTATTCTTTGTTTATTAAAATGTTCCCATATGAAGAAGGAAAGATGTATATAGAAACATGGAGAGCAGCAAGAGGGACAATCATGTACATGATTACTAATTAATGCTTTAAGAAGTACTGATATAATGTATTGCTGCACCTACCCCCTTAATTCCAGTTTTGACTGTCTATATTAATGACAAATGATTGTATGTTTTTAATATAAACATAATCTATAACTAATTATCTTAAATACTTGTAGAATCTTAACATTTATAATACTGTTATTCACTGTTCAAGCCAACATTCCAATATGTTGCATCATATCTATGAATATAATTACTAAAATGCTATTGAAATATGATTGGTCTGTTGTCAATGCATAGTTGATATAGTGTTTAGTATTACTCAGCAATGACAGGGAATGAATATGATCAACATACTTTTATGTCATATATACAACTCAGCAATTTAGTGTATCTTTCAGTATAGTCAAAAAGACAACGAAAAGTTATAAATTGGTTGTGCTATGTGTCAGGAAATGGCTACTAAAAAAAAAGAGAGTAAAATGAGTGCGTTAGAAGCCTTTAAGAACTTGGAACCACATATGAAAAGCATGTTGGAACAACCTATAGATAGCTTTGCACAAAAGTTATGGGGTAAAGGTTTAATTGACGATGCAGTTCATAAAAAAATATTTGATACTAGAGAAGGTTGTGGATCTAGTTTGAGAAGTTATTATTTTATGCAGCGGATTTATGAGAAGGTTAAGAGAGCAAGCAATGATGATGAAGCACAAAAGATTATTAGTGATGTAGCTAATATAATAGGAGAGGATGGTGCATTGCGTGATACAGCTGAAACCTTAAGTAAGATTATATTAATAGTTATAATTATAATTATTGTAATAATATAATGGTATGATTATTTAAACACTACAGGGAAGTGTGACGCTAACAGTATAAGGGAGAAAATTGACAACATAGCTAGTGCAATTGAAGGCAGTTTGAATGGAATTGCAACATCAGCTTACGCTAAAAGCATAATTGCTGAGCAGGAATTTAAAGATACAACGGATTTAACTGCTGAACATGACAAAATCTGTACTAATGCAGTATTTAATGCTGTTCGAGCTACCATCACAAATGATCCAACTAAGATAGAAACATTTAAAGCTGTTCTCGATGATATGGGTAAACCTATCAGTGAGTTTGTATCCAAACTCGAACAGTGTAAGTTGACCTTAAATTTTTGTATACATTAGAATTATGGTTTCAAATTATTTCCACAGTAATGGGACCAGACCCCTGCTAACAGCTGCCTTTGTTCAACTATGACGACATTTTGTGGAATAATCGTAATGTATATCGTTGCAAATATATTTTGTGGTAGTTTAAATGACTACAGTTTTTTTTAAATTTTATATCGTTAGTCATTAGTGTTAGGTGTTATTCTTATTTTGTGATATTTTCTTGTTGTACACTGCTTAAACAGAATAGTTAAAATAAATAATTTAGTGTTTAGTACAGTTACAAAGATTAAACAATTAGTTGATTGTATAATGCAATTAGTTGAAGCACTGACTAAAATTTTAAAGTGCTGTCTACTCAAATTTCATGTCAATATAATTATAATTATATAATTTATACTAAAGTACATGTACTTGTATCTGGCAATCAAGTAAACCCACAAACACTTGTTTTACTCTATTCTAATATACCTTTCAATACTTGGTGCACATTATCATGCATGTAGCTAAATTGAAATTCATGCTATATATGATTTCATTTTTACAGTGTATCATTTTGCATAAGCAATTGGTCATTTTCTGTAGAAGAATATATGCATGTCATATATATACTCGTAAAGTTTGTGGATTTGACACGAAACAGGAACATAGGAATGGGGGGTGGGGCAACCACCCCCACTTTTTGGCATACAAAATTACAATGGTTCATATGACACGTCTTCTGTTGTTTAATCACCACCATCATGTATTGTGCATTTCGTGATGACATCATTCAACTACATCTTACATGGCTTAGTTACAGCTGCTACCCAATTTGCTTCCTATGCCTATGATAGAAGAAAAGTGGAATTTCTAAGGGAATTGTGACATTGTCGTGGTGGTGTTTCCAGAGTCATAACATTCCCTATCCTATATCACAAATGTCACACCTCCTTATATACTACACTCTACCAAATAGGATTATATACTGCACTCTACCAATTGTATATATAAATATCTAAAAAATGTGTGAGCGAGGTAGTTCTTGAACATTTCTAGTGTGTTGAGAATGTTGCATAGAACAGTGCATGGATACAATTACCAAATAACGTTATTTGAGTAAATAGAAATAATACTACGTTATAATTATAGCTATATAATAATAATAATAATAATAATAATAATAATAAATAACAAAAAAATGATGATATTATAATTATATTTATATATATCTGGAGCCGAATGAGTCAAAACTCAACTATCAGTCTCTCATGTTGTATTTCATGTTGACTGTTCATTATTATGTATCTGATATAACGTCAAATATACTATATTTGTCCTTCAATATACATCAGATGTCAGATATACTATATCTGTCCTCCAATATCATATCTATATCTAAAACATTATAATTACAATAATTATGATTATACAATTATATACAGCCTACATTTCATGCACTTCACTCCCTTTCATTCCTGCCTTCATGACTAATAATCAACACTGACATTATGATTTCGAATTACACTAGAAGAAAAGTGGAATTACTTATTTTTGGGGTAGACATTAGCTCTTTAATTCTCCAATCAGACATTTTCAGCTATCTGCTTTTCAGTGGTAAACACATTCCATGTAAAATTTACTTATAATTTATCAAAATGTCAAGCACGTTATGGCCTTTTCATTTTATTTATTATAATTATATAATTATATTGTATGCATGTAATTGTAGTAAAACTGGCTTCTGTATTTCATATTTTACCCAGACCATGATATGTATACTAATAATACTATACTATACATTTACAGTACAACTCATGATAACTGTATAATCTAAGCTGGCAGACAAAAAAAACAACATAAAAGTGACTCATGCAGATCATGATAATTATAACTGTATAATCTAAACCGGCAGACAAAAAACAAACATGAACATAAAAGTGACTCATGCAGATCATGATAATTATAACTGTATAATCTAAACCGGCAGACAAAAAAACAAACATGAAAGTGACCCATGATAATTATAACTAACCGGCAGACAAAAAAAAAACATTGTCTTGACAGCACTAATAATAGTATAAATAATAACTTAATTATTAATCCCTAGTTCGAAAAGTCAATTTGTCAAGAACACATCTTCACAAGAAATGTGAATGCGAAATGATCCATCATGTGACAGTCATGTGACTGTTGAAATAGGCCAATCAGAAGTTTTGATAGCTGATATTTACCACTCTCTGATGGAGAGAAGAAGCTAAAAGTAAGAACAGAAGAGAACAAGTCGATGTTTCTATAAAACATACACCATTGTTTTAAAAACATGTTCTTACCTTTTGTGTTCCTCATCTCTCCGAAATCAGAGGGTGCTTAACCTCAGCAACCTGAAACAGTTGTATCAACTTCAGAGCTCTTTGTACGTAACTGTTAAAAATGAGAAGTTTTCAGAGCATGTTAGATGAATGCCTATGATTCCATCAAAATCTATTTTCTTGGCGCCCAATCTCATAGCTTGCTACACCATAACCTTGCGTTATCTCTCCAGCATTAGGACTCAAAACATGGAAACCAAGAACCCTCTCCTACAAGTGATAATACATGTATGAACATACATACATACATACATACGTACATACCTACATGGCTACCATATGTACATACATACATAAGGTAGCCATGATCATGAAGGCAGAGATATGGTTATAGGGACAGGTTCTACCTCCTGGATCTTCCATCTCCTCTCTTAAAGAAACTGCTAAACAATCTTTATCATAAAAAGAGGTGGTATTTTAAAAGACTGTTACGTATATAGTTTTGGCTTCCCATAAATGTTTATTATTATATTTATAATAGTTCCATGGTGATGAGCTAGAATTAATTGCTTAATAATACTTAATAAGACCTACGTATGACAGTGGCAATATGTGATACAATCCATAATAATACAGTACACAACTACTCCTGAAAATAATTAGTACGACTCATCAAAACAAAATAATAAAGAAAGAGTATTTTTTAATTCATAGAATTATTTGTATAATTTTACGACACTACATCAACAATTTCTGAACCAGTTATCATAGAGAGATAGGAGAGAGTTTGGGCCTGCCAGCATATCATAATAATAACACCTTGAAGCCTCATGTAATCAACCTTGTGTCTTTAAAGATATTAGTAAAACATGATATTTGTATATTTGCTGTTAAAACAAACAAAAGAATATATTCTACAACTAACTGACTACTATGGGGAGGACCCTGCATTATTACATTAATTATTTCTATTACAAAACACAAGTGACAAGTGTAATAATTATAAATGCTAAATTCTAATGAATAAGGCTGAAAGAGGAAAATGACAAAATGCTGGTAGTCACTGGGAATCAAACCCAGGGCCACTGACTTCAGCCACCAGTGCTCTCACTACTGAGCTATGACAACCAAACAACCATCATCACTTCATAATCCTCTATATTATATATACTTGTTTGAAGGAAGAAATGCTAAACATCTAAGTGTAATAATTATGTTAGAAGGACATTCCAGGACCAAGAGCTGTGTACACCTAGGATTGATGAGCACCCATGTTAGCGTCAATAGGTAGTCTGTTGCTCTTGCTGCCATGCCACTTTGACAATACATACAAACATGCTCGTAAGTACAACTTCATGTTTTTTACACTCCATTTTCTATATAGTACAGTTATTTTCACCTGCACAAAATACTCCTTTGACATCACTCTTCAGAATAACAGTTCTGACTTCTTTGTTTCTTCTCACAAAGTCCATACTCTCCTCCATCTTACAATAGAAGAATGAATTATTGGACAGATAGAAATGGATGAATTTAATTGTATTATAAATTGAATTACTTTAATTACAATAAACACTAAAAATAGTTGAATGATCACTTTACTGTACATCCCAATAGCTAACTATCACTATTACTTAGTATATATCATGTGACATTGAGCCAATCATATTATCATATACTAGTCACCTGATTGCATTTAAACAGCAAAATATGCACCTAAGAATGTATTAACTACTTAATACACAGGTACATGTGAACATGTGACCAAACACACTAGACATGTCAAGTGATAGACACTAAATCTTTTATAACATTCTTTACAGTGTATTAAGTATTATAAGTTGGGCATGCAATAAAGGTCAAGATTAGATAATACACTTGCTTCATCTAATTTTGACCTTTATTGAGCCCCACCCTTGTGCCAAATTAAAAATGCTTAACAACTATAAAGAATTTTATAAAATTGAACTTTGAAACTCTACAAAATTAGCAATCATTACTGTTGTACTAAACAATAGATATCAGTTTTAGTTATTGAGACACACAAACCACAGTTCATACGTTGGTAACAAAGTGACGTCCTATTGCATTCATAGCCTGTGGTCTATTCAAGACAAAAAGACAAATACCTGTTAAAGAAATAATTAACATCATTAGTATTCATTTGCATTGCAGCTCCTTCACATAGAGAAAGGGCTTTGGGGACAACAGCATACTAAAGTCTATTCACATTCACTATGACCTCAAAATTATGATGTGATGACTTTATATGTAATTTAATGTATAGTTTAATGTCATAAGGTTAATACATGATTATACTGTAACTCAATAATGAAGCAATGGATTGAAATTTGACATACACAAAAAAGAACGGGAAGGATAATTATATAAAAATTGTGCAGGTAAAATGATAGAAGGACATTCCAAACTAAAGCATTTTTATGAGGTCGTGGTGAACGTGAATGACCTTTAAATGGACTGCTAATTATAGCAGCCATGGTAACGAAAACGAATAATGCAGTAATGCTAATGCAGAAATGCTGTGTTAAAACTGATTTGGTATACTGGTGTTCCCGGACTCTTCCTCCTCTATGTGAAGGGGTGACAACACAAGACTATGTAGTATTATACTTATTGTTATTTTCAGTACCTGTAGAACATAAACTATATAATTATAATACAATGTATGTATTATATGAGTGTATTAATTTAAAATTCAGAATTCTTTGATTAGCAAAATCTTTCGCAAACATTTCACACAGTGGATACATGTACATAATGTCACGAAAACTATTACACTAAATGTCATTAAAACAAGTCATAAAAATTAATAGAACGATTGTGCTTCATCAATCCAATCCAATAATGGATCATATGATAACACAATGTCATGTGTGTTTCAGTACACATTAATATTGTGCTTCATCAATCCAATCCCATAATGGATCATATGATAACACAATGCCATGTGTGTTTCAGTACACATTACTATTGTGCTTCATCAATCTAATCCCATAATAGATCATATGATAACACAACGTCATGTGTGTTTCAGTACACATTATGTAATGTGTACATACATTATTACGTACCCTGATTTTCATCTTTCAACAATTCCACACGAAATTCATCATCACCAGGTGTTGAAAATTGTCTCAGTATATTCCATCCAGATGCTGCTCTTCTGCATGAAGGTCTTAATACTGCAGAAAGGAAAGCCATTTCTCTCCTTCAGCCACTCCCTCAATATGTTAACCCTTTGAATTAGTGAGTTAAAATTAATGACCACGTGTAACCACGTGGAACAAGAATAAGTTTCAGAGAGAAAAAATAGTTTTTAGAACAACAATGGTATAAATTTGATTTGGTATTCAAAGATAAAGACGTATTGGAAGAGAGAATCTGCTGGAGCTGAAGTAATAGTCTGCCACTCAAGTCAATATATTCAAGGTTAATTCTAAGTAGCCCTACATATGAAGCCGTGAACACTACAAAAGATTTGCATACAATAAAAAATATCTCGTATACAATAGTCTCACATAGCCAGAACCATTTCAGGCTGCAATTGAGGGGAAGAGTCTGGTGGATTCCTATTGACTGTCTCGTTCTGAGTACTATGAGATTCACGATAGAACTGAAGTACATAGTAAGTGGGTATGGATCATGTGTGATGAAAAATCCAATAACCATGTGTGTTCGTGATTTACAGACATATTATTACAGGTTTAGTGTTAGTCTATACTTTCATTTATATCCTATTTGTTAGTGCATCTTTGTTTAATCTTTACTTATTCCTTAAAGGGACAACAAGAACAGAAGCAAAGAGAAAACAAATAAAACCAGAGACAAAGAGAAAACATGATACGGTATGGTACGTATACTGAAATTAAAATTAAAGTAATGCACCAAAATGTTGACAAGAGAAATGTGTTAAGTTGTTGCACAACATGGTTTGCATGCCACATTAGTGACAGTACAGTGATGTGACATTGTATATGGTTGCAAAAGTGGGGGGCTCAGCCCCTTGCTTTATATAGTGGGTGGGCTCAACCCCACCCCCCCCCCCCCCCCCCAATCTCACAGTATCTCGGTCACTGGGTATTAATCAATGAATTGTCCATTGTGTTACAATGGCTTCACTATCTACTTCTAATGTATATTCTCTTGATTAGATACGTGGGAACTCTTTGGAGTCCTTTTTATGAAGAGAAGATCCTGTGGTCACTTTGAAAGTCATCAATCTTGCAAGAATATCTCATGCAAACTATATTGTTCAAGTTAGTATACATTATATTTAAAACAGACACAGGGCCAGGTACTTCTGAATGTACTTAAGTACAAGTACAAGCATTGTTTAGGGAAAAGACTTAAGTACAAGTATTTTTAGAAGAACCTAAGTACTGGTAAAAGTACAATCAAGATGTGTTCCTGGTTTGGAAAGAGATCAGTATATCTGAGGTGCTGCACAGAACAGAGACCGCTGGATCTAAACTAGGCATATTGATTGTAACCCTAAACCCTAAACTCTAAACCTAAACACTACCTATTTTCAGCTAAGTGAAATGCAAAGATTACGATAGTTGTATGGTTGGCTCAGAAATTTGGGAAATTAAAAATGTAATTGCAAACAGTTGAATCCGGGCTCTTCCACTTGCCAGCCCCCCCACCCCCACCCCCCAAAAAACAAAGAAATCTGGATGCAGACTACATGTGAAGAAATGGTAGATCACATTAGGAAAGGAGAATACAAGGAAGTTGCAGAGGACTTTCTTGGAGTTGTAGAAGACATTTTACTTCCATTAGTTTAACGTGGTATGGGTGTGGTCAACAAGATAAATGGAGAAAATGGAGAAAATGTATCCCTATGATTGTTTTATAGTTGTCATCATTCAGCTGACATTCTCCTACCGGCAGACTATATTATAGTTATTATTTTAATATCCACTCTTCTAACTTTTTCAAGTTTCTTGTAGACCTTGGAGAATATATTGCATCTAGAACAGCTATTAATTCCAGTTTCTTCGTAATCTACAGCAACTTTCTACCTGCTGATCTGTAGAGCTCAAGTGTGCATTCTATTATTTGCTGTGCCCATTAATTGACCAACCACATACCACACAACCTCCTTAACTACATATACAATGCATAGTCGCGTACATGATATAAGAATATAATTATAGCTGATCATGTGACCTGTGGCCAATCAGAATGCAGATAATGCGTCACACGATTGAACATTAAATCACTTATTTGCACACTTTTAGCACATTCTCTGGTTTGTTTTTTAATTATTTATGTGGGAGTTAAACACTTTACCCTGTGTTTTTTTCATTGATGCACTCGATTATGTAATGTGTGTGACAAACGAGTCTATATAGATTCAATTATGTTGAGAGCAATCATAGGGATGGTCTCTTGTTCACCATTAAAAATAAATCATTTTCAAACAATAATATAGCAGTATACCATAATGATAAAAGTGTAATGTAATAAAATATTGGGAAATATCAGACTGACTGCGGATTTATTACTAAAAGAGTTTATATAGATACAGGCGTGGCTTCTTAGTACACAATTACAAATAATATAGTCTATAATAACACAATACCAGAGTCTATAGTCTAGACATTATAACAAGTAGTGATGTTACACTGTTGAGGAAGAGAACTACTTTACAGTATGTAATTGTGTATTGCATACATAAACATGTTATGATGCTTAGTCTTGCGTTACCACCCACTTTTTATACCAGGCACTGCCAGACTACAAAGCTATAGTGTGTGTATGAAGTTACAAACTATTTTTGTGCAATGTCCAGTGGCAATAGAAATTATGGAACAATGTCAAGAGATGCAGATCCACAACAACCTCCCGCAATACAGAGGGATCCATCTCAACTTGCTGCTATAATTAAATGGAGCAATATGCTATTCTACATTTTCTGTTGTATAACAGGACAATTCCATTATAATTATAAATGTTCAAAAGCCTCAGTCATGAAAGGTGTTCTATCTGTTGTATTTTGTGGCTTATTACTCATTATTAATTTGGGGTCATTAGTGTTTAATATATATGTCATAGCAGTGTGTCCATATAAGGACTGCTCTTATTTCTGTTCCAAATATTATTCTTCACAAGATGATTATATGTTTTTACTTCCAATCAAGGGCCATAGGGCAGTTCTTAAAAAGTATTACAACTGGAATAAAATGCCTATCACCATGGCAACAATTGCTGCATTTTCATCATATTATTTGATGGTGTTCTTGATTTTAATTCCACTCTATAGCAAATTCAAATATTGAACTTCTGGGCTTAATAAAAAATGTAAAGGTTGCTTAGAAATTGTTTGTGCTAGAATACAACAAGCTATAGACCATGGTTACTACCTTCAGCCATTTGATGATTCAGCAGTGAATTCGAACATCAGCCAATCAACTCTATTAAAACCAATGCAGTCTTTCTATTTCAACATTACATATCTTTTTAACTTGATTTTGTACTTTGGTAGTTTAGCTATATTTCTAATCATTATTATCAATAGGGTCACAATTGATGATATGACTAATAAATCTATTGATATTACTGGTTTATTATTTCAGTCTTTGTCTCGATTTTGCACCATTCAAAGTTGCTTCATCTTCTCCAAAGTAGCATATGCTGTGTCAAATCGCTGTCATGACTTATTGGGTGAATTTGTTAAGACTGACGTGTCTGGAGAAAGAGAAGATTTCTTGAACTCTCAATACATACAAGAGTTACTTGGGCAAGATATTGTAACTGATTTACAACGAAGAGGAGGTAATGATTACAAAGAAGCTCTGAAAAAGGCACGATTTGCAGCTCTTAAGAAAATTGATGACAAGTTTATCACCAAAATGAAAGCCTCACTGGATCAATATGGTCACTGGTTTGCAATACACTGGATTCTCTATACCATCACTACTTTCATGTCTATAGAATTCCTGGCTGAGACATACGATCTATATGTTTATTCACCTCATGAGGTATCGTGGTTACATGATCACAGGAAAAGGAACAGTTTCATTTATATAGTTCTATTCACACTTGAACATACATTTCTCTTTATCTACCCATGTTTTAGGGCCTCCCAAATAACATCATCGAGGGAGAACCTTATAAAGAGGTTCTCAGAGCATCAATGGAATCATATACCATTGTCAGTACAAAGCTATTTCATAGAGTATCTTAAGACACAAAATTTTGGCTTCAAAATTGTGTTTCTGTGCATAAGATTACTTTCGGCTTCAATTTAGCATTTGTGTCCATCTTTGTGGGTGGATTTGGTGTTATACTGAAACTATCACTATAAAATGAATACAAACTTATTATTAATGATCTTAGTTCTTTGCTGTTATAGTATGTTAAGAATCCTTTATGACCTTTTTTTATATGTGGAATTGAAAGTTGTTCAATTGTCAGAGTGTATTTATTATTATGTGTCCAAATGGATTAATGTTGATTAATGATGAATCAATCATTAATTGAAAGTTGTGCAAGTTATTAAAATACTATATTTTTCTTTAAAAATAAATGAATTTTTATCCAAGTAAATGTCAATATACATGTAAACAAAGTCCAAATAAGATTTAATATACACAGAGATGTAGCACATATGAGACATACAGAGAGAAAGATGTACGTAGTGATGTACTGATAATTAGATCAATAATCAGTATTTGTCATTATTAGCCAATATTGTACCAAGTATACAATGGCATTTCTAATGTCATTCAAGAAAATGCTTATTTGCATTGAAAGAATCAGAAACCAGAAGGTATCGGTTATTAGTACATATGTAAATTAAAATCTAATTCAGTTCATTGCAATATCGGTAAAATCTCTTATCGTTGTTTTTTTAGAAAGATGTGCTATCAGTAGTTCTCAATATCATTAAGGTTAATTGATCACCATCAATCTAAGAGGATCCTCAAGTATGGATTTTACTCAAAGACATCATTCACAACTAACTAATATTTGATACTGTATAACAGTAACACAACAAGTGAGTGTAAAGTAAATTTAAAATTCATAAGTAGAACAGATAAAGGAATGTCCATTTAATCCCATTAAAACTTAGTTGTGTAATTATAGTTTTCTTGCTAATATTTCATGCTTGTGTCTTTTCTGTTTTTATGTGCTAACATATCTTGTTACCCTTTCCAAGTGTAACTATGTGTATTACTACATGGAATAATTATTATTTAGATAAATTCACTTGATATAAAATGCATCACAAGTTATTCTTTGTTTATTAAAATGTTCCCATATGAAGAAGGAAAGATGTATATAGAAACATGGAGAGCAGCAAGAGGGACAATCATGTACATGATTACTAATTAATGCTTTAAGAAGTACTGATATAATGTATTGCTGCACCTACCCCTTAATTCCAGTTTTGACTGTCAATATTAATGACAAATGATTGTATGTTTTTAATATAAACATAATCTATAACTAATTATCTTAAATACTTGTAGAATCTTAACACTGTTATTCACTGTTCAAGCCAACATTCCAATATGTTGCATCATATCTATGAATATAATTACTAAAATGCTATTGAAATATGATTGGTCTGTTGTCAATGCATAGTTGATATAGTGTTTAGTATTACTCAGCAATGACAGGGAATGAATATGATCAACATACTTTTATGTCATATATACAACTCAGCAATTTAGTGTATCTTCGTCAAAAAGACAACGAAAAGTTATAAATTGGTTGTTCTATGTGTCAGGAAATGGCTACTAAAGAAAAAGAGAGTAAAATGAGTGCGTTAGAAGCCTTTAAGAACTTGGAACCACATATGAAAAGCATGTTGGAACAACCTATAAATAGCTTTGCACAAAAGTTATGGGGCAATGATTTAATTGACGATGCGGTTCATAGAAAAATATTTGATACTGGAGATGGTGATGGATCTAGTTTAAGAAGTTATTATTTTATGCAGCGGATTTATGAGAAGGTGAAGAAAGCAAGCAATGATGATGAAGCACAAAAGATTATTAGTGATGTAGCTGACATAATAGGAGAGGATGGTGCATTGCATGATACAGCTGAAATCTTAAGTATGTTTATAGTGTTGTTTTAGTATCACAATAATGACTACTTTTAGTTATAGTTATAGTATGCCTACTTTCTCACTATTTTAGAGTTATAGTTTACTAAAAGGGTTTTAGTTTTAGTTAACTAACTAAAAGTGTCCATTATTGGCCAATTTCCATTTTAGTTATTTATAGTTATTGCAATACATTTGTAATTTAGTTATGTATAGTTTAGTTAACTAAAAGTCACAATGCTTTACTGAAAGGGGTTATAGTTATAGTTAACTAGTTATTAACCCTCGGCCTCGTAGGCAGAGCAGAGGGTTACTGTAATCGTTTTGTCTGTCTGTACGTCTGTTGGCAAAATTCCAGTGAACCTACGAACATTGGCACTTTGAAAATACTACCAGCAGACGTCAAATCATACAAGGATCAAAGTAACAATGGGCTTTTGCTAAAACCTTTCTGTTTTAAATTTAGGACAATGTTTGTAACTCTAGGTCGCCAAGTTTAACAACTTTCACATGACATCTAGTAGCAAAACATAGCTCATCTTGCTTGAAGCTTATCGCTGTCACAGTTTGAAATGAAGTACAATTGAAGTAGTGGCTGCTACAACTTCGAGCTGGCTTTCAAACACTGCTCTTGTAATCTTATACTATATAGCTAGTGTAGGACTTGGAAGTTGTAATGCACACACACACACAATAAATATAATCTCAGTATAATAATTGTAATAATTATTATTATAGTGTCTAGTTATTTCCTTGTTAGTGACTGAATCGTTCTCAAGTTGTTTCCCAAATCACACTTGTGGCAAGGGTTCTGCACTGCGAGTGTATTCATAAGTAATAATGTATGCTATAATTATTTAAACACTACAGGGAAGTGTGATGCTAACAGTATAAAGAAGAAAATTGAAAACATTGCTAGTGCAATCGAAGGCAGTTTGAATGGAATTGCAACATCAGCTTATGCTAAAAGCATTATTGCTGAGCAGGAATTTCATGAAACAACAGATTCAACTGCTAAACACTCCAAACTCTGTACTGATGCAGTATTTAGAGCTGTTCGAGCTACCATCACAAATGATCCGACTAAAATAGAAACCTTTAAAGCTGTTCTCGATGATATGGGTAAACCTATCAGTGACTTTGTATCCAAACTTGAACGATGTAAGTTTACCTTAAATGTTTGTATACATTAGAACTATGGTTACAAATTATTTCCACAGTAATGGGAGACCAACCAAACCCCTGCTAACAGCTGCCTTTGTTCAACTGTAAAGACATTGTGTGGAATAATCTGAATGTATATCATTGCAAATATAGTTTGTGGTAGTTTAAATTACTACAGTTTTTTTATATTCTTATCTTCAGTCATTTGTGTTAGGTGTTATTCTTATTTTATGATATTTTCTTGTCATAAACGGAATAGTTAAAATAAATAATTTAGTGTTTAGTACAGTTGCAAGGATTAAACAATTACTTGATTGTATAATGCGATTAGTTGAAGCACTAAAATGTTAGGGTGCTGTCTACTCAAATTTCATGTCAATATATAATTTATACTAACGTACATGTACTTGTATCTGGCAATCAAAAGGGTTTGTAAACCCACAAATACTCTATTCTATACTTGGTGCACATTATCATGCATGTAGCGACAACATCCTCTATGACAATTGACAAAACTAAATTGACTATTATAAATAATAAAAAACATTTTCAATAAAAATGAAAGAAGATGTAGGGATGTCAAAACCCAAAAAGCAAGCAAACAAGGTTGGGAAGCTAACTTAGGACCCAAAATTAAACAAACCACTTCCATATAACCCTACATAAGTGCTTACACCTCTGTACAAAGAGCTGTAATTATGTAGGGTTATATGGAAGTGGTTTGTTTAATTTTGGGTCCTAAGTTAGCTTCCCAACCTTGTTTGCTTGCTTTTTGGGTTTTGACATCCCTACATCTTCTTTCATTTTTATTGAAAATGTTTTTTATTATTCTTGTTTTCATTGATTGTTTTCTAAACGATGTGAATGTTTTTTTGTAGATTGCAGAAATACTATATATCATTATGAAATCATGCAATCAAAAATGCATTAAAATTTGTTCATCAATGAAGGTCAGTCTTTTGTTTATGTATTGATTATCATTCTCTTTCACTTACAGATGATGTATATTCTCTATTCACTTACATCACTGTCTGCAGTCCTACAAGAAGTAGTGTCAGTCACTGCGTCAACCATTCAGTATTCCAATGCTTATCATAGTATACAATATTATTATACAATTGCTTTAATATTAATAATTATTATATTCATTATTAGTATTTGCTCACAAACTCACAAATGTTATTACAATGCCAAACACTTCCACCTTTTCAGCTTCAGAGTATACAAATGCGCATGCGTAATTAAATTCCACTTAGGAAAATGGCGTCCAATTCCAGATCAAATCTTTGTAGTCGTTGAGACTGTCTTCTTTCATAGTATCTGAAGATATCATCTCGATACTTTACGACCAGAATTTTACTATAAATGCGACGGGAATGGTGCTAGAATCATCGTGATAGGTCAACAAACAAAAAAATGATTTGTCTGGAAAATAGTAATGATGAAGATTTTGCCAGTTTTGCCACTCGCCGGTTCTCTACCTTAACAATAATCTTCGGCCATCTAGAAGGTATTGGTAGTCATAAAAACACTAGATATAAACAGGCATGTGTGTATAGAAACTTATGTGTATATATTACCAGAGATTTCAGCTCATCACTTGCAATTGAAATGCATGGGCGGCCATTTTTTTTCCGTGCCATCCCTACATAGAGAGTACTACCGTACTCTCTGATTTAATTTTTGCAGTGTATCATTTTGCATAAGCAATTGGTCATTTTTTGCAGAAGAATATATGCATGTTATATACTAGTAAAGTTTGTGAATTTGACACGATTAACACTATACAGGGGCTTAGGAATAGGAAAGAAAAGTGGAATTTCTAAGGGAGTTGTGACAATCGGTGGTAGAGTCATAACATTCTGCCCTATCCTATATCACAAATGTCACACCTCCTTATATACTACTGTTATGTTTTAACAATTTTAAATTGTAAAGAAGAGACAATCACGTCTCGGAGAAATGATGACTGACAAGATTAAAAATGCCCACTCTCTCTACAAGGGCTCAAACAAAACAAAACACAAAACTTATATAGTAAATACAGTAGAGACGACAGTCTACTAAACTTAATACACAATTGTCTCTAAAACAATACTAACAATCCAAATATAAGTTCCAAGGGCTACAAATATGACAACTACACTCTACCAAATAGGATTAATTACTACACTCTACCAATTGTATATATAAATATCTAAAGAAATGTGTGAGCGAGGTAGTTCTTGAACATTTCTAGTATTGAATATGTTCCCTATAACAGTGCATGTATATAGACCTACCAATTTGAGTAAATATAGTTTTTAAGAAATAATGTTACATAATTATATAATAATAATAATAATAATAATAATAACAAATAACAAAAAAATGATGATGTTATAATTACATATATGCCAAATGCATCAAAACTCAAATGTGCCAAATGAGTCAAAATTCCACTATCAGTTTCTCACGTTTTATTTCATGTTGACTGTTCCATTATAATGCTTTCTAATATGATACAGATGCCAGATATACTATATCCGTCCTCCAATATCGTATCAGACATCCGATATACTACATGTATCTCTGACCTTTCAATATCATTTCAGGTGTCAAATATACTATATCTGTCCTCCAATATCATATAAGATGTCAGATATACTATATCTGTCCTTCAATATCATATCTATATCTAAAACATTAATAATTATGATTATAAAATTATATAAAGCCTACATTTCATGCACTTCACTTTCTTTCATTCCTATATCTTATGGTTTCAAATTACAAGAAAAGTGTTAGAAGAAAAGTGGAATTACTTATTTTGGGGGTAGACATTAGTTCATTAATTCTTCAATCAGTTTATTAGAAATTTTCAGCTATCTTCTTTTAGTGGTATAATAGTAAACACATTCCATTTAAGTATCCGATAATTATGTTGTGAAGGTTACACGAAGAAAGAGCCATATATTAGATATATATGACCAGGAGGTGTACTATTTATAGTAGAGACATGTATTTATCTGATTTATCACACCTAGTACCAAGGATATTTCTAGTTTGCATAGTAAACTAACCACTTCTTTATAACAAGCCTACATATACGTATATAAGTATCGCTTCTTTGTGTTTTGCCTTTACTCTAGCTATACTTATGTAGGGTTGTTATATGGAAATGGTTAGGTTAATTTTGTTGCTAAATCTTATTTCTGTGCTTTGATATCTCTACATGCTCTTTCATTTTAAAAACGTATTTTTTTACAGACCATGTATAATAATAATACTATACTAATACACACATAATTATATCTGTATAATCTAACCAGCAGACAAAAAAACATTGTCTTGACAGCACTAATAATAGACTAGTTCGAAAAGTCAATTTGGTGAATTTGCCAATACGAAATGTGATTGCGAAATAATCGATCATGTGACAGTCATGTGACTGTTGAAATAGGCCAATCAAAAAATTTGACAGCTGATATTTACCATCCTCTGATGGAGAGAAGCTAAAAAAAAGAGTAGAAGAGAGCAAGTCAAGTAATGTTTTTATAAAACACACACCATTGATTTAAAAACTTGTTCTTACCGTTTGTGTTCCTCATCTCTCCGAAGTCAGAGGGTGCTTAACCTCAGCAACTCAACTCCAGAGCTCTTTGTACGTATAACTGTTAAAGATGAGAAGTTTTCAGAGCATGTTAGATGAATGCTTATGATTCCATCAAAATCTATTTTCTTGGCGCCCAATCTCATAGCTTGCTACACCATTAACCTTGCATTATCTCTCCAGCATTAGGACTCAAAACATGGAAACCAAGAACCCTCTCCTACAAGTGATAATACATGTATGAACATACATACATACATGGCTACCATACGTACATACCTACATATGGTAGCCATGATCATGAGGCAGAGATATGGTATAGGTTCTACCTCCTGGATCTTCCATATCCTCTCTTAAAGAAACTGCTAAACAATCTTTATCGTAAAGAGAGGTGGTATTTTAAAACACTGTTACATATATAGTTTTGGCTTCCCATAAATTTTTATTGTTTAATATTTATATATTATATTTATAATAGTTCCATGGTGATGAGCTAGAATTAATTGGTTAATACTTAACATGATAAGACCTACGTATGACAGTGGCAATATGTGATACAATCCATAATAATACAGTATACAACTACACCTGAAAATAATTAGTATGACTCATCAAAACAAAATAATAAAGAAAGAGTATTTTTTTAATTCTTTGTATAATTTTACGACACTACATCAACAATTTCTGAACCAGTTATCATAGAAAGATAGGAGAGAGTTTGGGCCTGCCTGCATATCATACTTGAAGCCTCATGCAATCGACCTTGTGTCTCTAATGATATTAGGAAAACATGATATTTGTATATTTGCTGTTAAAAGCAATTACTAACAGAACGCTTGTAGTAGTGGCAGTAGTTTCTGATGTTTTTGGAAACTTGTCAGCTACATAGATCTGACCCAGAGGAAAAGATTAAACCTATTTACTCCATTGATCTGTATATCTGCTAATGAGAACAGCCTTCTCTATCTTAATGAATCACAAACAAAAAACTTTGGGCACGCTAATTTCATTCCCATAAACACCATTATGTAGCTAGGTCTCCTGTCAAGTTATACCAGGGCCCTAAAATATAGCCCTCTGGATATAGTTATTGTTAGGCTTGGCTCAACACCTGTTAATAAAGAAGTATATCTATAAATAAACCACATAGTAATTGACATCTATGTCTTCTCCTGATTCCATAAAGAGAAATAATTATTAATTTAGACTCTCAACTAATTCTATTTATAGAACTACACATTACATCATCTGTTAATTTATATAGTGAGTGGTCATGTTTACACTCTGACTCTGAGACTGTGTCATGTCTGGACAGTATGGTCTTGTGATTCAGGAGGGTGAAAAAGGGAAAAAGGATATTCCTTTACAGAGTGTATCATTCACTGGTCAAATCAAAGGTTATGTTTTTGGTCTGGAGTCCAGGTTGAAATATCAGAATACCTCAGATGATCCTCTTGAAGTGTTGTTTAGATTTCCAGTGGATGAGTCCACAGCTGTTGTAGGATTGGAAGCAAACATTGCCGGAAGAACAATCAAAGGAGTGGTGAGTTTAGTCATATGATTAGCACATGATGCAAATCAAGATCTTCCACAGGTACGAGAGAAAGAAGAAGCTCGTCAGATGTATGATGATGCTTTGTCCTCTGGTCTAACTGCAGCTCTAGGAGAAGAGAAATCTGGTGATATATTCAGTTTGGCTTTAGGAAATCTACCTCCTAAAGGAGAAGCAGAGTTGATATTAAAACTAGTTGGAGAGTTACCTCTAGATACAGAGTCAGAGGCAGTCCATTTCTCTCTCCCTTCGGTACTGAAACCTCGTTATACTCCAGCAGGTTCAAGTGATCCCTTGGCTCCAATTGGAGGAGAAGGAAGTCAAGTAGAAAAGAGTAGTGCTCCTGCAGTCTCCAGTTTCTCTTTGAATGTTGCAGAATCTGATGATGTCACATCTGTTACTTCTCCAACTCATGGAATCAACACAGTTATAAAGGATGGCTCAGTAGAGGTGACACTTACGGACGTCGGACCACTGGATAAAGATGTGGTTGTGTTGGTCCATTACAAGGATCCTCACACTCCTCGTGCTACAGTGGAAGAGGGAAGAGTGGAAGGAGGAAATGAGCTGATGTCTAATCCTGCTGTGATGTTGGACTTCTTCCCCAAATTCTCCAGTCTTCAAGCTGCATGTGAATTCGTATTTGTTGTGGATCGTAGTGGAAGTATGAGTGGTACTTACATCAACAGTGCCAAGGATACACTCGTCCTATTTCTGAAGAGTATTCCTCCTGGCTGTTACTTCAATATTATCGGGTTTGGAAGCAGATATGAGCACCTGTTCCCCAAGAGTGTTCCTTACAATCAAACCAACCTTGACAAAGCAATGAGTCATGCTCAGGGACTGAGTGCTAATCTTGGAGGAACAGAGTTACTGAGTCCTTTGGAATTTGTGTTTGGTCAAGAGTTATTACCTGGTCTCCCTCGTCAAATATTTGTACTGACTGATGGATCTGTTAGTAACACTCAAGCATGCATTAATGTGACCAAGAAGAATGCTCATGTTGCTAGGTATGTGAAAAATACTTGTTTAATAGATTATAATTATATGTGATAACAATTTTGTTAGGGTATTTACATTTGGGATAGGGTCTGGAGCCTCTAGTGCATTAGTGAAGGGTCTGGCAAGGGCCGGTAATGGAGGAGCCGAATTCATCAAAGAAGGAGAGAGGATGCAAGGAAAGGTAATTCAACAAATGATATTTTATACATTATAATTATTGATCATTATCTCATCAGGTAATCAGTAGTTTGAAGAAAGCTTTACAACCATCAGTGACAGATGTTGAACTGAAGTTGAGTGTTCCTCCAGGAATAGAGGTATTCCAAGCTCCCAGTAAGATCCCTCCTGTGTTTAATGGAGAGAAACTGGTATTGTATGGATGGTTAAAAGGAGGTGCAGGGAAGAGTGGTCCAGGGTGTGCTGTATTGAGAGGAAAGATGTTAGGTTCTCCTGTGGAACATCGTGTTGATTTCCAGTTAGGTGAATCTTCTTTATCACCTACTGATATACCGGTAGTTCATCAGCTAGCAAGCAAAAGTCTAATCCAGGACTGGCAAGATGGAAATGGACTGAGTGGTAAGTCCGACAAGGAGAAGAAGTCAGCCATTATCAAGTTGAGTATAGAGTCCAGTGTGGTATCATCTCATACTGCATATATAGCAGTGGATGAAGATCAGGACAAACCAATAGAAGGGGCTATCAAGATGTGGGATCTTACTGCTACTGAAGCACACATGAGTAGTATGGGATGGAACACAAGCGGAGGAGGAGGAGGAGGAGTCAGGAGGATGATGATGGCAGCAGGGGCACCTAGGAGGAAAATGAAATCATCTTCTCCAATGTTTTTCGGAAGTGGTAAGAAATATAGAGGGGAAGAGTCACGTACTTAGCAGTAGAGATAGAGATTGGGGGAGAGAATTTGATGTTAGCCTCTAGGAGTAGGGAGATAATATTTGATTCTTCAGATTATATTTTGTCTTTATTTGTAGCTTCACCAATGAAGAAGGATAAGAAGAAAAATAAGGGTAAGAAGTTGGAGAAGGAGGTTGAATGTGACAAAGTTATGTTGGATGATAGTGATGATGAAATGGAGAATAGTAGTGTGTTATCACTACCTAAACCATCTTCATCTGGTTCCTCTCTCTCTAAGTTGGTAACTCTACAAGCTGCTGAGGGATACTGGAGTCTAGATACAAGTCTGGCCTCTATCATTGGCCGTTCTCTCTCAGACCTGAAAGGTGCAAGTCCTAGTGGCTGTTCTGATGTAGTGTGGGGTACTGTCTTAGCTATTGTGTTACTGGAATCACAATTCTCTTCTCAACATGATGAGTGGGAACTGGTAGCCATGAAGGCAGAGATGTGGTTGCAGGGACAAGTTCTACCTCCTGGATCATCTGTATCCTCTCTCAAAGAAACTGCTAAACAATCTCTACCATAAAGAAAGGTGGATAGAGACTCAAATATATTATATCATTTTTGTAGCTTTTTTGCAGTGTGCTATTTTTGTAGTTTAGAATATACTTCCGAAATATATGTTTTCTTTAATATCATAACCAAATTGGAAATTGTTAATAATTCTCTTTATTATTAAGAAACATTTTGTTGAGTTGTAAAAAACTTTGTTATATAATATCAGGCCTGTAGACAGGATTTTGAATTCAGAAAGGCTGTGCATGAGAGCACTTTGCCTGACCATGCACAGCTATTTGTTACATCATTCAAATTAAATAAGTCTTACAAAGAAGTTGGCTTCGTGAAGTTGTAAGTTCATAGTCATAGAACACAGCAGCACATTAGACTGACAAACATTAAATGTGATTATATACTCAATCAAGCCTGTACTGTGCATTCATCAATAATTTGTATACCATAAGCAAAATAAGTTGCATCTTACAAAGTAAAACCTCACTGTGTCAAGAAGTCACCTTGTGATCCCATATGTGGTGATGATGAAATTTGTCAGGTTATGAGGAAATAAATTCTCTTTGGTTGATTAGGTAATAAAATATTAGAAACTATTCGTCTTGCAGCAATAGATTTGGGATCTGGTGATGAATCAACTCCTAAACCTACGTACAATTAAACCAACTCAACCAACTAAACCCTCTGAACCCACTAAACCTATTCAGTCCAGGCTACTCTACCAACTAAACCTATAGACTAAATAATAATCCAAAATACCATAATGATGATTATAAGTCCATGCCCCTTTTAATTACATAATAATTACTTGATAAATTTTTTTTGTAAATCAAAAATTAATTTTCGCATGATAAGTTAGTCACATGATTTAGGTGTATGCATTGATAAGAAAACTATTACAAGTTGAAAATTAAAATACAAATTAATACAGTAAAAGAATGTAATACTGGAGTGACTTAAATGACAGCCCCCCCCCAATAATTATTTTTTAATTAAGACCCCCAGAAGATGAAGTAGGAGAGGGTGACATGTCAACACTTGATATTGACATAGTGGTTGTTTCTATGGTTGTCATAGCAATAGAGCTTGTTGTTGACAATGTTGTGGCTGTCATAGCAATAGAGCTTGTTGACAACGCTGTGGTTGTCATAGCAATAGAGCTTGTTGACAATGTTGTGGTTGTCATAGCAATAGAACTAGTTGACACTATTGTGCTTGTTGTTATGGTGGTTGTCATGGCAACTGAACTAGTAACCAGTGATGTACTAGTTAAGTTGATATCAACACATTGTACAAACTGTTTAGATCTTGTTTTAGTTCCTGTATATCGTCTTTTACCTTTTCCACATCTTGTAACTGTACATTCTTGTCCATCAGGACATTCCAGCTCTTCACATGTGCGAGGAAGACGACACACAAGCTCAAATCTTCTCTCCTCGCAGACTAACCCATCAGGACAAGTTGAGTTCGTACACTCAGCAAAACACGCAGCTATACTCATCATTTGATTACCTCGAGCACCAGTAGTTGATTCACTATGTGAACGAGATTTGGAATTTGACTTGGAATGGCTTCGTTTCCCACGTCCACTAAATAGACTCAAAAACCTTCTAACCGAATGTGATCGTTCTTTAGTCCTGGTACGTATTGTTCCATCTCGACATATTGCATCAATGCCGCAATCAACATTCTCACAAGTATCAGCCAGACAAAATGCATGCCTGTGTGTTCCTGTGTGGCTGTGTCTACCTGTGTGCCTGTGTCTACCTGTGTGCCTGTGTCTACCTATGGTGAGACAAGATGTTCCATTTGGACAGTCAAGGGGATCACATATGTGAGGTAAAGTACAAACTGCATACGATCTGTGTCTTTTACCTCGTAACTTGCAATCTAAAAAATCGGGACAATTGACATCATCACAAGAAAGTTCACAACCCACTCTACCACTCTTTCTTGACACACATCGTAAACCAGCAGGACACTCTACTTCATCACATGATGTAGCGTACCCACAAGAGGGCCGTGTTTTTCCTTCTTGGCAAACCGTACCAGGACAACATGTGTAATCATCACATACTTCAAAGAGACCGTGAGTAAAGGAGAAGAGTAGAAGTATGATGGAGTATCGCATCATTGTCATCTCAATCAAAGTCGTTTTATTGCTGAAATTGCTGTTTTGTTTCGTTCTTTTTATATACGGCGTCTGTTTACGCTTCATGATCAGTGATCTTTATCTTAAATGGCATTTTATGAAAATTTCCCTTGTCCATAAATTAAAGTTTAATCTGTTGTTTGTAAATCTCATTAGTATAATTTACTGTTTTGTTCAAATATAGTTGGTGATTTGCCAAAGTTATTTAAAATATTGTTTACAACAGCTGTATCTATTAAACTATGAAGGGAGTGTCTTTGTGTACATGTATATATATATATACTTGTATGGTAAACTCCCCGGCAGATGATCATACTCATATACACATGTACATACCACATACATGTACATACATACATACATACATACAAACATAAATGCATATTTCACAGTGTAAAGATTGAATTAGTTGATGATTTACCTAATATGGTAATTTCATCAATATCTGCCTCAATACATTATTACAAGGCATTTTGTCAGTCTGTTGATAACAGGTAAATTTTGTGTGCATATTGACTTCCAAAAGCGTTCTTTAAAACCTTTTTGTAGAATTACTGTCCTTATTAGGTTTCCAACAATCAAAATGTTGTTTTGTGTACATGGAGTATTTTAGTGTTCACTTGAAACTCTAATCAGACCATGAACTATAGCCTTGGTACTTATTTTTGACTGGAAAAAACATATTGCTAAAACATCTCCTAGAGTTACATAATGATGTCCTTGTTAAATTAAGTTTCTAAAGTATTTTTGATGAAAAATGTTGTTTGTAGGAACCATGAGCATTTTGATGTTCTCTTTGAAACTTTAATCTATAATTATAAATTATAAACTGACACTGGCTGACAGACAAACAAACCGGCACGACATCTCTTACTGATATTGGATTCAGAAAGGTAATTAATAAGAACCATATAAAGCTGATAGTCAACAGCACACACTTGAACTCCAGTTGTTAGTGGAAATCGTGAAGACTACTAAAGAACAAAAAATTAATACGTTAACTATTATTAACCCTTTAGCAACTGAAATAATGTTATAATGAAGGGTTAAAATAAACCACGTGGCACAGGAGTATGAGTGCAAAAAGAGGGAAGTTTGTATACAGTGAAGACAAATACAGCAAGCCAGGATCCTTTGGTATTCAACATCCATTACTTACAAAGCAACATGCAGCATATGTATCACCAAGGAAACGTAGGAGGTCCCCAGAGTCTGAAGATGGTTCCACACCCATCATTACATCTGGAATTGATACATCCACAGGTCCAATATTTGGAGGTTCTGTTGGAGACAAAGAAGATGAGGAGACATATTTGGATGCATTAGGAACAGCTGCATTGGAGGTTTATGAACTGAGTCAACAAGTCGTGGATCCTATATCCAATCCTATAATTGAGACGGATTTTACACTACCACAGACTAATAATGATACACGGACATGCAATGAACCACCATTTAATACAAGTTTGGCATCTTTTAAAGAAATTCCAGAAAAGATGGACGAAGTTAAGGACAAGCTGTGTACTATGGATGGTGAAAATAAGATATTGCGATCAGAGAACGAGAAACTACAGCATGAGTTGCGAAAGAAGGAAGATGAATTACAAGGTTTATTTCTGAGTCACAAGAAAGAAAAAATGATGTTAGAACAACAGGTGAAAAAAGAGCAACAGTCATATAAATCTGATCTGGCATTCAAAGACAAAGAAATACAGGATTTATTGGAGGAGAAATGCAAGTTGTTACAGATCAGAGAGAAACAGCTGGAGCCAAGCAATAACCTGCCACCTTCTCATAAACCTGTTAGTAGCAAACACAAGCCTATGGACAGGTTCCTATCAACTGAAGATTTCATTCCGTCATCGCAAATTATGTCCTCACAAGTAACAAAAATACAAGTTGGTCGAAAAAGAACTCAATCACTAAGCTCTGGCATTAATGGTAATCAGGTTAACTCGACTCCAGAAACCAAATCAAGTAAACTTTCTTCCTTACAAACTTCTTCACGGACTCGTTCTAAAACTGATAATTCTTCTCAGACTGAGACCAACGATTCCAACAAATCTAGAAGTGATCTTTTTCCTTCGTTTGAAATGACTGGTTCAGAACTATTGAGGGTTCTGATACGAAGAGAGTTGCTAGAAGTACCTGATTGGGAGAAACTGAAGTCACAGATTGAGAGTGACCATACACCTCCTCTTTCATCAGAGGTTGCTGAACAGGACCAACTCACAGGCCTCCTTTCTCTCTTACACTCACCCAATATTCCTCGACTACCCAATCTTGACTCTTCCTCTACTTCATCTTCCATGTTTGTTCCTACAGTTGAGTCACCAGTAACATGTGTCACACCAGTCTCTAAAAATATCCCTCATCAAAAACCTTCATATCGTTTAGGACATTCTCATTTAGAAACCTCCCCTTTTGTTACTCCTCTGGGTATCTCATCGGCAAGACTGTCTTCCATGTCAGAAACAAAAAGATCTTCATCATCTGAAACTTTAGAACTCTCATCACCTACAGTAACATATCCAAATTCCTCGAGTTCTTTGTTTGGTATAAATTCTTCATTACCTCTACAAAAAAGCATAGCGAGTTTGCTTCGTTCGTCCAGCTCATCTGTTTCCTCATCCACCAATAAAATGCCTAATTTTAGTTTAGAAAGTCTCAGTTCTTCAGCATTTGGAGCTCTTGATCCGACCTCTCCTGACTGTGGAGTTTCCTTGTTACCTCATCTAGAAACTGTTGTTGATGGATACTACCAAGAATTACAGACTCTGGCGTCCATAGAATCATCATCACCTTCGATTAATGTCACTATAACACCAGACCACTCAAGTGGTAGCAGCAGCAGGGACACAAGTTCTCTAGAGCAGAATACAGAGACAGATAGTAGTGGTACAACATCAACTTTGGATTACCAATCGTTATCATCATCGTACAGCAGTAGCAGTGGCTCACAATGCAGCATTGGTGTTGTTAGTAATCCTTCCCCGAAAACCCTTCTTAAGAAACAACAGGTTTTGCAGATTCTGTATGCACTGGAAACGCTTTGTAAATATAGTCGACAAGTTCGTGGAGCTATTATTCACGTTTCACTACCTCCAAAACTTTTGATGGATAGTCAATCTGATTCCAGTGGAAAGATGCACTCAGATTCTTCTGCAGGTGAGTCTAGTGAATCCAGCGAGGATGAAGGACGAATGGAAGTAAGTAGTGGCGTAACAGAAGAAAAATTTGGAGAAACGACCACTTTAAGAAATGATATAGGAAACGGACCTACTTCAAGCACATGTCATAAGGTGAGTTTGAATGTTGTATTGTTAGTTATCAGTAGTTACATGTACATGTATTATATACATACAGTGTGTTTTCTTTCTTTATTAACACACTATATCTAATCGAGAGAGGATTATACAGATAATGATAATACTATGTAAGATTATTCTTGACTAAGATAATAATTTATTGCAGAAATGGTATTAGCTACGCCCATAAGGTTCTCATTACATATAGTTCAATGTTTTTGATAAGCTCATATGATGCACCATTGGCCCAAAGAGCTTCATATTTGGCACTGCTTAGTGCTCTTTTTGGGCCAGTGGCGCATTTAATTATGCTTGTATTGTCACTAACAGCATTAACTTTTGTTAATTAGCTGAAGATGTATTCCCAATGGCCCACACACTAACCCTTGTTGAGCCAATTTGGCCCATGCTTCAAAAAATATCAAAAACGCAGTATATTATGTATGCGTTGTATAATGTATATGTTTGAATCTCATTTAGTTATTAATATATACATTATATATGTGCTGTCTATATGTACATGTATATATGGAATGAGATTGAATTGAAACTAAACTCATTAAAAATTCATGAATATATCTTCTTTTACATGTACACAGTGTAATTACCCAAGTCAAACTGATTTTCTCAGATTAAGTTCGCATATATATATGTATATGTATATAATGTGATTACCATAGTGATTGCAGGACATAATGGCAATTAATTTAAATAATGAATTTATGATGAGCTCAGTTCAAATCACCATGATTTGATCTACTTTTGCTTTAAAAAGGACCATGCATGTACATGTACATTTGTACATGTTATAGTTATTAACTACAACCTATCTTCTAGCTCTGAGTAAGTTTTAGGAAAAGAAGAAGCTAGTTAGATTTCAGACAATTGAAAAATAATCTTATATATCTATCTCTTACAGATGTGGAAGGGCCAGCCTCTTACACACTGTACTTTATTAGGAGGAGCACTTAGTAGTAAAGTATTAGTTCTACGAGCTCAGGTATTACACAATATTAATACATGAATATATACTGTATACTACGTACAGGTGTACATGTATGTACAATGCATGTACATATGACTGTAAGTACATGTATGCTTGCACATACATGTACATGTACATGTACATGTACATATATGATATTATGTATGTATGTGCATATACATGTACATGTACATGTATGTACAATGCATGTACATGTACATATGATATTATGTATGTATGAGCATGTACATGTACATGTATGTACAATGCATGTACATGTACATGTACATATGATATTATGTATATGTGAGCATGTACATGTACATGTATGTACAATGCATGTACATGTACATATGATATTATGTATGTGTGAGTATGTACATGTACATGTATGTACAGTAGCCCTCAATAAAAAGTTCCCGTAGAGTAAACGTACTACGTACGTATTACACTACTGTACGTTGCGTAGTACTGAGAGTATATTGTGCGTAATACGACTGTCCAATGAGCGCACTACGATCTGTACTACGTTGCCGTGTGTACTAATTAATTATTAACCCTCTCCCGTCTAATTGAAACGGGCGTTTTTGTTGTTAATAATAATTATAGTTTAATTTTTTTTCAGCTCATATTTTATAACACTGAAAAGTCTAACTTACTTTGCTGGAAAAAACAGTTGTTAAGAAAGCCAATGATGTCAAATTTATGCTTCACTATTAGCAGGAAGAGACCAAGGCGAGCGCTTGAAAGTATAGTAGTCACACGGGCAACGCCCACTTCTTTGTTAGCGAGTACAACTTCTGCATTTTAAACAACAGTTACTTTTAACCTGCTTAGCCAGACAGAACACCTTCTAAGAAAGCCATAGATACCAAAAAGATGCTTTGTTAGCTGTAGGAAAGCAGCAAGGCGAGTGTTTGAAAGTGTAGTAGTCACACAGTCAACGCCCCCTTCTTTACTAGCCTGTATAGCGTCTATATTTTAAACAACAGTGACTTTTAACTCACGTAGTTAGACAGAACACCTTCTAAGAAAGCCATAGATACCAAAAGATGCTTCGTTAGCTGTAGGAAAGCAGCAAGGCGAGTGTTTGAAAGTGTAGTAGTTAATGGCGACACCCATACTTAGCGTCTTTACCTCTTTTGTTTGGGCTGTAACTCGACTGCTTTAAACAAAGTAAATGTCTCCTTCGTAGTGTGTGCATCTCCGTTTCCAATGAGTACAGAGTATGGGGTATCTACAATGGGAACATTCTATAATAATTAAAACATGAAAGGGTTAATAATTAATCTACGTTACGTACCGCACCATCAACCTAAGTATGTAGCGTAGGCGCACAGTAGTTTACTACGGTACGGAGCGTTATACGCAGCGTACTACGTTTACTTTACGGGAACTTTTTATTGAGGGGTACTGTACAATGCATGTACATGTACATATGATATTATGTATGTGTGAGCATGTACATGTACATGTATGTACAATGCATGTACATGTAAAAGTACATATGATATTATGTATGTGTGAGCATGTACATGTACATGTATGTACAATGCAGGTACATATGACTGTAAGTACATGTATGAATGTTTGCATATACACATTATTATGTATGTGTGTACATGTACATGTATGTATGCTTCCATATACATGTACAGTATAAGTATGTATATACATGTATATACATAAATACATTAATTTTATGTTACTATAGAATGTCACTGTATTATAGTACATGTACATGTACATGTATGTAGGTAGTCATGTATGTACATGTCACTGTTAAAGTGGCTGCTCTAATGTTTAATGAAGCCATTGCAGCTGCTTGTTTGTTTGTTGTGTGTGTTTGTCTATGCCTATTGCTAGCATGCTAGACACATGAATTTTCATGTACAGTGTATGTACATGTACATGTATATGTAAGTATCTACCAGTACATGTATTACATTAATAATTCATTTTTAGAATTTGCACAATATAAATGTCAATAATTATAATCATAATTACCTTTATAAATAGGAGAAACAAAGCAATCCCGGATTCTTCACTCCTAGTTCTTATGACATTCCTCATTATCGTCATGGTAACGCTTTCAAATCTTATAAATCTACTTATACTGGAAACCTGTTTGATACTCTACTAAACTTAACAGTGACATCGAGCTTATACTCATTGGTAATTTAAATATTCTAATTACATACATGTACATGTACATTTGAATAATTTTACTGTCCTTTTTATTAGAGTTAATATGGTATTTCTATTGTAGAAAGAAGATTCGGAGATTTTGATTGTTCTACTTGAAATTCTCATTGCATTGACTGAAGATTGCACAGATGAATGTCTGGAAAGGTATCTCCATGGTAACCTATTTGAAAATCAATATGAATACATTATGTAAAATATACAATTATATAAAGTGCATTTTATACAACATAATTTTGACCAGACAGTTATCTTTAAATGATTAGTATTCCGTCATTTTGTACAGGAAGTACATGTAGAACTATGTGAAACTATTGATACTATCGCCTAGTTCCTGTCAACAAACTTTGGTACCTGAGTAAGGCTACTAATGATAGCTTTTTCTGAATGCTTTGGCTTCCTGTACAAAAATGCCAAATAATGAGTGTTTAAAAATAAGCGTTAATTTCTTTTTTCACAAAACCAGTGATGTTAGCAATTATTTATAGTCACAATTACTTGAATAATATAGTATAGATAATTACATATACACATGTTTTTGTACATTAATTATAATATGGTTAGGTGTAATGTGTCAAATCTTTTCCAATATTTCTGATTGGAAGAGTAAGTGCCATATGCAGTACTAAATGATACAGCACAAGTGTAACAGCTGCATCATTGTTTTGAAGCATGGGCCAAAAGCCATTGTGAATACATCTTGAGCCAATTAACAAAGAGTTAATGCTGTTAGTGACAATATAAGCATAATTAACTGTGCTACCTGAGCCAAAGAGAGAATTTTGCTGTGCCAAATAAGAAGCACTTTGGGCCAATGGTGCATCATATGAGCTTATCAAAAACACTGAACTATATGTAATGAGAACCTTGTGGGTGTAGTTAATACCAATTCTGCAATTAATTATTATCTTGGTCAAGAATAATCTTATATAGTATTATAATAGTTTCATTATCTGTATAATCCTCTCTCGATTAGATATTGTGTGTTAATAAAGAAAGAAAAGAACTCTTTGGAGTCCCTCCTACGAAGAGAAGATCCTGTGGTCACGTTGAAGGTCATTGATCTTCTCACGAGAATATCTCGTTCAAACTATATTGTTAAGATGTTATGTACCAACTCAAGTTAGCATCATAGAATATAAATATATTAGTATACTTACATGCATTTGTAAATATATTAGTATACATGTACTTACATGTATTTGTAAATATATTAGTATACTTACATGCATTTGTAAATATATTAGTAACATGTACTTACATGTATTTGTAAATATATTAGTATACTTACATGCATTTGTAAATATATTAGTATACTTACATGTATTTGTAAATATATTAGTATACTTACATGTATTTGTAAATATATTAGTATACTTTACATATATATTAGTATACTTACATGTATTTGTAAATATATTAGTATACTTACATGCGTTTGTAAATATATTAGTATACTTACATGTATTTGTAAATATATTAGTATACTTACATATATATTAGTATACTTACATGTATTTGTAAATATATTAGTATACTACATGTATTTGTAAATATATTAGTATACTTACATGTATTTGTAAATATATTAGTATACTTACATGTATTTGTAAATATATTAGTATACTTACATGTATTTGTAAATATATTAGTATACTTACATGTATTTGTAAATATATTAGTATACTTACATGTATTTGTAAATATATTAGTATACTTACATGTATTTATAAATATATTAGTATACTACATGTAATTGCAATTTTACACACTTGCTTGAGAAAGATATTTCATTTGGTTTCAAGTTTAATATTTTTGAATAATGTTACTCATGCACAGTGCCTGACTTTATTATGTTTACATGCTATGATGGGAGCTACACTTCAATGTGGTTTACATTGTACTTCGAATATACTACACAGTATTACACTTGAGTGCTATGCTATCACAGACAAATGTAAAGAGAATTCACAAATTACTATGATTGCAGTACTACAGTATTACTTTGAACTGTAGTCATATTAATGTGCGAATTCCTTTTAGATTTATACATGATGTTATCGGAGATGTAGAAAGAAAGAAAGAAAGAAAGAAAGACACCTGAGGCAATGGAAAAATGAAAATGAGAGTTGCCTCAGGTGGGATTCGAACCCACGACACTCTGTACTCCGGACAGATGTTCTACCAACTGAGCTACCAAGGCAGCTCAGCTGGGGGGGTCCGAATCAACACATGTATGTGATAGCATAGTACATGCATTTGAAATACAGTGTTACTTCACTCACAAGGTACACTATAGTCGATGGAAGTACAGTGATAGTATGTAAACTTAATAATTTCAGGTACTGTACATATACATGTATGCCTTCTTGCTAAGTGTTGAAATATGTCACCTGCTGATCATATAATTAATTAACTTTGAAGGAACTCCTCTGTTATACTGAGTTCCACTTCAGATAGAATGCAAAATAGCAGAGACACATTAATTTATCTATTATGTTTTCAGAATCTTGTGTTTTGGGGAACTGTTACTCCCTGTTCTCAAATCCTCCTCATTCCAGTACACCTAATATCAAGATTAATATTTGGATTCAAGTTAGTAAAAATCATCACACCTGACATGTTGTATTTGTTTACATTATGTGTTGTTACATGTTGTATTTGTTTACATTATGTGTTGTTACATGTTGTATTTGTTTACATTACGTGTTGTTACATATAATATATATATATATATATATATATATATATACGTTACCATGTATTAAATGACCTCCAAATAAAGGACACCTCTATTTAAATAACAGTTTACTAGGCCTATGGTTATAAAACAGTTACCCTGTATTCTGGTTTCTACATGTATGTGGTTCCTATGTTCAGGTTTCCAGTTCTTACATGTACAGTATGTGGTTCCTATGTTCAGGTTTCCAGTTCTTACATGTACAGTATGTGGTTCCTATGTCAGGTTTCCAGTTCTTACATGTACAGTATGTGGTTCCTCTTACATGTATACATGCGTTTTTCTAATTTTCAGTTAACTAGATTCATATCTCAAGTGTTACTGACTGAATCAGGACCATATATACTACTAGAATCAATTACATGTTGCTCATTGTATGTAAGTATCTTTCTATTGACACATTTATCAATATTATATTTTTATTTATAATTATTTTTAGATGTGCTATTTCTTCATTTAATTATTATAATTATGTATCTACGTATGTATAATTTCATTCATAACCTTGTTTTAGTATGTACATGTACATTAGTATGTTCATATTTTATTGTATGATGGTGACATCTCCTGCATAGTGTGCACATGGAAGGTCTATATACAATATATAGGACTCACCACATTAAAGGGATGATGTCACCATCATACTATATATATATATACATGTATATATATTATAATAATATATGTGACCGTGGATGCAAAAATCAGTCATTTGTAAAATAAGAATTTCATCACATGCTTGTATTCAAGTTCTCGTTTCTCAGCTATTTTACACAGGTAACTTACTAAACCTGGAATATAGGTAGAGCAATAGTTGCTCTTCTTGTCTACGAGATTATATTGGCCAACTGTGCAAAATCGCTAAATAATGAGCATTTGAATATAAGTGTTTGACAAAATTCGATTGATTTTCGCATCCATGGTCACATATATATATACCCATTGTATGTCATGTATTGCTCAATTGGTCTTAACCTTCAATGCCCCTCTCTCTCTCTCTCTCTCTCTTTCTCTCTCTCTCTCTCTCGTACTCTCAAGTTATTACGAGATCTACTGACCTGTCTTGTTGGTATAGTACAGGAGATTGAAACAAAGAAAGAAGAAATGAATCATGGCATAACCAAACGAAAGTTAGTATAAAAATTACAAAATCCTTTTTAATAATATCACAAAACCTAATATGCACAACGCTATACAATAGAATATACATCATGAATGTAAATTAACTAACAAAGGTTTGAATGCCAAAATTAAGTGATCTTTCTTTACTATGAAGTGTAAAAAAATAAATTTCCTCAAACATTACATCTAAATGTATATCATGCATGTGTTGTCAACTAGTAAGTAAATACAATATTCATGACTTTTATGTACCTAATTAAGCCATTGCGTCGACTAAAGTTAGCAATTTGTAAACACTTGGATTTAGCATGCATTAATTTTAGCGAATTTCAGAGCCACGCCTAATATGTCTAATAAAATGATCACGATTTTTTTTAGCACATACTAAATTTGGTGATAATTACTAAAATTGCTAAAATTAGTACACACAACTAAAAGTAGACTTAAGACATGCTAGAAAAACCTATATTCATTCATGATAACATTTGTTATTTTTCTTTACTTTATTTTCCAGTTTTGTTTATTATTTTGTTGTATTTTTACATCCAGTTTTAACCTGTGTCGTATGATGTTAAGACTATTACACATGATAACACTTGATCACACACTCTATGATGAATTAAGAAGAGACTGTAATAACAAATATTATTACATTTACTGTATCAATACAAGTCTACAAGTAATGAAAGGAACACCAATTGAAGAATGTAAACTAATTGTTACATGTACATACATGTATGTTTTGTATTTATGTGTGAGGTGTATGTTAATATAATGTGTGTCTGAGGATGTTCATTAAATGTTACATGTACATACATGTATGTTTTGTATTTATGTGTGAGGTGTATGTTAATATAATGTGTGTTTGAGGATGTTCATTAAATGTTACATGTACATACATGTATGTTTTGTATTTATGTGTGAGGTGTATGTTAATATAATGTGTGTTTGAGGATGTTCATTAAATGTTACATGTACATACATGTATGTTTTGTATTTATGTGTGAGGTGTATGTTAATATAATGTGTGTTTGAGGATGTTCATTAAATGTTACATGTACATACATGTATGTTTTGTATTTATGTGTGAGGTGTATGTTAATATAATGTGTGTTTGAGGATGCTCATTAAATGTACATGTACATGTATCCAGTAGGCTACTGGATGTACTAAAACACATGATTAAAAAATAACATAGCATTGTTAAAGAAACCCATAGCTATTAATTTAAGAAACTTTGGGACAAAATTTGAGCAATGCCACACCCATTCAAATGTCAAAATTGACATCCAAAATTTCAAATATCAGTGTACACAAATGACCATTCCAATATCAAACATTTGTTTATGCCCTAGCCCTCGGTTTTTGATTGAGGCATTGTACATTTACATGTGTTTGAGGTAGTAGTCTGTACATGTACATATACATGTACATGGGGCCCAATTCGAGAAAACCATACTTGTGGCGTACAACAAATGCTAACCTTCAAATACTCGCTTTTCTATCATTTATACAGGAAGCAAACTAAATTCGTTATCTAGGAGGAGCATTAACTGATCTTCCTAGATACCAAATTTCATTAGCTTCCTGTGCAAAATGGGTGAATAGTGAGTGTTGGGAGGTAATCATTTGTCCAAAATTATAATGTGCCACAAGTATAGTTTTCCCAAATTGGGTAACATATTAGCATTTCTGTTTGTGTTGTAAGTAATGTGTGTGTTTGAGTATTGTATTGTTGCTTTTGTTCATACATGTAGTACTACAGGAATCGCTAGACATGATCTTATCAGATGAAGAGGAAGAGATAGAAGAGGATATAGAGAAGAAAGAGGCCAGTGAGTCATAAGACTTTCTAAAAATATAACACATTAGCCAATGGAATAGTTCTATGGAACAATGTTTTAACTGAAAATAATTAATACATTATACTGAATAATAAATTATAATCATAATAATTGTTATAATTTATGTGTATGTGTGTGTTTGTTTCTATTTGTTAATGTTATTACCTAGAAATGTGCATTTAAATGTACTTTTCAGTTAACAATGAAAATTAATAACGCTGTTTTCTATAGTGATGTGTGATAGGTATGGAAATGTCGATAATTTTTATTAAGTGATACTAACACTAATTAGTCTCGCAAGCCAGACTCTGAAAATAATTAAAGCAAATTATTATTGGGTGTGGCTACGTTTATACACCATTTGTATACACCTTATGGAATACAATCCAACATGCACACTGCAGGCCTCAGCAATCCTTTTTAAACACAGAAGAACCTTACACTATAAAGACTATTTCTATACACAATTGGAGGGTAACCAAAGAATTGGCAATATTTGAAGGTTCGCAAAGCCCTATAGTATCGAAAATTTACTGAAGTGTCGTACTATAATGTTCATACATTTCTGTTTTACTCTGCATGTAGTTGTAAACAAATTTCTTCGCTGTAACTGTTACTTGAAAACTAATACATGAAACTACCAATAGTCTAAACATGTTATAGTACTATACATGGGTCTTGAGATGAACCAAGTTTGGAACTTCCAGTACAACTTAAATAATGATCTCTCTACTCGTCAAAATCTGCTCGAAAGGTACCTAGATTGGCTGTACCTGTAACAAAAATTGGCTGAATGGTGATTTAGACCCATTACATAACAGCACAATGATTGTGTCGTGAGACGAACCACGATTAAAACATACAGCTAATTGTGCATTAGGATTAGTCACAATTTTCTTTAACAGTGTAATTATCGTTTTGCTAATAAATTGATGACTTTGTGTCAATTTTAAATTTGCAACATTAGAACCTTTTTTGCAAATAACTCAAAAATTTCAACTCCAAGATCTCAGAAAATATAGCTATCATGTTTCAGAATTTCTTTCATTAATATAAATAATTCGACACTGCTATAGAAGGACAATGAAGTTACAGAGATTTTTTTGTAAGCCCTTCAGTGTTTTTTTAAATACTTGTAGAATCCATAATTTGTTTTAACTTTACAGTACTGTTGCTGTTCGTAATGCAATGATATGTTGCATCATGATCCATGAATATAATTACTGAACAATACTTTTTTTTTTTCTTTTCGTAATTTATTGCATTGCAAAAGGGTGAGGCGCCATAGGAACTAAATGCTAGTAATATGGCTACCCTACAAAGAAAACAAACCAACACAGATTTAGCATTGGGCTAGTGATAGCCCACCTCCTTTTTTATATTTACTTATTATATTCCTGCTATACAGCAAGTATACTTTAACTTAAACTTATAATTTATGCTGTATTTCTTATTTTGTGGCCCTGGACTAGTAATTTTTAGACAAGCCATTAGCTGGAAAAAACGTTGGCCATGCCCATGCGCATACTCTTATTATCACATGATAACCCAATAAATATTGTAGATACAATGTATAATTATATATATATAATAATTATATATAACTATATATATATATATATATATATATATATATATATATATATATAATAATATAATTATATATAATGAGATGAATAATTAGTGGCTACAGAAGTGGCAAGAATATTTTTCAGGTATATACTGATGTTAATTTGCGTCTAGTGCAAGACAGGTGTAACCACATAGAACATGTATCACACTAAATCCATTGGATAGTTTGATTGCTGTCACTGATATCATTTTCCTTCAGGCGATTGCCACAGAACATAGGATCGGTTTTACGAATTTTAGTTTTACATTGATCACTGCTTTGTAATGAAGTACTGACAGACAGGAGGGCAGTTTGATCAAGTGACCATTCACCAAGTACTACATGTATAAATGGAAAACAACGCCACCCTTACAGCTAAATTGAATGATTGAGGTAGTCTTGTCCCAAGCCCCACCACTTCTAAGTTAAAACTCGGGAGAGAGTCTGGCAATAGGTTTGGGGTACAATGACGTTTCATTCTGGAATGCTGAAATACCAATCAGACTGTAGATAGTTCAATTAACTCCATATTTAACACGATGATGTCATGTGTTTCAAAGATACTGTTATTTGGTTGTTGTCACTAAATGAGCATGACTGTTTTCTTTTTGGTTGAAATTGTACTGAAATTCATGGGCATCTTCTTGCAGAACTATTCCTTTGAAAGAGATCTTTTACATATGTTTTCTATACTTTTATATTTTATCTTACGGTTCGACTTTCTATGTATTAGTGTTGGACAAATAGTACCAGTCTTTTGCAAAGCAATGGCTTTCAGGCAACAAACTCCACAAAACTCTGTGCTGCCTTAATGTGTATAAAGATTATATGTTTTTTGCACTTATAATAATAGTTATTGTAATAATACAGAGACTAAGAGCACTTATAAACATAATTTATCTTCTGCACTCCTGATGCATAAATAAAAAAGTCAGGTACACGTGTTTGCGCATGCGCATAACTTGGTTAACGTTATTCGAATTCTCTCGGCTAACTTAGCCGCCCCTAATATAATAATCCATATTCCCTGCCCTGAAAGATGGCTACTAAAGAAATGATGAGTGAAGTAGAAGCCTTTAAGAACTTGGAACCACATATGAAAAGCATGTTGGAACTATGTATACATGACTTTGCACATAGGTTATATAATGGAGGTCTAATTGACGATGTAGCTCATAAAAGAATATTTTATACTGGAGAAGTTTGAGAATTTATTATTTTATGCAGCTGATTTATGCGAAGGTTAAGGGAGCAAGCAATAATGATGAAGCACAAAAGATTATTAGTGATGTAGCTGACATAATAGGAGAGCATGCTGCATTTCGTTATACAGCTGAAACCTTAAGTAAGATTATATTAATAGTTGTAATTATATTGGAATAATGGTATGCTGTAATTATTTAAACACTGCAGGGAACTGTGACACTAACAGTATAACGAAGAATATTGCAGATATTGCTAGTGCAATTGAACTCAGTTTGGATTTAATTGCAACATTAGCTTATGCTAAAGGCATAATTACTAGGGGGGAATGGATATATACAACAGATTCAACTGCTCCAGAATCCGAAATCTGGACTGATGTAGTATTTAATGATGTTCGAGCTACCATCACAAATGATCCGACTAAGATTGAAGAAGTTAAAGCCGTTTTCAATAATATGGGTGAACCTATCAGTCGCATTGTATCTGAACTTGAACGATGTAAGTTTACCTTAAATTTGTATATACATAATGGCTTGTTACACAAGTAAATGTATAATGTAGTGATGATAGAATAACTATTTTATTCTCAATCACAGAGTGATTACTAATAGATGGGCACAATTGTTTTGGATTGAACTGGCAATCCATACATATTTACAAATTAAGCTGAAACCTTCATATGTGCATAATTTTCAACATCATCTCTGTAGTAATAAAATTGATAGCACGAATTCAAATTTTTTTCATATAACAAAACCAAATTTATTAACTCTCACCTGCGTAGGCGGAGCAAAGGGTTACTGTAATTATCAAATCTAAGGTTTATGTGTATCATTCATTGACCCTCCCCCTTCATGAGGGTTACTGTAAATGGTTTAAAAAAATGTCCATCTGTGTGTGTGTGTGTTTGTGTATATTATCATTAATGTTTTCACTAGCAAAACAAGATATAGAGAAAAAGCATCCCTATGACTGCTTTGTTGTGTCCAACATTCATAATCATGACTGACTTTCTCATGGCTGAAGCACAACATCCTATTATAGTATTATTCTGATTATCAACTCTTCTTACTTTTTAAAGGATCTTGTAGAACTTTAAGAATACATTTCAGCTATTAGTTTCAGTTTCTACGTAAGCTACAAGCAACTTTCTTCTTGCTGGTCTGTAGATAGAGTTTGAGCACCTGTTCTATTATTACTATTACACTCATTTATTGATCAAACTTCCCCAATGACGTAACTTCCTTAACTACATAATTATACAACGTGTACAGTTGTTCACATATGTAACAAATAATTCCTTGAAAGTAATTATAGGGGTGGCCCTGAGGACTATAAAAATTATGTATAGTTAAAACATAGTACCTACTTTTACATTTTTTTTCAGATGTATAATTATGCACATCAGTAATGTACAGTATATAATCCTGAATGATTGGGTGTAATCATAGTAGTCATTAACCGATTAACCCTCACCCGCGTACCCACGTAAGCGGAGCGGAGGGTTACTGAAATCGTTTTGTCTGTTTGTCTGTCAGCAAAATTCCAGCGAACCTATGAACATTGGCACTTTGAAAATAGTACCAGCAGACGTCAAATCATTCAAGGATCAAAAGTAGCAATAGGCTTTTGCTAAACCTTTCTGATTTAAACAGAAAGGTTTAGCAAATTTTTGTAACTCATAGTCGCCATTTAACAACTTTCAGATGATGTCTGGTAGCAAAAGAGTTCACTGAAACACGACTCATCTTACTTGAAGCCTATCGCTGTTGAATCACAGCTTGAAATGAAGTACAATTGAAATAGTGGCTGCTGTAAATTCAAGCTGGCTCTAATCTTTCTGCCATGACTGGAAATTTCTAGCTCCACCCATTTATCTCATACACGTGATTGCTCAAGTCTGTTTTAACACTGTACTTGTAATATTATACTATATAGCTAGTGTAGGACTTGGAGTGTAAGTTGTAATGCACACATACACAAATATAATATAATTTCAGTATAATAATTGTAATAATTATTATTACAGTCTGCAGTTATTTTCTTGTCAGTGACCCAATCATTCTGCAATTATGGGCATATAACACCTGTGAGATAATTGGTCGAGGGCGTAGTCTGAGACAATTATCTCAAGGGTGTTTTATGCCCATAACTGCCTCCAACTAGGGCTTTTATACCATGGTAACACAAAAGTATGCACATTTTACATCACTATTAGTGTTTACTGTAAAAACTGTGAAAATGTAATTAATGGCTAGACACCTGTCTACAGGCATGTTATCCCAGGGTACATCAAAGGTTACCATGGCAATCGCCCATTCACCCTGGTATAACTATTGTTAACATGTTGTTAATTCATTCTACTTAGCAAAATTTATAATTATTTAAATACATGAATAACAATAAGATGTTCCTAGAACACATACCCTGTGCAATATTGCACTAAGTCATTGACAGAACAGGAGAATATGAATAATTATTTTGAAGGGTGTGACTGACTGGGAAAAAATGGTGGAATTTTCTAAACTGATAATAAGAAAACCCAGGAATTGCGGATACTATGAACTGCATTAGCTTGGTATGCATATGTTATTATATGACTATTTTCTAGCTGACTGATGTGTTTACAAGATGTTTGAAGCAATCTAAAGTTCGATTCCGATTTTTTTTTGCATGACAAACTGACAGACAGACAGACGGACAGAACCAATCGCTCAACCCCTTGCACAACATACTGCGCTGGGTAATAATATACAATCACCATCACATGCATGAATGGTTGTTATTAATTACATGTACTTTCACTAGGTCCACGCCCTCTATTTTAATATAAACTGTAGTATGGCTCATGAGTATATGATGGTTCTCAAGAATATGTTTGGGGAAATTCTATATCATACAATAATTGTTGCATCTTTATTTTTGCTTGAGCTTTTGTTGTGTTTTGCAGTCTTTTCAAAGTTAAAGCTTTTGTTTTGCCATAAAAAAAACGTCTTCATCATCACCTGCAACATGCTGTGATGGTATTGTGGTTTCTATCAGTTAGTATAATTTTTCCATTTCAATAGCATCAGTTTCAATTCTTCATCTTTTTATTGATTTTGCGGTACAGGAGTCCCAATAGATTCACAAGGATAGTGGGGTGATTGCAACAACACACTATTGGCCATTGATTATATTCACACACACATACTTAGCTCTCTATACTAGTGCTAACCACTTTTTTCACTTTCTGATTCTTCTACTTAGCTTCATCATATTTTGGCTGTCAGTTCCTTCATTGGTTCCACTTAATTCACCAGCAATAACATCAGTATGAACATTGTCTTTCACATATACATTTGCCACTGTTCTAAAATGTACATGCACAAACAATGCACCACTGCTTAAAATAACTTTCTATGTCTGACAAAATCTTTTAAAATGTCCATCATATGACAAAACTCCCACTCTTTAGATAGTTCATCAGTACCAGTACTGGTAGGCTTTTTTATTTTCTTGTGCTCTTTAGTATATCACTCTCTTAATGCTTTCCAACATCTACTAGCATATCCACTATGTATGTAACAAATGTAAACTAAACATGCATACCAGTATGGTATGTATGCAGGTTGTATTCCTTATATTTATGTATTGTACTCTGAGTATAGCTGAAACACTTACCAGAGCTATTGAGGCATTTTGAAATATCTACCTAAGCATTCTCTTTCTTCCATGTAATTTTTAAATCACTTGATTTAGTGTTATACAAACAAGGATTGTCTTTAACAGCGCTGTAAGCTGTTTATTAAATTCCACCGTTTTTTCACTCTTCACACATGCGTTCTAAAATTTGATTGGTTAGAGCTTTACTAAAATCCATCATGAATTGAAAAAAGTTCTATATCAATGTTACGTTAATTCCTGTATTTACAGTGGTACGTTAATAATACGTGTAATGTAATGTGTTGCTTTATGTTGTCATTGCAGTCCGTTAACAACAGCAGTGTGAATCACACTTTATATGGTAAATGTTTATGTTATACTTTTGTAAATGTGACTCACTAGCTACCAGGCATGAATATTCATTTTAACAAGAAAGAAATTTTGACTTAATTATAGGGGACTATGAAAAATGGGTGGATTGATGACATAATGATAGTTATTATTGCTTATGTTATTATTTATTATTATTGTTATAATATTGTAGATGATCACAAGAAAGCTTTTGAAGATGCAGTCAAGAAACATCGTTCATTTCACACTTATATGGCTCAGTGCTTGCCCTTTGGACCACCTGGGGTTGGGAAAACGTGTCTCCTGCGTCGACTTATCAATGAAAAACTTGAAGGGACGCCAGCTAAACGTGATGAGCTAAGTAGTGGGTCGAGAAGCACTGGTATTTTGGATAAAAGGAAGATGATACAAGTCCCTATTCCAAAGGCTATTATGGCTGATACTAAGAGTGGCGAATGGAAAGAAATAAAACGTCTTGAAGATGAAGTGGCAGTATTTGTTAAAACTGTTAACAACATTAGTGATCACTCACACTTGCAGCAACTTCCTGAAATAAAGGTTACTGTTGGGACATTTACAACAGATCGAGCTTTTGATGTTATAGGTAAACCAGATACAGTTTCTGTTGATCTTCGCAAGGTGTTACAAACTATTGAACCCCAAAATATGAGCAAACATCAAATACTTTTTGACGAGTCGATGACCATCTTCTATACCGATACTGGAGGTCAGCCAGAGTTCCAAGAGGTGCTACCTGCCCTAGTTGCTGGACCCACAATTTTTCTTTTAATTTTTAGCTTGGCCGAAGGTCTAGACAGTAAGTACAAAGTTGTGTATCGTTTACCTTGCAATAAAATAAGTCGTGATTATGAAAGTTCTTTTACTGTCAAGCAAGTTTTTATGCAGTGCCTTTCCAGCATTGCCAGTTATCACAATGCGTTGTCACGTGATGTTGCATGTCTTGGTTCCATAAGCAGTGTTCCTCCTCTTTCTATTTTAGCCATAGGAACACACAGAGATTTAGTCAGCCAAGCAGAGGTGGCTGATATTAATAAGAAGCTGAGAGATCTTGTGGAACAAACCTCACTTTACAGGGATGGTTGCATTGAATACTCTACTCATGATGATAAGCAACTTGTTATTACAGTAGATAACTATAACTACGAAGTCAATCATATTGCCTCTGTTAGAAAGGTACTGGAGAGGATAGTTACACAGAAGAGAGGTGGGAAAAGTCCATACAGAATTGAGTTTCCTGTACCCTGGTTAGCTCTTGAGTTGTTTTTGAGAAACCTTCCGGAGTCAACTGTGAGCTATGAAAAATGTGTAGAAGTAGCAAAAAAATGCAATATCTCTGAGAAAGATCTGCCAAATTGTTTGTGGTTTCTTCATCACAAAACTGGCACTGTTCGTTACTATGGTAGTATTAAAGAGCTTAAAAATATCGTCATCATACAACCAAGTGTTATCTTTGAGGCAGTCACAGAGATAATTGCTAATACCTTCACTAGTGAGAATTTTGCCAATCCACAGATAAGGGATTTTAAAATGTTGGGTTTATTCAAAAGGGGTACTCTTCAAAGCTATTTCAAGCTTCATCAAGACAAGCTTCAAATATCTTGTGATGCATTTCTAGCTCTTCTGTATCATCTCAACATTCTTGGGCCTGTACATGATCCTGATTACGATTATTTTCTCCCTTGTGCTTTAGTACATGCACCAGATCCACCTTCTGAAATCAACTTGGATCCCCTTTTAGTGGTGTTTAAGGGAGGGTTTGTTCCTAAGGGAGTTTTTAGTGCTCTGCTGGCATACTTGTTGCGCGAGATGAAATGGAGGATTCAGCATTGCAACCGTTCACCTCTTCTCTATCGAAATCAAGCATCTTTTTATGCTGAGAGTGATGATGAAAACTGTACTGTTACTCTGAAAGCTAAAGCTGAATGTTTTGAAGTGCATGTAGAAGGTAACAAAGCTTGTGGAGCAATGGACTCTCAACGCCAAATTCTTAAGAAAGCGATTTTTAACGTATGCAAGAATCTGCGATATGATCAATCATTTTGCGAACAATCGTTTGGTTTCTACTGCAATCTTCCAGAATGTGCGGATGTTGTTAATCACATTGCTGTAGTTGATTGTCAAACAAGGAAGATTGAGTGTCCTTGTACTAAGAAAAGATGTTCCATAAACAAAGAGAGAGAGCTTTGGTTTATACCAGGTTAGTTGATAGTCATGCATCTGCACAAGTTACTAATTTTTAACATTATTAGAATGTATCATTGTTTTTTTTTTGATAAGTACATAATATCACAGTAAATCATTGGCCCGAAGAGCTTCTTATATTTGGCACTGCACAAGTTGCTTCTAGGCCCACAAGATAATTTTTACTTTTAGGTAAATTGAAATTTACATTATGCAGTCCCCTGACTGGCTTGAATAGAATCAGATGCAATCATCAATTGTACATTAGCTCCATGCAAGTATCAATAGCATATTTAATAATGATTCCCACCAGGAAAGAAGTTTGCTGTTTTAGTTAAATGTAGTTGCTTGGTTAAGCTATTCTTTTCATTTCATACATGTAACAGAAGTGGTCACCTTAAACCTACATGTACTATTAATTGCATGCACTAAATTCAGCAAGTTTTAAATGGTCGAATTTAGCAAGCGTTAATTTTAGTGAATTTCTGAACTATGCCTAATATGCCTAATCAATTCAAATGAACTATAAAATGACCACAAAATATATTTTTTAGCTTTTACTAATTATTAGCAATTTTTAAGTTAAATTGCTAAAATTAATACATGCAATTCAAAGTACTAAATGAAATGCAATGTAGCTATGTGTGTCATTTCTGCTCCTCCAGAAGAGTCTCAATCAGCAGCAATAACATCTCAACCTGCAACACCATCTCAATCACGTAAGTATAATATCTAATAACTGTTACTGTAGTATTTGTTCAGCCTTTATTAGTGCTCAAGGTTGTAAATGTGTGAAAGGGCGGCATCTGGTAAAGTTACTTAAAACTAAACGTTAGCAAAATATATGAAGGAAAGAAGTATCCCTGTGATTGCTTTGTGTGTCATCATTCAGTAATCATGGCTGACTTACTCAAGGCTGGCATAGCCAGACTCGAGAAAGTCAGCCACCCTGAAACACAAAAGCCTATTATAGTTATTTTGATTATCAACTCTTCTTACTTTATAAGGTTCTTGTAGAACTTTAGCACCTACCACAACTATTAGTTCTAGTTTCTACGTAAACTACAAGCATGCCGCTATATCTTTCCTGCTGGTCTGTAGAGCTCAAGCGCATATTCTATTTCATGCCATGTCCATTATTGACCGAGGCCCCTGGAATGACGCAACTTCTTTAAGTGTGACACAAGCAAATATCTATGTATTGCTATACTTATATGTTACAAAAAAATTTATTTTTATCATGACAGAAGATCTGAAAACAAAACAACAGCAAATTAAAATCTATTACAGAAAGAAGCCAGATGCAAAAGGTATTGCCTTTATTATTGGGATCTATGGTGCTGATGGTACTGATGAAGATGTGAGGAATATGTCTTCAACATTTGAAGAGCTGAACTTTGCTGTATTTACTGAGAGAGATCCCACTTGCACACAGTTAGCTTGCTTAATTAAGGCTGCTGCTACAGTCCGGTATCCACTTAACTACAAGTTTATTACTTTCTATTTTGCTGGTCATGGGGGAATTAATGATTCAGGCAGTCCATATGTAATACCAATGCAACTGAAGGGAGAAGATGGAAAGGTAGTTCGTGTTGAGGAGGAGATCGTTTCTGCCTTTAATGGTACACAATGTACATGTCTATTCTTTTTTGATTGTTGCTTGAGTAGCGGTACATCACTGCGAGGACCAGGTCCACATAACCTTTTGAAACCTCCTCCTGGATGTCTTATTGCTTATGCAACTAATATTGGCTATAAGTCATTGGGAGATAAAATCAGAGGAGGTGTTTGGACTCACTATCTCTGTAAACGTTTGAGAGAACCAATCTCTATTACTACCATTCTTACCAAAACCCATGATGATGTTAGAAAAGAGCGCAAGGATTTTCAACCACCTATGTGTTCATTTTCTATTGGTGAAGTCTATCTGAAAGGTTAGCTATTATAAGATTGTGTGTATTTTGACATTTTAGACCAATTAATGGATATTGTCAGTTTTGACTCTCAGTTTCTTTTTGCCATTCATTTATCATTATTTCATTGTGTGCATGATTCCTGGTAGATGTGATTCTCTTTATTGTTTTACCTATGATCCTGACTTCTATAACATTGTAAAAACTAATAGGTTTAATTTAACTTTGAGTTGATTAAAAGAGTTTTAATGCAATTCTATTTTCCTCAATGCTTGAAGAGGCCTTTGTGGCTAGGTAGAGACATCAGTATTGTATTGAATTATTCACTAGCCAATTTGAAATATTTGAAAAGAAAAAGAGCCATGTGTTATGTATATATATATCTGGGATATATAAAAATCTTTGAAAGTTTCTTGCAATATACGAAAATTCTATCTTGTGAGAATTTCAATCAGCAGAGTATTTATCAATTGTATTTTAGCTTTTTGAAATACATTTTCAATTACAAATAAAAAATACTTGTTATTTCAAAACTCAAAAAAACAACTACAGATACTTTTTAAAAGTATTTAAATACGACTAAATACAAATACTTAAGTATTTGACCCCAAGTCTGATTAGATGCAATGTTTGCTACATAAGCTTATGCAAGGCATTATTTGTGATAAGCAGGCATGAGAGAAACAAAGGAAAACTGAAAATCTGGTCGTGCTTGAAAAGATATCTGTCTTTACACAAGTCACTGACTGTTGGCGAAAAGACTGCTAAGAGAGCTTCGGTTCCACTGGTTAGTATATTGTTTGTCATCTTAAGCAAGTTTTAGGTGTTTGAGTAAGTTTGAAACAGCTGGACTTAACAGATTGGTACAATCCTACACTCCTATACCATCAAGGAGTCTGGTGACTCAGATGCCTGACTAGATATCAAAAGGTCCTGCATGGATTCCTGGGTTCGATCCTCATTTGGATTCCTGACTTTTTCAGTTTTCCTGTGTTTGTAATTCTCTCACCTGCATATTACAAGCAGTAATATCTAGATAAGCATTGTAACGAAGTAATTAAATCTTAATTAAGGTTATTTGTTATTGAAATTGAGATATTCTATATTGTTTTGTCCATGCATATACTTATACATTTTTATCTTAACATTTTACTTCAGAATCGATCTGTAAAGTTGTGACTACCTGGATAAACAATATGGCAAGTCTGATAACAATTTTTATAAATATTTTTCCCCTTATCAATCTGCTCGCTTATTATAATGGTGTAGCCTTCTTCAAGACAAACAATGTATATAAATTTACAGAGACTACTCGCTTGAAAACTGATTTCTTCAGATTTACTGACTTGTCCTAAATATCAGTTGCAACAGTGTGATGATGAAGCATGACAACTTGTATAATTCCTTATCACATCTTGCTTAATGTATGACCCAATCATGAATAAAACTGTTCATAAATAAATTAATATACTGTAAACACTTACTTTAATATATAAATAGTGCTTATTCTGGGATTCTAATTAAACGAAGAACAACTGAAAAATGGAAAATTATTATTATATAGGCATGCATAGTACTAGATAGGTGCTTTTTGTTGATATTCTTAATTGCCATTACTTAATTCATATTGCCTGGAGACACAGTGCTTTACTATAATATAGTTTTTTAACAAACATGAGCTACAAGTTTTGCTTGTTTGATTTCCAGTTTTTCCATTATGCAGTGTTTATAACAAGCCTTTTTTAAAAGTATACAGAACTCTTCTTAGCATGTAATAAAAACCTTCTTAAATGCACCTTCTCGTTATCTTTTCCATGCAGTATGGTTTTAATTGCGTTAATTTTTTTGTGGCTCATTGTGTCATTCATGGTCCAAACAAGTAAATCATAGGTTTGATAAATCTAGTCCCACCCATATATATTTTTTGTTCCTACACCTGTGGTTAGCCTTGTCTCCTGACTTGACAGATTACATATTATTGACTAAAAACATACACAACTTATTTACTATTCATAAATACTATAGTTTTTGTTACTATTGAATACTGCTATGACTTGGATCGGTTCATGCTTCAGGACCATGAAAACAAGATTACAAATAAAGTCAGGGTCTTCAATAATTTTATTTTCGTTTGTATTTCTTCTGTTTGTTTATTTTTTCCTTTCAAATTAACTTTGAAATTATTGATTTCTGATTTGATAAAATTAATTGTTCCTATGATTATTGTAATGATTTATTATAATTATCATGATTGAGTGCATCTTTAATTACATTTTTGATAGATTTTCTGATTTGGTTATTTATGAAAAGAAATTCTAATTTGTTCAAAGTAAACGTCCGAAACTCCCCATTCAGCAATCACGAGTGGCAAACAATAATTATTAGAGATGTTTTTCAATTTGATCCTGTAGCTGTAGTTATTAGTTATTCATGTTCATCACCCATAATATTGTCAAGTCACAGCTACCTAAACGTATTCTTGCTACTACTGACCCAGAGAGTTTAGCAAACTATCTATTTTCTGTCGATAGGCTGATATCTGATAGTTTTGTAATTATTTTGGTCTTCACTTTAGTTTTTATATTTCACACACAATGAACATAAATATTATATGTAATGACATGCATGCCTATATCTGCATTATTTGTGGTATTGTATTTTGAGCTATTTGAATATTTCTCGGATATAATTATAATTATACTATAATATATTTCACTAAATATTTCTTTTATACAAATATTTCCTATAATTTATACTATTTTTCTGAATCTTACAATAAATTGGGTAGAACAATAGTCTGTATAAATTATGAATATAGTGTATGCTATTGTCAGATTCAGAAAAATAGTGGTGTATATTTATTATTGCAAATTATTAGGAAAATGTTTTGTGTATAAATTATATTTCTCTTTCTATACAGGTACACTACCTATCCATCTATCCACTCTCTTCTCTGAGTTTTCTTTTCTGTGTCTTCCTCTTTTCTACTCCATTCTTTGTTAATTTGTTTGAACACTTGATTTACTACTTTCCCTTCCACACAGGTCTGTTTCTGTGACTTGCTGCAGCTTTTGTGCTCCTCACTTGGAGTTCTTGTACTTTCATTCCTACAACCAGGGTTCCCAAAGAAAAAATGTTTAGGGTTTTTTTTTTTGTTTGTTTGTGGTGGCTAGTTCAGATTTGGTTGTAGGAATGCAGGACAGTGAGTATACCGATGCCCAGGTTGGGGATGCCAGAGGTCTCTTCAAGTCACTAGATCCAGCCCTGTGTGGGGCAGTTCCAGCCTACCCTCATCCAGTGCTCCAGTTCCAGCCTACCTCATCCAGTACTGCAGTTCCAGTCTACCTCATCCAGTACTCCAGTCTATCTCATCCAATATTCCAGTTCTAGTCTACCTCATCCAGTACTCCAGTTTCAATCTACCTCACTTCCAGTCTACATCATCCAGTGCTCCAGTTCTAGTCTACTTCATCCAGTACTCTAGTTCCAGTCTACCTCATCCAGTACTTCAGTTTACCTCATCCAGTACTCCAGTGCTGACATTGTCTCAGGTTGAGTTGTTTCATGAATCAAGAAATAAATTGCACATTAGAATGAGTAATATCTACATTTGCAGCAGAGTTGTGAGGTAGAAATTTAATCACCACTTCTATTTATAATAATATTAATTTTAAATGAACAGTAGGATGCTCAGTGGCGTTTAGTAGAGAATAGTAGTGAAGAAGGAGGCATGAAGGAATCAAGTCATGTATATAGTACGTACATCCTCACTCCTCTATATCACTGCAAAAATTAAATTGTTCAAATTATGGTAAGTGGAAGAGCATAAATTTCAATTTAGTTTGTAAATTGTCATACAGGATGTTCTGGCTACATGCATGATGTTACTATGACATAATGTGCACCAACTATATATTAAAAGGTACACTATATAGAATAAATTAAACTGTGCTTGCAGGTTCCTTTTTGATGGCATGGCCAGATACAATTTTACATATACTAAATTGTTGGCATGAAATATGAGTAGACAGCACCCTAAAATTATAGTGATTCAATCAATTGAATATTATTTGGCTATGGTATTAGATATATGTAGCAACTAATTGTTAAATCCTTGCAACTGTACAACCAATAAATGAGTTATTTTAACTATTTTGTTTTTGCAGTGTGTAGTGTCCAAATTCTAAGATGTTATTGATGCTTTTGCTCCTGAATCTTAGTATCACAGTTGAGAGTAATTCATATTGTATGACTGATTGTAATAGTCCATTACGTCAACCCTCACTGTATGAACAACAGTGTTGTTGTCCAAGTAATATTGGAAAAAATTTCAATTGAAGAAGGATAAGACAATTGAGATTGTTGTGTGTCCACGCAACATACCTGAATCTTGTTAAAATGAAGGTATATATGTTTAGTTTTTCTATGCATAGTAGTTTTAAATATACATAAAAATATTATACAGATTGTGATACTGATTTTTGCTACACTGACTGTAAAAAATGGTATGCAAATGGTTACACTACAGGTGGTGTTTACACTATTAATCCTGATGAAGAAACTCCATTTGAGGTTAGTGTATCAATCATTATTTGAAACTATAAATTATAGCCTCATGTTGTATTGTAGGTTTATTGTGACATGGAAACTGACAGCAATGGAAGGATTGTCTTCCAGAGGAGGAATGATGGATTGATTGACTTCTATCAGAATTGGAAGGAAGGTTTTGGTGATCTCAATGGAGAATTCTGGTTAGGACTGAGTAAGATACATCATCTAACTCAAAATGGAACAGCCTAGACACTGAGAGTGGATCTGGAGGATTTTGAAAATGAAACACATTATGCTAAATACTCTACATTTAATACCAGAGACAATACTACTGAGTATACTATCACTGTGGAAGGATATTCTGGAAATTCGTTAGCAAATCACAATGGAGAAAATTCAGTACCAAGGACAGAGATAATGATCTGAATAGTGGTAATTAGGATTTGGTGAAGCTTGGTGGTACAATTCATGTCATTTTAGGAGGAGCTCAAGAAACTAACACTGATGGGATAGAGTGGTATCATTGGAGAGGATATAATTACTCTCTTAAATTCAGTGAGATACAACTTCAAAAACATTAATTAAGAAAATGAACACATTCATACCATACATGTATTTTTGTAATCAATAGTCCACCCCAAAATGGTAATGATGTTGTGTCAGTTTTTATTTTAGTGCTGCCGATTTGACTAGCATATAATGACATATAATTACTTATTTCAGTGTATTATTTATAATCGTTAAATTTTATGAAATTTTCCAAATTTTCAAAAAAAAACTTGATGAATAACATATGCATTTGGTTATTCAGTACAGCTGGTCCTGGTCGAATAAGTTGAAAGTTTAGTCTTCTTTCTAGCAGATACACTGACATCAGTATCACTAACTGTAACACAGTTTACACTACTAGCTGTAGACTCACAACTAGAGGCTTTACTAGATGCTGAGCTACTACTGAAAGACTGTATTATTAAATTTTGGAAAAATCTGTGTAGTTGGAGGCTCTGTAATAATATTCACTGTTCTGCAGTATTTTATCACATTTCTGTAACTACATTCATGATATCTTGCATCATCTTCATCATAATATAATTATACTACTCAGCAAATGGACATTCTAAGAATTTATTATTGTGGAATGAATACCAGTATACTTTACTAAAGGTGTATATACTAACTATCATGGAATGCATATTCTAACTGGGTGTATCCAAGTAGTTTATTAATGCCATGCTAGCAGGAAATCGAACTGCTGAATGTGTTATTTTAAAGTGATTTCATTGTAAAGAGTTCTGATATCCAGCCTAACTTGTTGCAAGTATAGTAGTGTGTTGTCAACTTCTTGAACATATATAATAAAGCTTTCTATAACTGTTTTGCTAACTTCTATTCCACAAGTCTTGGTTTGAATGAGTTTATTATCTATATGTAGCGTAGATACAATAGTTTGTTTTTTTATTTGTTGCATTCAATATCATGTTTGCATTTTCTGTTCTTGCAATTGTATGCTGTGTTCTATTCATTATTTGTGATATCCTCTTCCTTTCCAAGCTTAAGTAAGTGTATTGCTACAATAATTAGGTAACTTTTAAAACATTCAAGTTTTGATATAAAACTTCTCATTTTCATAAAAGAGTTAATGATACTAAATACAAGTAAAATCGCTTAAAAATATTATGTTTGTTTTTGTTTTAACACTGATCTAGAATTGAATAATCAATAATCCCACCCCAAAATGAGAATGATGTTAATTAGTGAAGTGTCAGTTTTCATTTTAGTGCTGCCGAGCATATAATGACTGTAACACAGTTTACACTACTAGCTGTAGACTCACTACTAGAGGCTTTACTAGATGCTGAGCTACTACTGAAAGAATGTATTATTACTATCCGTATAATTATGGAAAAATCCGTGTAGTTGGAGGCACTGTAATGATATTCAATGTTTTGCAGTATTTTATCACTTTTCTATAACTACATTCATGATATCTTGCATCATCTCCATCATAATATAATTATACTACTCAGCAAATGGACATTCTAAGAATTTATTATTGTGGAATGAATACCAGTATACTTTACTCTAGGTGTATATACTAACTATCATGGAATGCATATTCTAACTGGGTGTATCCAAGTAGTTTATTAATGCCATACTAGCAGGAAATCGAACTGCTGAATGTATTATTTTAAAGTGATTTCATTGTAAAGAGTTCTGATATTCAGTCTAACTTGTTGCAAGTATAGTAGTGTGTTGTCAACTTCTTGAACATATATAATAAAGCTTTCTATAACTGTTTGGCTAACTTCTATTCCACAAGTCTTGGTGTATATATAATGGCTAGCAAAGAAGTTGAAGATAAAAAACCAGTCAATAAAACTGAAGAGCCTCACAAAGAAGTTGAGGATAAAAAGCCAGACAATGAAACTGAAAAACCTCCTGTTAAAAATGTAGAAAGCAAAGCAATGAATGAACAAGAAACCAAAGTGATGAATGCATTAGAAGCTTTTAAAAGTTTGGAACCCTCCATGCGAGATATGCTAGAACTATCCATTAATGAATTTGCACAAAAGTTGTGGGGTAAAGGTTTAATTCCTGATAGTGTTCATGAACTAATATTTGATGAAGGAGCTGGTAACGGATCTCGTATTAGAAGTTACAATTTCCTGATGTCCATTTATAAAAAGGCATATTTAGCCAACAAGAAAAAACTAGGAAAGCACAAAGAAATCATCAATGCTGTGGCTGATATTATAGGAGATGATGCTGCACTACATGATGCAGCCGAAACCTTAAGTAAGATTATAATATATAATGACATGGTATTGGCATAATTAATTTATGTATGATAATTTAAATTTAATGCTGTAGGGAATTGTGAGCTTGATGATCTCAAAGAGGAAATGGATGACATTGCCAAAGCAATTCAGGGCACTATGAATACAATTGCAGCATCGGCTTTTAGTCAAGACTTAATTAGTGCTGAGCAACATCATGAGATAACAGATCCATCTGCAAAGCACTCTGTCCACTGTACTAGGGCAGTACTTGATGCTGTTCGAGCTACTATTGCAGCAAACCCATCTAAGATGGAAACATTTATAGGCATCCTGATTGATATGGGTCCACCTATTAGTGACTTTGCATTTAAGCTACGTATGTTCATCTGTTAATTATTATTTTACAACAGTTAAAAATGATTTCTTTTTTACAGGAATGGCAATACAGAAACCATTACCTCCAAACACAACGCCGATATTGCAGACATGTCTTGCTTAATAGATTGAGTTTATTATCTAAGTGCTGTATATGTAGCGTAGATACAATAGCTTGTTTTTTTTATTTGTTGCATTCAATATCATGTTTGCATTTTCTGTTCTTGCAATTGTATGCTGTGTTCTATTCATTATTTGTGATATCCTCTTCCTTTCCAAGCTTAGGCAAGCGTATTGCTACAATAATTAGGTAACTTTTAAAAAATTCAAGTTTTGATATAAAATTTCTCATTTTCAGAAAAGAGTTAATGATACTAAATACAAGTAAAATCGCTTAAAAATATTATGTTTGTTTTTGTTTTAACACTGATCTAGTCTAAGAATTGAATAATCAATAGTCCCACCCCAAAATGGTAATGATGTTAATTAATGAAGTGTCAGTTTTTATTTTTGTGCTGCCAAGTTGACTAGCATATAATGACATATAATTACTTATTTCAGTGTAATTGTTAGTACTTTATGAACTTTTCCGTATTTTCAAAAAAAACTTGATGAATAACATATGCATTTGGTCATTCAGTACAGCTGGTCCTGGTCGAATAAGTTAAAAGTTTACTCAGACTGGTAGGTACACTGACATCAGTATCACTAACTGTAACACAGTTTACACTACTAGCTGTAGACTCACAACTAGAGGCTTTACTAGATACTGAGCTACTACTGAAAGACTGTATTATTACTATCCATATAATTATGAAAAAATCCATGTAGTTGGAGGCACTGTAATGATATTCAATGTTCTGCAGTATTTTATCACATTTCTGTAACTACATTCATGATATCTTGCATCATCTTCATCATAATATAATTATACTACTCAGCAAATGGACATTCTAAGAATTTATTATTGTGGAATGAATACCAGTATACTTTACTCTAGGTGTATATACTAACTATCATGGAATGCATATTCTAACTGGGTGTATCCAAGTAGTTTATTAATGCCATGCTAGCAGGAAATCAAACTGCTGAATGTATTATTTTAAAGTGATTTCATTGTAAAGAGTTCTGATATCCAGCCTAACTTGTTGCAAGTATAGTAGTGTGTTGTCAACTTCTTGAACATATATAATAAAGCTTTCTATTACTGTTTGGCTAACTTCTATTCCACAAGTCTTGGTTTATAATGGCTAGCAAAGAAGTTGAAGATAAAAAACCAGTCAATAAAACTGAAGAGCCTCGCAAAGAAGTTGAGGATAAAAAGCCAGACAATGAAACTAAAAAACCTCCTGCTAAAAGTGCAGAAAGCAAAGCTTTTGAGAAATATGAAAAAGAGATGAAGTGCATGTTAGAATCTATAATAACTACATTTGCAGCAGAGTTGTGGGGTAGAAATGTAATTGCCACTAATGTATATGAAATGATATTTGATAAAGAGTGTGATGGGTCTTGTGAAAGAAGTTACTTTTTTCTGCATCGAATTTATCGAAAAATTGAGGAAATTGAAAAATCAGAGCCTCATAAAGCAAAAACGATGATAGATACTGTAGCAGATATTATAGACCATACCGATAGTGCTTTACATAATACAGCTGAAACTATAAGTAAGTTCTTGCATTGCAATTTTTATATAGTTATCTGGTATAACTGTATAATCATGTATATATGTTTTGTATTTCAGGAGAATGTGAAAATAGTGAAGAACTTAGGGAAGAAATAACAACTATTTCTACTATACTCCAGAGTAATTTAAATTCAATTGCCCCAGCTGTTTATAAAAAAGACATCATTACCGAAGCTGAATATGATATGATTATGGATCCAGCTGCAAAGCATTCCACTCGCTGTACTACAAAGATATTCAAGGATGTTCGAGTTCTCATCAAAAAGGATCCCTCTAAAATGGATGCATTTATATCTGCTATTATTGCAATGGGAAAGCCTATTAGTGACTGGGCATTGAGACTACGTAAGTACTTTCATTTTGAAGTTTAATTGTGTATACAATTATATATAAACAATAAGTATTAATTTTACTGAATTTCTTGTTTTAGGAGAAGAAATGGGAAAGTGACTTTTATACGAAACAATCATTTTTGGAATCTTGTTCAGAATAAATTTAGTTTCTTCACGTTAAATATAATTATAATTATAATTATATATATATATATTATAAAGTTTTTGTAATTTTTTAAATTGTGGTGTTTGTGAATGACTGTACGAGTATACTTACATACCGTATGTGTTCTAGCAAACGCAATACAGAACAGTGGATATAGATATTAATGTCAGCGGTCCCTATAATGATAGTTGCATTTGCTGAATGTAACAATTTCGAGACGTAGCTCATACTTATGGCTAACTATCAACCTCAGCTGCAGGTTAGTCTTCAGGAAGAGGCCAGAGAGAACAGAGCATATCAAATTTGGGAGCAACACTATGCACTTATTTGTATCAAGTTGGTTACAGCACTAAACACTGTAGCTGGTAAAGCTCTATCTTGTAAATTGATCAGTTATTATACAATGCAAAAGGCTACAGATAAACTGGAGCTGTAAGATACAATGAGTCAGAGCGAGCCAGGTTATTAATACAATTCGTAATTGACAACATGATGGGATTAAAAGATGCCTCAACAGTGATGGATAATTTTATCAAGGAAGGTTTGGACGAAAGTGCATTTGAAGAAGTTCAAAAATATTTGTGTAAGTCAGTCTGTTGATTGAATAACTGCTTTTTGTGAGTATTTTCTCTTCGTATTTGTATAATTATATAAATATCATAGGAATGCTTGTTTTCAGCACTGAATATGTATATATACATGCAAAATACATTGTGTGTGTGTATATATATATAGATATATTATATATATATATATATATATATATATAATTATATATAAACATACACCTTGCCATTGGGTTTTTTTAAGTGCTTACTTGATGTTGATGTTATTATACACATGCAGATGAACAACTCAAAAAAAAGAAAGAATTCAAAGAAAAGGTTCAGAATCCAGAAGTAGACATTTTACATAAAGAATTTGATAAATTGGTCCACACAATTGGAAGTAGCCTACATACTGTTGCCATGAGGTTGCGTACAGTAAATGTTTTAAGTGTTGATCAGTACGAGACTATCTGTGACCCAGACAAATTTCACACACACAAATGTATGGATATGATACTAAAACAGATTGGAGAAGAAATCAAGAGAGATGGAGACAAACTAAGAATTTTTAATGAGCAAGTAATAGGAGATATGGGAGTTTTTTATGATGATCTAGTCAAACTCTTAAGTAAGAAATTAAAAATACCTCTTTATAATTATAACACTCTTATTATCTTGTATAGGTAAAGGACTAGGTGAAGAACCACTAGATACCACTTAAGCAAGCTTTACAGACTCTGATGATAAAATTTAATGTCATTTTTAACTTGGATGTATATCAAGTGTAAATATGTTTTAATATTCTTTTTTTTACTACTGCGTATTTTTAACTTACTTTTTTTACTTACGTTTTTTACTTGTTTTTACTTCCACCAACCAAAAAAAAAGTATAACAATCGCGTACCAGCCCCTCCCTCTGGGAGGGGCTGGCTACGTGTATTAATATAAATTGCACATTGGTAAAACGCATCTATCACGTGTCTAGTCTTTTTATACCCAGCCACACCCAATCTACGTCAAGCTAGCTAGCTACTAATGTCTGAACTAAACAGTCTAATTACACGCTATAATATCCCTCAAAGTACCCTCGAAAAACAATGTAATGATGAGCTATTTCTAAATCTGATTCAAGAAATTCCGAGCTTCACTGATGCTGTACTATGTTTTGGGTTTACACAGCCAGAAATGGAAGAGCTTCGTGTGAATTATGACACAGAGAAATCAAGAAGACTACAAATGCTGTTCAAATGGAAGAGCAAAAATGGTAGTGATGCTACATACTTGGCCATTGTAAAAGTTTTTCTGCTTATGGGAAATCGAGGACTTGCAGAAAATGTCATGCGGTATGTCCAAGGACATGAGACACATGTCCAAGGAAATGAGACACAACCCCCATCATTCAATTCCACTTGTTAGTATACGATTGTGTATTGTTAAAATAAATATAGAGACATGAATACTGCTATATATATATATATATATATATATAGTATTATTTATTATAATTAATAATACAACCAGTAATCTAATATATGATATCATCCAAACAGATATTAGCCCCGATATATTGAGATCACATCTTGCAGATTTGTGTAAGCTATTAAATATCAGTGAACCAACTCTGTTATCATTAACAAATGAGCTGTACTCGAAAAATGTCATTGACAGGGATGTTAAGATCGAAGTCATTCGCAAAGGGGGATCCATCGGGGCTGATATTTTACTAACTCATGTAGAAATGATGATTAAACAGAATCCTGAACACCGAGATGTTGTCCAGAAAGCTATGGAAAAGCAACAATTTCTTCATGAAATTACTGAGAAGATGAAAAGAGAGAGTTGATAACAGAACAACTTTAATGAATTAACTCTTAAGTATAGCTAGTGCATGTATGTGTATAATAAAGTTTTTAATTTGTTAATGTCATATTTGATTTTGTATTATAGAAAAATTAACTTAACTATCCAACAAACTTCAGTATCAGTAATCTCATTGTGTGTGGAACTGAGTACAAGCAAAGCCACCAACTTACTAAATATCAGAAATTAATTTGTATAAAACATTTGCTCCCAACATTAACAAGCTTTTCATTATTGGCGATGAGCAAAGAATTGAAAGTAAGACATTATAATTACTTACATGTACAGTACTAGTTTTGGTCTAACAAGTCATTACTATTTCCTGTTTCTGTTTATAAAGTGACATGATTTAAATATTTGAATCAGCAGTACTATCACAGAATGAATACACTCTAATGGGGTGTATCATATTATGGGCATACTAAGAGGAATTTGAGCTGATGCAATAAATTATGAAATGATGTCATTTGAAAGACACACTAATTGGGTGTATCATATATATTATGGGCCATACTACACTAAGAGGAATTTGAGCTGATGCAATAAATTATTGATGTCATTTGTAATCTGTTTATATATACCTGTCTTGAGTCTATAGAGGATCTTCTAGTATAATCTTACAAACAAAAAATCCTCCTTAGATGCAATAGTACAGTGAATTGTATGTAGTTAATTAAGTAGACTAGTGATGATAGTCCATGAATTGTACATGTAATTATTATGTGTAATTTGATCCTAATAACAACTATACCTCAAACTATTATAGTATAATTCATAAAGACTATATAATCAGTTATTACCATAATAAACCCTCTACATAGTGTATGAAGAGGGTTAGGAGGAATCAGAACAAGTGTATAAACTACAATAGTCATAGAGAATGTAATATTTTTGAGAATATGACCCATTGGTTTGACATGCTTCTAATATATACTCATATGTGCTATGTTTGTGGGAGGCAAATACAAAAATCTATAATATTATTATTGTGTGAGAAATATCATGTGTGGTCATACTGGTTTTTAGTGTTTTTGTTTTGAATTTCAGTTGTTGTTTTTGTATTGTAATGATGCATGATCATGCAATTTTGAGTATATATAATCTACTATACTAAGAACACACACATATCATAATTTACATACATGAATATCATAAATGAATACATACATGTATCAATTGCTTTATGCTGACAGCGTAAGTGTTATCTGTTCAAGCCCAGCCTCTATATAAACATTATAGACTTGTAGAAAATACCATTGCTCTTTCAAGTGATTCATCATTATGGCCAGTGTTGGGGATGTGAATGATACTACAGTCACTGTTGAGGATGTGAATGATACTACAGCCACTGTTTCAAATCCTGAAAGCAAAGAATTGCAAGCTTTCAGAACCTTGCAGGGAGATATGAAAACTTTGCTAGAACTCTCTGTAACTAGCCTTGCATCAAAGCTGTTTGCTAAGCACATAATAGGAGATGCAGTCTATGAAATAATATTTGATAATGAATTATGCAGTGGGTCTAGCACAAGATGTAAGTTTTTCATGCTTCGTATCTACCACAAGGTAAAGACATCTGGGCCTCAAAAAGGAAAGGAAATCATCAACAAACTGGCTGATATAATAGGAAAGGATGGGGCTTTGCGTAACATAGCTGAAACTCTAAGTAAGATTTATGTGATGTTGACTGTAAACATAATTATAAAATGAAGATGTTTATGTAAGGAAGAGTGCATATTATTAGCTTAAAATTATACATATTCTAGAAGATTGTGGCGATGGGTATGACCTTAAAGGACAAATAGATACCATTGCTACCTCCATCCAAGGTAGTTTAGATTCTATTGCAGGACAAGCTTACTCAAAAGAAGTCATCACACAAGAGGAATATGAATTAACGATGGACCCAGCTGCAGAGCATTCTACTCGTTGTATTAACAAAATTATGAACCAAGTTGGGAAAGTAATCGAAACAAAACCCCAAACAATTGAGGACTTTATAAGTGTTTTGGCTGACATGGGTTTCAGTGATCTTGCATTGAGACTAAGTATGTTGTCATATTGTATTACTATGCATAGTTTAATTCAGTATTCATTCTATGTAGGAGAGGAAATGGAGTAACTGGGAAATAACCTCTACAAACTGTATAACTTGCAAATATTTTTATTGTAATAACTTACACATAATATTATTTTTATAATAGCAACAATATTTTTATAGTATATATATATATATAATAGTGTAATCATATTTTTATGCTGTCATGAATGATGTTTATGAGTTGACTGTCAGGTCAGCAAAATAATGGTCAGCAAAACAATGGAGTCTACAGATCAGACTCTCGATACTAAGCAAAAAAATCCTCCAGAAGAGCAACAAGCTGAAGGAGATGCTGTGACGACCAAAGAGAATATGGGGCAGCTCGTGTGGGATCGACATTATCAACACATTTTCGCGAATTTATCTAGTTCACTAACCATTATAGCAAATAAATCCTTCTCTTGTGGACTAATCAGTCGAACAACTAAGAGGAGAGTCACTGATAAGACTGTTTACTCTCAAACTGAAAGGGCTTCCATGATGATAGATTTTATTATCGACAATATGGAAAGAAAATGTGGCAATGCTGCTGAAATCATGGCAACATTTATTTCCAAAGGTTTAGATGAGCGTAGTCTTGAAAAGGCACAAAAATATTTGTGTAAGTCAATGGTGTCGTGTCACTGTTATGATTACAATCACATGCAGAATGACACTTTTATTGCTGCATTCATGTATGTGGTGATGTACATATATATACTAGTACATACGTTCCTTGTGTGCAGGTGAACAACTGGAAGAAGAAAAGAAAAAAGGTTGTACTACTCCAGAGAGTAAAGTTTTAGAAAGTTGTCAAGCAAACTTGACAACTCGAATTGAAGGTGGTTTGAGTTCTATTGCAATGAGGTTACGAGGAAATGCATTAGATATTGGACAGTATGACATGATATGCAATCCAGAAGCAAAGCACACAGAAATATGTATGCACCATCTGCTGAAAGAGATTGGAGATGGTATCAAACATGACAGTAAAAAACTAGAAATCTTCATTGACAAAGTGATAGGAGATATGGGAGCTTACTTTGACGACATTGTTACAGCCTTAAGTGAGAAATGCACTCTATCATTAATTTCTATTAAACATCTTTATACATATAGGAGCCGAATTGTCTCAACCACCTCAGGTACCTAAACAAAAACAGCCTATGTCTGACCCCTCAAATGGAACATCACAGGATGTTGAAATGCTAAGTGATTCAGATGAACAAATTGATTTTGAACAAGCTTTATAAAAATACATTGTACTTTTTACCTTTTTACCTCATATTTCATGTTTGTGTTTTTATATTTGTGGTCAACAAGTCCATTTTTAAAAATTCATGATAGAGTCTAATTATAATAATTATTAATTTTGGTGTTGCATGGCTTCCGGGAAATTCCTTAATGAATGTTGTTAAATAAGCCCAGCTTGTATTTTATATAGAGATATGTCATCGTTACAGGAGCAAGATTTTATGGAAGTTGAGCAGCAAACAATGGCCTCCTATAACCAGTCATATATTATCTTTAAGGAAAGCAAAGCTGATTTGATAGATCTTCTACAAGAGTCGTTTCTAGATATGGCTACGAAACTGTGGCAAGATGAGCTCATTACAGACCAGCTTTATAATGAAATGAGCAGAAAAAGTCTTTCGTACACTGAATATGAAAGAACTCGAGTTATGTTACAGACAATCTACAGTAAACTGAAGACTGCACATGCTGCATCAATCACAAAAGGTCTTATAATAGTTTTGAGAAAAGACCAAGCATGGTATGCAATGGCAGATGAGATAGGTAAGTGTGTATGCATTTATATATGTACACATTACATGCATATACATTATTACTATATAATTATATATATATAATATGTATGTGTGTCTTTGAGTGTAGCAAGTGTATGCATATGGTGACACACACATACACATATACATACAAACACACACACACACACACACACACACACACACACACACACACACACACACACACACACATACATAGGTGCATGACATATATATATGTATAGGTTATATCCCGGTACGAGTGCTATATCAGATATATAATCACCGAGCCCGAGGGCAAGGTGATTATATATCTGATATTGCACGAGTAGCGGGATATAACCAATATATGTCACGAAAGACAAAACCTTTGTTGATGTCTGATGCTTCTCCTACCTTTTTGTCGGCACTTTGGAGAAGGTAAGCATTGTTTTCTTGTAGTCTGTTTCGATGGCAGGTGCTATATCTGACCGCAGTGCTATATCTGCTGACCGCAGTGCTATATCATGTATATATCCCTGTGGTTTACTTTGATGTTTCGCCGTATCGGGACATATATGTATATTATATAGTATGCTAATACGTTCTATATACAAAACGAGTGTCCTATATTCAGTATATAGAACCTATTAGCATACTATATACAATATATTGTATGATGGTGACATCTCCTGCATAGTGTGCAAATGGAAGGTCTATTACAATATATAGGACTCACCACATCAAAGGGATGATGTCACCATCATACTATATATATATATATATATGTATATATATATATTGCTACATAAATACGTTATAACACACCTACAAGAGATATCAAATTTATAATCACCGAGCGCGAGGGGTATAGACCCAAGGGCGAGGTGATTATAAATCTGATATAGCATACGAGTTATGATTAATATATTCCCAAAAGACAAAATTGATGTCTGTTGCTTCTCATACCTTTCTGTCTTCACCTTGGAGAAGGTAAGCGTTGTTTTCTTGTAGTCTGTGTCCCGACAGCAGGTTTTATATCTGATCACAAGGTGCTAGGTGCTATATCTGATTTATAAACCTGTGGTTTACTTTAATGTTTCGCTGTATCGGGATTTATATATGCTACATAAATATGTATGTAGTCTATATACATACATACACGCATAAATACACACAGATGCATGACATATATATAATTGTATATAATTATATAATTATAATTATATATATATATATATATTATATATATATATATAGCATGCTACCATGGCAACCGTTTGATGTGGTTAGGTCTTATATTTTTGTATATAGACCTGTGAAACTTTAATCTATCAGCATACAATATATTGTATATAGTACACTTACAGTTCTTATATAAAACAATATAAAACCTTGGTTTAGTGTCCTCAGATGTGATATAGCCCTCGCAGGCTCGGGCTATATCACATCCTTGGACACTAAACCTCGGGTCTATATTTTTGTATATAAGACCTGTAAGTGTACTATATATATTACATATATATATATATATATATATATATATATATATATATATATATATAAATTATACATATCTGTCTAATTATTACAGAACAAGAAATAAAAAAGGTAGAACAAGCAGGCAAACACAAGTTTCCTGCAGCAACCGTTCTTAAAAAATACATGTCAATCTTAGCCGATAATATTCAAGGTTCATTGGTATTTTTTGCCAATCATGCTGAATCTCAAAAGATACTAACTTCTGTCGAGAAAAAGGAATTTACTGATGCTAGTAGTACACATGATCTATTATATACTCAGAAGTTGATGGATGTAGTAGATGGTCTGATTGCGAAGGATGAGGACGTTTTTGATCAGTTTGTCGATAAACTTCCTGATATTGGAGGTCCATTAATTGCAACAGCTAAATATTTAAGTAAGTATTCATATAATTTGGATATGTCCTACAAAAATATAAATATCTGCTTCACTCTAAAAATAGTGGAACCAGCACTGGCCGGTGATTTTGGTGGGTTTGTGATAACATTATTAGATATTAATCAATGTACCTTTTAGATAAAAAGGGCCGACTGTTTGTCACTTAAATGATCTTAAATTGTGAATATTATTTTCTCTTTATGAAGGAGAGAAGAAGAGTGGTAATAGTACATGTTAATTCCGTACACACAGCAAGACCTCAAAAAACACATCTTCCATCACACGATATAGTATTAGAATACATACAATAGCATACTTTGTTATTTTTGTTGATAGTTTTTATTAATATAAATTATAATTATTTTATCCATATTTTTATGACTTAATTATATATTTAAAATAAATAAAAATTACACTATTAATAACAATTATATTAATACACATTATGTGTACAATAATAGTCTCAACATGATGTAGTCATTAGTCATGAAGAGTCATTAGAGAGAGGAATTACAATAATTCCATTTTTACAGTCTTTGTTTTTCCACCATCTGCCAAACTTGTGTTCCTGACCGATCCCGGCAACGAGGATATTTCCTTTCTTAGAGAACGAAAGACAATTTACAAAACCACACTAATTGAAAAGAAGTAGTACATGTATGTATAAATACAATGACCATTAATGTATATGTACAAGTACAATGGAACCTCCCTATTCAGGAAACCTAAATAAACTGTTTTGATTATAGAAGTTATCCTCATTTCAGGCATGAATTTATATTATAAAGCACACTTTAGGACATTTGTAAGTGTCCTCAATACATATAGTTATGGGCGCTTGGAATAGAGAGGTGCCACTGTATAATTTTTTTTTAAATGATTTAATTTAATTTACCACTGGTATGGAGTATAAGTGTTCTAATGAACGAAAGGAATCTCCACATTTCCACAAATTAATGAAACCATCACTGGACCCTGTAGAATTTGACATATGACCGACCATATTGACATCATACCCCTTTGGCAACACAGACACAGAAACATACATGTATTAACAAACACATGTACATGTATGGTAGTACATGTATAGACAAAAAGGAAATCTCTTATCAATGTATATATAATTACTTATGTATAAATATGGGAATTTCCAGGGGAAATCCCCCAGTATGAGTCATCAAGATCCCACGTACATGTGACATAGTATACCAATATATTACAGTATTGTGTATATATATACATACAAGAATAACATTGAAACAACTGTTATTGTATAAGATAATTTAATATCCTGTCTTTCCTGATCTATGGTTAGGCAATTTGTCACTAAAATAATTCCAGGCTCACTTAGTTTTATTTAACTAACAACTAAAATCGTCCATTATTGGCCAATTCTCATTTTAGTTAGTTATAGTTATTGCAGTATACCTTGTAATTTAGTTTAGTTAACTAAAAGTAACAATGTCTTACTAAAAGAAGTTATAGTTATCGTTAACTAAATCAACGCTAGTTCACATGTACTATGTTTTTTTTTTCTTAATTATTTCAATGGAATACACAATGTTTCAATGTAATGCAACAGTTGGGCTTGTCCCATAATTGTCTTTCAGTTGATAACCCTGCTATAACAAATATTTCTAGACAGAACACTACATATACCTGATGCAAGTAGATCAGTGAATGGAAGAGTAGTTACTGATGTTACCCAATGATCACATGAAGAGGATACAGGAATCATGTGATGTTTTACTAATGCTTGTGGCTTCTTTTTCATCACACTCCATAAGCCAAGACTGCTGAGAAATGAACAAGAAAAGAACAACATGTCCAGTAATATACATTAGTGGTACACTGGTATGAAATTATATTGAAATTCTGATAAACCAATAATGACTTTAGATATTTAATGTTAACCAAAGCAATTCGATATTACAACGAGGGCAAGGAATAAAGTTTGAGGGTTTGAACCTTCCTTCATTTGCTACACATTCCAATATAAAATCTCCCTTCGAAATTTTGCTGTGATGTCCACTTTAAGGTTACAATCTAAATGTGTGGTTATTAATGTGGGTATTGAGGGGAAAGGTATGAAGGTTCTACCGATTTCGTTATAAACATGTATTATAATTATCAAAATGATATAATTAAGGAGAAGACACCTAGTGGCTAAATTTTAAAAAGAAAACAATTTATTGTGAAATAATAATCATTTGTTTACACACAGAACCCCTTCAACATGCTATATACCACTCCTACATATAAATATATACCTGTGTGTAAAATATACTTTAGAGGATATATAGCAACACCCCATACCACATGTAGATGTATATGTACATATACATGTGTACATGTACATGTATATGTGGCTGAAAAATCAGTCACTTGGAAACTAATAATTTTAATCAAATGCTACCTTAAACACTCTCTAATCAGCTGTTCTGTACAGGAATTAGGTATATACAGTATGGAACAATATTATAACACTTCCTGGACGCCCACATGTACATGTAATTACATGTATATTGGCTTAATTCCTGTCCTGTGCAAAATGGAGATTATAATGGTAAGTCCTTCATCAGTCATTCATCTCTATCTAGACTTGATTTCATTAGTGCCCCTGTCTGACATATACCCACAGGAGTATGATAAATGATGTATTGAATAGTGAGTATTTCAACTTCCAAGTGACTGATTTTCATTACATATTGTATGTTTCAAGTATATGCATGTTTTACTAACCCATCTTGTGATCCTGATATGTTCATTGATCATTTTAATAACATCAATAGATGCTCTAATGAATGAGAATAGATTCATAATGATCATTATTGTTGATATCTGAAAATTTACCAAATAATACATTCTAAAATTTCTTATTGAAGAGAAGGCAAATGTAAGTACATACTTGTACATGTACATATGTATTGCTAAGCCATGGTGGCTGCTTTAATATCTTCTTAGCCATTGTGGCTGCTTGTTTGTTATTTTTGTTTGCCAATTATGTTTTGATGCCTTTTGCTACCATGCATATACATGTATAGTTAGTTATATGTATAGTTAGTCACATGTACATGTATATTGCATGCCTATGTACATGTAAATTACATGTAACACACCACAGTAACTGAATATATACAATGTTATCATGGCAACCGTTTGATGTGTTTATTTTACACATATATACAAATGTACATGTACATGTCATCTAGTTGATATATACATGTGCAATATTTCCTGCAGACATCCCGGCTACTAAATATTTCAATCCACAAAAATGGAGGCTGCTTATTAGGACGGGTTACAAAACGGAGGAGGTGCCTAAATTAATATTATTATTCTCATTACAATTGAAATTATAATGTAAAATGATGTACACATAACACTGTAGTATAAAACTGCTAGCTGCTGTAATGCCTATCATTGTCCAGTTTCTGTTTAGCAGCTTTTAATTACCAGTCTTTTAATTGGGGTTTTCCTGACAGAGTGTGACTTCCAGACCAACACCAAACATTCTTTACATTACCTCTTATATTTCACCACTCAGTTTGAAAGCAGCATCAAAAGAACGCTTTTTAGAAGTAGACACTTCTGCCATCTCTCCACTTCTGCCATCTCTCTGTCATTGCACATGTGTTTTCATGTGTTCAGTGAATCACATGCATGTGATATCAGACAGCTATTATTAGAGGGAGGCCATTATATCATTTACATAAGAGATGTGGGAGGTTACCAATCGAGGGAGGCTACAAAAATATGGTGGTGCTGATCGAAGAAATACGATATGCCAGATATATCACCTGCTGTTCAGAGGTTTATGTGTATATATATACCCCTTGACCCTATGATCCTCGGTTATATCCACATAAACCTCCTTCATAGCAGGTGTTATATCGGCATATACACATTAATCATGGCTTCTACATTACATACACTAGTACATGTATATGTACATGTAACTACATGGATATTATAAATTGTCTGTGTAACTGAATATACATTGTACTATGTATAGTATTAATATACATGTACATGTAACTACATGAATAGTATAAATTGTTTATGTAACTGAATATATATACATTGTACCATGGTGAATATTATTGTAATACATGTAGGTATAAGATTTTACCCCATATTACGTACATATCAGGCACATGAAAAATAACTTTCTCAACAATATAACGAAGTAATTGCACTACTTGTTTATAGAATTACTGTTGAGCTTTATAACAAAACAACCAAATACAAGTCACAATTCTGTCACATGTACATGTATAGTTCTACATCTGTCACATATACAGGTACATGTACATGTCACTGTTATGATCACTGAACTATTTACAATCATAGAATGACACTAGTAGTATTGCTGCATTCATGTAATCATGTGGTGATGTACATATATATACTAGTACACACATTCCTTGTGTGCAGGTGTACAACTGGAAGAAGAAAAGAAAAAAGGTTGCACTACTCCAGAAAGTAAAGTTTCTAAAGTTTCAGACAGTTGTCAAACTAACTAAACTACTCGGTTTGAGTTCTATTGCAATGAGGTTACGAGGAAATGCATTGGATGTTGGACAGTACGACATGATATGCAATTCAGAAGCAAAGCACACAGAAATATGTATGCACCATCTGCTGAAAGAGTTTGGAGATGGTATCAAACTGACAGTAAAAAACCATAAATCTTCATTGATGAAGTGATAGGAGATATGGGAGCTTACTTTGACGACATTGTTACAGCCTTAAGTGAGAAATGCACTCTATTATTACACATCTTTATACATATAGGAGCCGAATTGTCTCAACCACCTCCAGTACCTAAACAACAAAAACAGCCCGTGTCCAGCCTCTCAAATGGAACATCACAGGATGAAATGCTAAGTGATTCAGATGAACAAATTGATTTTGAACAAGCTTTATAAAAATACATTGTACTTTTTACCTCACATTCATGTTTGTTTTTATATTATCATTATACATGAAGATGTAGTGTATAATAATTAGCTGTTGCGTGCAATGCATGGCTTCATTTCCTTTTATGAATGTTGTTATAATAGCCCACCATTGCACAAATTTTATTCTGAGATGTCATCGTCACAGGACCAACATTTGATGGAAGTTGACCAGCAAACAATGGCCTCCTGTAACCAGTCACATAGTATCTTTTTGGACAGCAAAGCTGATTTGATAGATTTACTAAAAGAGTCGTGTCTAGATATGGCTACAAAACTGATGGAAGTTGACCTCATTACAGACCAGCTTTATGACAAAATAAGCACAAAAGATCTTGTGTATTCTGAATATGAAAGAACTCGAGCTATGCTACAGACGATCTACAGTAAGCTCAAGACCCCACATGCTGCATCAATCATGGAGAATTTTATCAAAGTTTTGAGAATGGAGCAACTATGGCATGCTATAGCAGATCTTATAGGTAAGTATGTATAACATGTATGTGTGTATGTATGTACACATTACATACATATATATATATTATAATTATATAATATTTATGTGTGTCTTTGAGTGTAGCGAGCATAGGCATATGATGACATACACACAGTCACATACATAGATATTAGTCTGGCGAGCCCAGCCCCTTTGCACGAGAGAGGAAGGGTGTGGCGAAACGCGTGTATTGAATCTGTCTCAAGGCCAGAAATCTCGGCCTGGCCAATCGAATTGCAAAGATAGCATCATGTGACATAACCACACCTAAATAACTATTATATAATATGGAGGCGCAAGTTACCTTGGCTGCTAGTAAACTTGGATACTCTAGTCTGCGTAAAGAGCAAATGAAAGCAATCACTTTTTTTGCTTCTGGAAACGACGTATTTGTGTCGTTACCTACTGGTTTTGGGAAGACATTGTGTTATTCTGTGCTACCAGTACTCTTTGATTTACTGAGGGGTCATTCAGTGCCTACTAGTATTGTAGTAGTTGTGTCTACTCTAGTAGCCCTGATGCAAGACCAGGTTTCTTCTGTAGATAAACTCTGCAGTTTACTTGAGTGAACACGTGGACGTTAATTACAATAATTAATTGCATTCTTTGAATTTCGTTAAGACAGATTCAATGCACGCGTTTCGCCAGACCCTTCCTCTCTCGTGCGAAGGGGCTGGGCTCGCCAGACTACATAGATATAGGGTTGGGGAATATTAAATTAAATTTTGCTATTATTGCCTAAAAGTGACTTGCGATTATTGCAATATTGCAATTACTCATTGATACTCTCTATGATAGCTAATTTTAAAATGATCACACTTCTTGTCCTTGTTTTGAGAGCATATGGCTCAAAGCTAAGTGTTGTACTATCTTTCAACTGCATATTATTTAATTGCAGTAAGACAATATTTTGCCATTGTGATAATATTGGCAGACCAAAATCATGCGATATGATTATATTGCAATATATTGCAATATTATATTGAATTATTGCCCAACCCTAAACAGGTACAAGACATATATTGTCTGTATAATTATATAATTATAGCGTATGTAGTCTACATACATACATATACATACATGTATACATACACACAGATGCATGACATATAAAATAATTTATATATAATATTTTTATCTGTATAATTTTTATAGAACAAAAGTTAAGAGAGGCAGAAGCAGACCAACACAAGTTTCCTGCAGCAATTGCTCTTAATAAGTGCAGGTCAACCTTAGCCGATAATATTCAAGGTTCCTTGGTATTCTTTGCCAATCGCGCTGAAAGTCTAAACATACTCACTGCTGCTGAGAAACAGAAAATCACTGATGCTAGTGGCCAACACGATGTATTATGTACTCTGAAATTGATGGATGTAGTAGGTAATCAGATTGCTAAGGATGAGAATGTTTTTGATCGGTTTGTCAGTATACTTCCTGAACTTGGAGGTCCATTGATTGCAATGGCTAAAGATTTAAGTAAATATTCATAATAATTATTATAATTTGTATATTTTCTACAAAAATATAGTAAATGCAGAAGTGGCTCCAATGTAAAAATGGTGGGTTGACTGAAACCAGAGAGTTCAGTGACAGCAATATTAGATATTACCTTTTAGATAGAAAGGGTTGACCTTATATTGTGCATCATTATAATTATATTGTTTTCTCTTTATAAAGGAGAAGAAAACTAGTACTAAAACATGTTAAGTCCTTACACACAGTAAGACCTCCAAAAACACATCTTCCTTTACAAGATATAGTATTAGAATACATACAATAGCTATTTTTGTTGAATCAATGTACCTTTATAGTAGTAGAAAGGGCCAACTGTTTATATCACTTAAAATGATGTTACATTGTGATCACAATAATTATATTATTTTCTCTTTATGAAGGAGAGAAGAAAAGTACTAATAGTACTAGTACTAGTACCAGTACAAGTACCAGTACTGGTACTGAAACATGTTAAGTCCTTACACACAGCACACTCCAAAAACACATCTTCCATCACACGATATAGTATTAGAATACATACAATAGCATACTTTGTTATTTTTGTTGATAGTTTTTATTAATATAAATTATAATTATTTTATATTTATTTTTATGACTTAATTATATATTTAATAATATAAAAATTAAACTATTAATATTATATACACAGTTATTAGTCATGATGAGAGAGGAATTAAGATAATTCCATTTTTACAGTCTTTGTTTTTCCACCATCTGCCAAACTTGTGTTCCTGACCGATCCCAGCAATGAGGATATTTCCTTTCTTAGAGAACGAAAGACAATTTACAAAACCACACTAATTGAAAACAAATAGTATGTATAAATACAATGACCATTATGTACATGTACATGTTCAGTGGAACCTCTCTATTCAGGACACCTTTGAGACCAAATAAACTGTCTTGATTATAGAGGGTTTCCTCATTTCAGGCATGAATTTATATTGTAAAGCACAGTTTGGGTCATTTGTAAGTGTCCTCAATACACATTTATGGGTGCTTGGAAAAGAGAGGTGCCACTGTATAATTTTAATTTAATTCAATTTACCACTGGAATGGAGCATAAGTGTTCTAATGAACGAAAGGAGTCGCCGCATTTCCACAAATTAATGAAACCATCACTGGACCCTGTAGAATTTGACATATGACCGACCATATTGACGTCATACCCCTTTGGCAACACAGACACAGAAACATATTAACAAACACATGTACATGTATGGTAGTACATGTATAGACAAAAATCAATGTATATATAATTACATGCGTATAAATATGGGAATTTCCAGGGGAAATCCCCCAGTATGAGTCATCAAGATCCCACGTACATGTGACATAGTATACCAATATAATATACAGTATTGCATATACATACAAGAATAACGTTGAAACAACTGTTATTGTATAAGTAATCTGTGGTTAGGCAATTTGTCACTAAAAACTTCCTTTTTAGTTTTGATCAAACAGTTCACTCTCAGGAAACCAATAAAATTTGGAACCACATTTCTCAGACATTTGGCTCAATAGAAGTATTTCAAATTTATTCTTCAAAATACAAATTAGGCAACAGTATAATTAATACAAAATATAAGAATTTTTGGGGTTTTAAGAACCAGTACTGCTAATGGACATGTACACATTAGTGTTGTTTTAGTTTGACAATAGTGACCACTTTTAGTTATAGTATGCCTGGTTTCTCAAACGTTTAGTTTAGTTATATCACTAATTTATAGTTTAATTAACTAAAATATTTCCAGGCTCACTAAAACAGTTTTAGTTTCAGTTAACTAACTAAAATCGTCCATTATTAGCCAATTCTCATTTTAGTTAGTTATAGTTATTGCAGTATACCTGTAATATAGTTTAGTTAGTAACAATGCCTTACTAAAAGAGGTTATAGTTATCATTAACTAAATCAACACTAGTTCACATGTAATGTGTTTTTGCTTAATCATTTCGATGTAATACACAGTTTATTTTGTCTACATTTTACAAAACTGAGATGTAAATACTAGGAATGTGCTCTTGGAATCAATCCTGAAGTGTTTGCAATTATAATCTTTCTTTAGCTTGTCCCATAATTGTCTTTCAGTTTATAACCCTGGTATTAGGGATGGGCGATTATGAAAATATGAGTCAACGATTATTGTCTGTGCAAGTATCACGATTATTGCGATTATTGGCTACCTTACATATGTATGTAGATTTAATTCAACAATCAACTTGATACCTTTTATTTGTTGAGTAAACAGTATTGAAAAACTGATTTAGATGTGATAGTACTGAAAACCTGAAGTTGTGGCACAATAATCATTATTTTTGTTACCACGATATGGCAATACTTAGACAATATGATTATCACAGGAAATTTTAATCACGATTATCACGATAATCAAAATATTGCCCATCCCTACCTGGTATAACAAATATTTTTAGACAGAACACCACATGTACCTGATGCAAGTAGATCAGTGAATGGAAGAGTAGTGACTGATGTTACCCAATGATCACACGAGGAGGATGAAGGAATCATGTGATGTTTTACTAATGCTTGTGGCTTCTTTTTCATCACACTCCATAAGCCAAGACTGCTGAGAAATGAACAAGAAAACAACAACATGTCCAAGTAATATGCATCAGTGGTACACTGGTATGAAATTCTGATAAACCAATAATGACCATAGATATCTAACGTGTAATCGGATATTACAACTAGGGCTAGAAATAAAAATTGAAGGTTTGAACCTTCCTTCGTTTGCTGCACATTCGAATATAAAATCTCCCTATATAATGATATAATTAAGGAGAAGACACCTAGTGGCTAAATTTTAAAAAGACAAAGATTGAAAACAATTTATTGTGAAATCATAATTATTTGTTTACACATAGAACCACTTCAACATGCTATATACCACTCCTACATAATTATAAATATATACCTGTGTGTAAAATATACTTCAGAGGATATATAGCAACACCACATACCACATGTAGATGTATAATAATTGTATATGTACATGTACATTCACATGTACAATGTACATGTCATTATACTATACATGTACATGTATATGTACATGTAAATGCGGCTGAAAAATCAGTCACTTGGAAACTAATAATCTTAATCAAATGCTACCTTAAACACTCTCTAATCAGTTGTTCTGTACAGGAATTAGGTATCTACAGTATGGAACAATAGTATAACTCTTCTGGACACCCACATGTACATATAATTACATGTATATTGACTTAATTCCTGTCCTGTGCAAAAATGGGGATTATAATGGTAAGACCTTCATCAGGTCATTCATCTCTATTTAGACTCGATTTCATTAGCACCCCTGTCTGACATATACCACAGGGCTATGAAATATGTATTGAATAGCAAGTATTTCAACTTCCAAGTGACTGATTTTCATTACATATTGTATGTTTCAAGTATATGCATGTTTTACTAACCCATCTTGTGATCCTGATATGAAATGATTTTCATTGATCATTTTAATAACATCAATAGATGCTCTAATGAATGAGAATAGATTCATAATGATGATTACTGTTGATTTCTGAAAATTTACCAAATAATACAGTCTAAAATTTCTTTTTGAAGAGAAGGCAAATCATGTATGTGTACATGTACATACATGTACATATGTATTGCTAAGCCATGGTGACTGTTTTGATGCATTTTGCTACGATTGCATATACACATGTACATGTATAGTTAGTAGGTCTGTGCGATAATCGCAAAAAGAAATTGTTATCGCGATAATGTTAATGTTGACATTCTTATCGCGATAATTTGCGCACGCGCATACTGCTCACACATGATCACATGTTGTTCAATCGATACAAGGCTTACAAGCATCTCGTCGAGTAATGATGGCTTCTAATGTTGAATACCTACCTTTAGAGAAGGCCAAAAGTCCTGTTTGGAAATATCTGGAGCCGGATAAAAAGAAGAGACAGACATTTCACTGTGTTTTGTGTAAGCAATCGCTGTCTTACAAAGGAAATACCACCAACTTGATCGTCCATCTGCAATACAACCATAAAGATGAATATGATAGTGTTTCGTCTAAAATAGCTACTAGTTCCGTATGTCTGAACCGTCTAAACCAGGGGTCAGCGCGCAATAACAGAGGCATTTGAGAATCTTACTCCTTTACCAAGAAATTCTAAGAGATGACAGAATCTTACTGATTCTGTTTGCTATTTCATTGGTAAAGACTTCTATTCATTGAATTGAAAATAAATCAAATTATCGTGATATTGGGATTATTATCGTGATATACATGTACATGTAGGTTTTTTCATTATCGCACAGGCCTAATAGTTAGTCACATGTATTGCATGCCTATGTACATTACACATAACACATAAACTATGTATATACACTGTTGTCATGGCAACTGTTTAATTTGTTTATTTTACACATACATACAGTATGTACATCTCATCAAATATCATAGTACACATGTGTCATGTTCAGTTAGTATATACATATACAGTATTTCCTGGATATTAATATACATGTACATGTAACTACATGAATACTATAAATTGTGTATGTAACTGAATATATATTGTACTATGTACATGTATAAAGTATGTACAATAACAATTATACTGAAAATTAATGAATAATCATCCTTGATCTGATGAGGTGTCTAAATGACTAATACACTTGTGTAAGATACCTAGCCACAACAAGACAAAAAGGAGGGTATGGTTGTGATATTGTGGTACAAAATAACAACATCAAAAAAGTACAGATTTACGAACACAGCAAAAGAAAATACAATTTTAACTACATGTACATCAAACTATCTGAGGCTCAGCAGGTTATTTGATAACATTCTGATGCCTGCAGCATAATATTCATATAATGTATTAGACAGCACTGTGGCTAGGCGAGTATGAAGGCAACGCACACACTTACATGCCTGCATATCTTCCACATTTTAAACAGCTTAGACTTTTAATTCACTTACAATGTACAGTACATGTAGTGTCACAGAAGGACTGTCAAGAAAGCCATATATACCAAAATCATGCTTTGTTAGTTGCAGGAAAGCAGCAAGACGAGTGGTCGATTCAATAGCAATGTTCACACTTATAGCTTTATCACTTCACTGCCATTGCTTATAATTGTGTACGTAGACTTCATACTTTTGTGCAGCATATCGTAACCTCCAGCTTCAGTCATAACCGTCACTTTCTTTACTAATACACGATATAATTTAGCACTATGAAAAAGTACATCGTTGTTTTGCCTTTCTTCTGCTTTGTCAAAACAGTATGGTCAGGTATAAGACAAGTTATAGGTTTTCACTTAGGCTTTAAAACAACCAATATCCCTCCCCTGGACCTATAACTTATACATGTAAACAAGGTATATGAATTCATCACATGAAGGTCACATGACATACTTGTGACCATGGAACACCAGTTGTGACTCTTCAATCACTTTCCATGCTCTTATTGTTTTGTCATTAGCACCAGCTGTTACTGGACGCTCTCGTGATAGACAGTCAATACCAACCACAGCATCTTGATGTCCAAATCTAATAAGAATAAAATTCCATACTAATAGTATCTACTGTATAAAATGTAAGTCAGGGACCCATTCTGTTTGCCCCCATCCCAAATCTTATACTCATCCCACAATATCAAGTGTAACTATACGTTTTTGATACATGTATTAACTCATATGTATATATATGTACATTGTGTATATGTATATGTACATGTACATGTGTGTACATGACTCGTGTACACACAGTGCCTTACAATGTTTCAACATAAGTAAACTCATCAACATTCCATATTTTGACAGTCCGATCAAAAGAACAACTATACAGTTCATGAGTACCTTGACGAAACACTAAACCCTATAAAATAGATAAATTAAGAATATAATTTATTACTAGTACATAAATGTACTCAAGATTTGTCATATAGCAAAATATTAGAGGATACTATTGTAATAGGTAAAACACCTTACCCCATATTAGGTTTCAGACACATGAAAAATAACTTTGTCAACAATAATTATATATAATGAGTGTACTAATAGTTTATGGAATGACTGTTCAAAACAACCAAATACCAGTCACAATTCTGTCACATATACATGTACATTTGACATACACATGTATATGTAAAGTTGGTTCTACATACACATGTACAGTACATGTAGTTCTACATGTACATACACATGTACATGTATATAGTTCTACATACACATGTACATAGTTCTACATACACATGTACATGTATATAGTTCTACATACACATGTATAGTCAACTTCTACATGTACATACACATGTACATATGTATACTTGTATAGTTCCACATACATGTACATGCATGTACAGTTATACTTCTACATACATTGTATAATTATATGTACATGTACATGTACATGTATAGTTGTACATACACAGGTACATGTATAGTTGTACATACACATGTACATGTACACGTATAGTTGTACATGTACAGGTGTATATGTACATAAATATACATTGTAATTAAAGACTTACAGAGACAGCATCTTTGTGTCCTCTGAATGTATGAACATGTAAACTAGTAATAGCATTCCATATATGAATCTGTTTATCAGTGCCTCCACTTGCCTGTAAAACATAAATGTACACATATGTACATACATATCTATAGTCATGCATATACATGTACGTACATGTACATATTAGGTAATAAAATAGAATTATATACCTTATGACATTAAAGTATATACATGTATGATCACATCCTAGTATTGATGTCATTGTGAATAGGAACACATTTAAGTTCATATAGTGATGTAAAGCATTTTTATAGTGTATTATAGTGTATATTTTAATGTCATAAGATTAATACATGATTATACTGTAACTCAATAATGAAGCAATAGATTGAAATTTAACATACAGAAAAAAAGAACGGGAATGATAATTATTAAATAAAAAAAAGTACAGATAAAAACATAGTTGGGCATTTCAAATTAATGTTATGAAACATTTTCTTAGGACAATGTGAATATGAATGACCTTGAGTCTCGGCCTACCAGATATTTTCCATCAGATGTAATAGCTAATGCTAATACATGTCCTGAGTGACCAACTACACCATCAATACCTTTTCTATGACCAGGAAATACAGCTTCTTTATTACCACTTTCAATATTCCCTATATGAAATAAAGTGATCATGTAGTCTTATACCAGACGAGGTTTTAGTCAGAGCTCAGAGAAAGGAGGGTAGCAATATCAAAAGCATTATCACATCAAATACCTAATTGCATTCCTATGACCACATAAAAAAATTTAAGACAAAGACTTGGCCACACCCCCTTTTGGCTAAAACCCTGCTGTATAAAGTTGTTGCAGTACTTGAATATCGTTAGAGGAATTTCAGTAATTCTTTGATATATCACGATGCAATTATGATGTTTGATTACAAGTTATACATTTATATGTCAGATTAAAGTTTGTTTATCAACTTAGAATTAAAAATTAGAAATTAAAATATACCCAAGTCTTGCTTTTTGAAGTCTACTTTGGCTCTACTAGATCACTGCCATCTTGTTCTGAAACAGTTACCATTTTAGTTTCTGTACTGAGCAAGCACATACTGTACTGAGCAAGCACATACTGTATGATCAGCACGTCATATCGTAATGCATGATAATTGATCTTCAAGAGAAGTGACTTGATTATTGTATTGTATCTCATCACATTAATCAGTATATTACAAGGGCAAGTATTAATCAGTATATTACAAGGGCAAGTATTAATCAGTATATTACAAGGGCAAGTATTAATCAGTATATTACAAGGGCAAGTATTAATCAGTATATTACAAGGGCAAGTATTAATCAGTATATTACAAGGTATTAATCAGTATATTACAAGGTATTAATCAGTATATTACAAGGGCAAGTATTAATCAGTATATTACAAGGTATTAATCAGTATATTACAAGGGCAAGTATTAATTAGTATACTACAAGGGCAAGTATTAATCAGTATATTACAAGGGCAAGTATTAATCAGTATATTACAAGGGCAAGTATTAATCAGTATATTACAAGGGCAAGTATTAATCAGTATATTACAAGGGCATCGGTATTAATCAATATATTACAAGGGCTCTTTTCCATACTGTGTTTTCAGTATTCATTGTTGAACTAAAATATTTCTTGAAAAGAATGTTTCAGACCATAGCTGAAACATTCTTTTCATGTATATGAAACTACAATTTTGGTATACAGTGAAACCACTCTATTGAGGACACCCTGAATTGAGGACACCTCTGTAATAAGGACACTTACAAATGACCCAAACTGTGCTTTATAATATAAATTCACCCCTGAAATGAGGACACTTATATTTGTCCCAGAGGTGTCCACATTACTCCGCAATAAAGGGGTTCCACTATATTCCTTACATTTAATAATACAGCAATCTTTTGATCCAGTGTAGACATGTCTATCATTAGGAGAGACACAAAGTGAAGTAACAGATAATTTATGACCTCTGTAGAATAGAATTGAATCACTGCTGGGAACTGCATACTGTAGTGTGTAGAGGAATTCGTGAGATAATAATTAATTATTATAGAGACATTGTAACTAAATATTTGTGACATACACATGTACATGTGTATATCATAATTATTACTCTGCATAATTGGCTTTCTGCAGCAATGCATAACATTACAAAATTATTGGGCCAGACTAAAATTATCATTCACATGAAATCAATTTTGATTGGTTACGACTTACGAGACAATATTCAGTTCATGATGTACACCCTACCCACTACATATATAATTAGAGTTTAGAGGCTATCATTAATCGATCTCTTACAATCAATAAAACATAATCATAGTAAGAGAGAGTGGTTAATATTAAAAATTTGTATACAGTGAAACCTCACTTAGCGGACACTCCTTGTAACGGACACCTCGTTTTTAACAGACGCAACCAATGAATGGATTGAACTGACTGCGATTGTTGTACCTTACTAACCTCCTTGGAACGGACTCTCTATTTAACGGATAACAGACAACGCTCAATTCCCATCAATACAGCTAACACGTCATCAGTACTTCCATTTAACGGATGTAGGGCGTTGCCACTGACAACAGTACTTTCAAACGCTCGTCATAATACTTTCTTGTTACTAACGAAGAGTGATTTTGGTATCTATGGCTTTCTCAGAAGGTCTTCTGGCAAACTAAGTAAGTTAAAACTCAGTCTTTTTCAAAATGTAGAACTTATTCAGGCGAGTATAAAAGTGGGCGTTACCCATAGACTGCGAAAATTTGAAGCACTCGCCTAAATATCTTCCTAGTGATGATGAAAAATAAATGTTACATCTGTGGATTTCTTAATACATCTTCTCTGAAGCAATTCTAAGTCTTATAAAGTCTTAAGTTTGCGTTACCAGTGCCTGAACTGGAGAACCTCCTTGTAAAGGACACCTCTGTATAAAGGACAATATAAAAATCCCCAAACTGTCCATTAAATGGAGGTTCCACTGTATTGGCAAGATTAAATATGACGTTTCAGGCATGTGTTACTAAACCACGCCTACTTTAGAAAGTGCTGCCTACCAGACCATAGGGATACTGTTGTTGGAAAGACTCTACTTTGTGTAGCAGAGTCAAGTGTTCTGCCCACACTGGTCAGCACTGGTCGGGAGTAACCACCACTCAGATGAATTAACCACCTCTCAGATAATATGTACATATACATGTATAGGCTATGAAGACAGTATCAAGTATATACTTGATAAACAGCACTAAATGCAAGTTAGAATCTAACCAACACTCTAAATATCTTGGGCAGAACACTGTAATACTATTAGCTTCCCGTCCAAAATGGCCTCGGGAGGAGGCAGATACGGTCACATATACACATTTAGGTTTTATATTTGTGTATATACCTGGTCAGCAACTTTCTTGTGTAACTTTCCTGACTGTTCTAACTATCATTAAAAAAAAGGTATGACATCATACAGGTAATGTTCTATAAATAGTAACACATACCAATTCATCCTTTAGTCTGTGAGCTATTGCATCATAATCAACAGTATCCTTATCATCTCTTTCTGTGAGTAAAAAAATTATATACATCGAGAAAACCTGATTGACTGGTTTTTAAACCTTGTTCTTCAAGTTCAGCTAGGTATTCTTTAGCTAGTCTTAGTCTCTTCTCTGGAGCTGTCTCCTCTTCATCACTTAGATTATCGTCTACTCCAAGAACATGTAATGGATTCACACTAGATATGAGATCATGGATTAAAAAGAAATCATAATAACACAATGGTGGGTGGGGTTTAGAGATCAAGGAATAAATTATGTATAAATTATGAGACAGAGGTTAGGGTTTTTTTTCGGGGGGGGGGGGGGGGGGGGTCACTTGGTCTTAAATTTGTAAACTTAAACAAAAAACAATTATTAGGCTTCCTGGCAGAATGGAACAAGTAGCACTGGATTTTACTGTCACAATACGTGCTAGCTCAACAGATGTTTTAAGCCTATTTCCCCTCATGGCATCCTTCATGTCATTTCTAACCTAATTATACTGAATTGACTGTCAATCCTACATTATCTAAGATGGCTAAAAAATGAGGGCTAACAAGACTTATACGTACCAAATGAAAAGGCTGTACTGTTCTCAATGAAGATTAAATTGTCAACATATAATTACTACATAGAGAGTTATACCGTACTCTCTGATACATGTATGTATGGTATGCTTAATTACATGTATCAACTGAAAACTCATTATTTCAGGATCGATCAAGACTTGATTTCACTAACACATATATAACAGTGTGTGATAATTAATAATCACTTATTGATATATTCATGATCAAGTTACAATCAGACCTTTCTTCGTTATCAGAATCACTAGCTACTTCTTCATTTAACAGTGATTTCTCTTTCTTTTGTTTTTTGGGCTTTGATTCAATCTTCTAAATATTAAATAAGAAAACATTGTAATTATGTGGAGAGGCAAATGAGGAGTTTCTAGATGGGGTGTGGTTTCCAGACAAGTTATTCTGATTTACATGATGAGAGTGCCTCGATAGTCGTTACAGCAAAGAAAGTATGAAGGTAGGACTATAATAAACAATACCCACAATTGATCAGCACCTAAGCTTTCCTGCTCTTCAGATGCAGTTAGAGTAGTAGTTGAAATGGTGTTGAAATGTCGGAAACCACATCTCTCTAGAACCCCCTGACTTATATTACGTACAATACAAACATATCCATAATCCTGAAAGGAAAGATATAACATTTATTATTTACTTTTGCATCTATAGGTTTCTTCTTTCTTTTTCTGTTGTCTCTGCCCTTTAGTTTGGATGGAAGAAAAAAACTTGACATTTCCCAGATTGATACACGTGGCTCCAAGCATGCGCAGTAAACGTCATCAAACTGGAGTCACCGTTACAAAAACCCATTGTTAGACGTCTGTGCTGACATCATTTTCAAGTTTAGTTCAGAGACCAAAGGAGTGCAACTTCCTCTTCTCATTAGGTAAGCAGTCTCCCTGTTCTTTCTTCTTGTGAAAGGAAACTGTTTTTTTGGGTCCACAGGTTGTCTATATTCTAATTAAAGCCCATTATGGCTGGAGTTGTCAATGTACAGAGTAGTGTGGACACTGAACATGACGATATGATAGTAAGTGTATGAATACACAAGTACAGGAAATAGATTTGTATTTAAGTGGTGTGTATAGCAGGTCACTCGCAAATTGTGCATTCCAAAAAAGTCAACTTCAGAATATCTCTGTCTCACGATATCAGTGTTACCTCTCAAAATGTTACTATAATACTGTTGGCTAGTATACAGTGTCTTCATTCTTTCAATTATTTCTTAAGGAATGTCAAAGAATGTTTGGTTTTTAGTGAAATGATTTATTTATTATGAACTTGCTATGTAAATATATGTCAGTGGCTTGAGTTGTGTTCTATGTTGACATTTAATGACATTATCAGTGTTCTGTCTAGGACATGTAGAGTGGTGGTTGATTTAAGCTTGCATTTAGTGCTGTTTACCCAGTATATACGTAATAGAGCTGGGATAAAGGTAGAAAAACAACCTTCGAAGCTTCGTCGGCAAAAATGAACAAACCTTCGAAGGTTCGCACGTGTTATTATCAATGTTGCTCTTACCTTGTTTGGCAATATAATGCCTCGAAAACTGGATTATTGCTTCATAATAAGTACTAGTCTTGTTCCTGTCACTATTTCTACTTGGATTTAGCATCGCTTGAATGAAAATTTAGGCAGAAACAGCCAACAACTCAGCCCCAACTTTTCTTGGACACACCCACAATTTTAACCACACGTTTAGATTGCAAAAGTGCGAATGTGCAAACATTGAAGTGGGCATGGCAGCAAAGCTTCGAAGGGACAAATTTAGCTTCGAATGCGCAGTAAACGAACGAAGGTTCGAATATTCGAACCTTTTTCCCAGCCCTAATACGTAATGCTATCTCAATAGCCTATATATGTATTATTTGAGAAGTGGTTAATTCATCTGAGTAGTGGTTATTCCCAACCAGTGTGGGCAGAACACTGTGTTATATATGTATGTGACGTGACTGTGGATTAGAAATTAAATGGATTGTTCAAATGCTAAAAACTTTCTGTTCATTTGTTTTTATAATGAATTCATGTACCAGATCAAGGGAAAAGAACAGCACCTTGTTAATAATATTCACACTCGCCATACCTCTGACCCATCTATTAATAAAGTCCATACTAATAAAATTAGTTGAGATGTGGCTCATTAATAGTAACAGGATATCATTTGATCTAGGTTGAGCAATAGTCGCTCTTCCTAGATACCAAACTTCCTGTACAAAATGACTGAATAGAGAACACTTAAATGTACTCTGATATGATTAGGTTTTGACTTGATAGTTGATACATGCACTCTATTCTTTTATAGCATGATGCATGCACAATTAGATTATTATGGGCGGAGACTTGCTACATGTTCATCAGTACATGTGTATGTATATGTACTCTATTCTCTTTTATAGCATGATGCACAATTAGATTATTATGGGCGGAGACTTGCTACATGTTCATCAGTACATGTATATGTACTCTATTCTCTTTTATAGCATGATGCACAATTAGATTATTATGGGCGGAGACTTGCTACATGTTCATCTGATCGAACTGTCAAGATATTTGATGTTTCAGGATCATCACCAGTTCTACTAGCAACATTAGCAGGGTATAATATTATATATGTACATGTATAGTTCATGTACAGTAATGTACTGTACATGCATGTACTGTACACATACAATACATATACATGTACTTGTATTTGTTATACATGTACATACATACATACTAGCAACATTAGTATGATGACATGTGCATGTACATGTACATGTCATGAAAGGTTTCATTAGATATAGGCCGCCCTAGGATTTCTTACCCCCAACATGAGTTTCCCCATCCTTTTATCACATGTACATGTATTATATCGGTGTGTATTGTTACTGTATTAGTATAATACATGTATGTACTTATATATATATATATGTATTATTATAATTATATTATTATAGATTGTATGTATTATTATGTATGGATATACATGTTTATTGTTATTATGTATTGTTATGTATTATTATACATTGTTATTATGTATTATTATATATTGTTATATATTGTTATTATGTATTATTATTATGTGTTATTATGTATAATTATGTATCTCTACCGGTTCTAATTGATGCCCATCACCAAAGATGCTCTTAACACTATTCACCTGTTTCGTATCATTTACTGACTCATCTTCATCTTCTCCTGGTTCTTCTTCAATGTTATCCTTGTCACTGGAATCCTCCTCATCCGTCCTTTTATCGTTTATCGTTACTCGAGGATAAGCACTTGGTATGGTATGCGGTAGCTTCGAGATTCGCGGTGGTTCCTTTGCCTGAGACTCTTGTCTCTTTCTTATTATATTCTGACACTGCCCATTCTGAAGCGGCAAACACGACACACATGGTCTCTTAGATCTCGCACACTTACATCTGATACACCTCGCTCTGCTTCCATTACAGGGGCAACACTTGCCCGCCATTCTTAATGTGTAATAATGTTATTATGTATTATTATATATTGTTATTATGTATTGTTATTATGTATTATTATATATTGTTATTATGTATTATTATATATTGTTATTATGTATTGTTATGTATTATTATACATTGTTATTATGTATTATGTATTATTATATATTGTTATTATGTATTATTATATATTGTTATTATGTATTATTATATATTGTTATTATGTATTGTTATTTACAATAGACATGAAGGTCCTGTATGGCAAGTCTCATGGGCTCATCCTAAATATGGTAGTATATTAGCATCATGTTCATATGATAGGAAGGTTAGTCTTCTTTCTGGCAGATACACTGACATCACTATCACTAACAGTAACACAGTTTACACTACTAGCTGTAGACTCACTACTAGAGGCTTTACTAGATGCTGAGCTACTACTGAAAGACACTTCCATGTTTTTAGTTAGAGCACAAACACTTTACGTACTTTTAGTGTAATTTTCCATAGTCCATATTCATTGTAATAATTTAGTATAAATACGGAAAAATCCATGTAGTTGGAGGCACTGGTATACACGTACTTGTCAATCGAACACCACAGTAGTAAGACAGTAATTACTATACTATACTGACAGTATAACTAAGATAATTACTGTTACTATGGTGAAATGTTTATTGACATGTACTGTACATGTACCAGCTATTATTGATGTTTTGCATTGACTCATTGGAGACATGATCTACATGTACATGTAATTGTCCTCCTTTCTATTCCTTTGTCAGGTAATTATTTGGAAGGAATCAAATGGTACTTGGAATAAACTAAATGAATTCTGTGAACACAAATCATCAGGTTATTAATTACACATGTATATGATGTACATGTACATGTATACTGGTTGTACATGTACATGTAGTTATTGTAATATACACATGTACATGTATACTGGTTGTACATGTACATGAAAATTCATGTGTCTAGCATACTAGCAAAAGGCGCAAACAAACACACACACAACAAACAAACAAACAAGCAGCTACAATGGCTTCATTAAACATTAGAGCAGCTACTATGGCTTAGAAAAATAATCAGCTTAGAAAAATAATTACCAACTACCATGGCTTAGAAAATAAGCAGCCACAATGGCTTAGAAAATATGCAGCTACAATGGCTTAGAAAATGAACAGCCACAATGGCTTAGAAAATAAGGAAAAATTGAATGCCCAGTCTTGAGAACTGGAAATGGTGGGTTAAAGATCTTTGATGGCATGCCAACTCTCCCCACTCATCCAGTGTCCATATAACAATAATAACAATAAAAATAGTACACCTAAATAACAAGTACACAACATAATGCAACTCACAAACCAAGAAGAGAAGCATAGAGCTGCCGCAAACCCAAGTTGGTCATATGTACAAGGTTTGAGATCAATGAGGCACACCAAGCACCTGCTCTTACAAAAGCAGCTGGCACATGTAATATACACATGTATATGTATAATGGTTGTACATGTACAGGTACATGTTCGTGTAATACACACATGTACATGTATACTGATTGTACATGTACATGTATACTGGTTGTACATGTACATGTACCCAGTGTTTCTTACAGCACTGGATGGAAGGGTGATTTCTATCATATCTACTCACCTACATGTACAAGAACATTTCCTGGGAGAGCATATCCACTTCACATACATGTAATCCAACTGTATGAAACCCTCATACTACATGTACATGTACCTGTATATAGTGTCAGTGTTCTGTCCGTACTGGTTGGCACTGGTTGGGAATAACCACCACTCAGATGAATTAACCACCTCTCAGATAATACATACATTGTATATAGGGTACTGAGGCAGTATTAAGTATATACTGGATAAACAGCACTAAATGCAAATTAGAATCCAACCACCACTCAAATTATCCTGGGCAGAACACTGTAGACTAATTGACTCTAGTTCAGTATACATGTACACTGTACATGTACATGTACTACAACTAGTTGTATGTACATTGTATATTTTACAAGCACACATAGTCAGGTTTTTTTTTACCTGACGAATGTTTTTAGCAATCAGTTTTTGGACTGATACATGTACATGTGTGTACAATGTAAACAAAAATATTGAACTACATGTATATGTACATGTACTTTTCTTAATGTAGTTAACAGTATCCAGTGGGCACCTCATGAATGGGGACTAGTATTAGCATGTGCATCATCCGACGAATCATTCTCTATTTTATATACTACAGGTAAGTATGAATACATGTACATGTACAATTTATACATGTACATGTCAGCCTTGTTGGGTCTGGGGGGTGGGGGAGGGAGAGGCCCTCATGAATGGGAACTAGTATTAGCATGTGCATCATCAGATGAATTATTCTCTATTCTATACGTATACTGCAGGTAAGTAGGAATACATGTACATGTAAACTGTACATGTCAGGTCTAGGGGGAAAAGGGGTTTCTTTGGCACGATTCTGTTGATAAAACGTTCATGCTCTTCTTATGAAATCAGTTAGAATATTGCCGGATAAATCTAGTGAATGTCCGGTAAATTGAAAATGAATTGTATACAAGAGTACAATTCATATGGGGAGCAGGACGAGTGATGAATATACATGTACATGTAGGTTAAAATGTCCAACAGTTGACTCAATATATATGTATGGGCTACCAAATATCCCGCTTGAGTTATAATTATGGATGCACTATTAAATACATGTACATGTACATTACATCATGTCATTGATTCTTTTTGTTTTTTCAGGTGATGGTAATTGGAAATATAAAAGACAAGAAAGTGCTCACACAGTAAGTACACATGTACATACATGTAATTTATAGTAATATTTAATTTATATTGATATTGATATACATGTAATTATATTACATGTACAGTGTATCAATATTTTTTTATAGTTAGGTTGTAATGCAGTAAGTTGGGCCCCTGCTGTAAACCCAGGTGCATTATTAGAGGTAAGTCTACATATACATGTACATGTACATAAATGTATATCTATCTATTTATGTGTATTTTGAAAATCACTAATCTAACAGATAAATTTTGCAGATGTTAGAAAACGTATCCTGATATGTTATACATGTACAGTACATGTACCAGTGTTCTGCCTAGGATATGTAGAGTGGTGGTTGGATTCTAACTTGCATTTAGTGCTGTTTATCCAGTATAAATCAGTAGCCTATATACATGTATGTATGTATGTATTATCTGAAAGGTGGTTAATTCATCTGAGAGGTTGTTGATTCATGCTGAATTGTGGTTATTCCCGACTAGTGCTGACAAGTGTGGGCAGAACACTACATTAAATTTTATAAAATAAATTTTATACTCCATTAAGCATTTGAATGTGGCATTTGGACAGGCCAGCAGAGGTCTTGATTAGATAATATATATGTATATACATGTATATAACTGATTACTATCATCAAAACTACAAAGGCATGATTATACATTTCTATGTACAAGACACTAATAAACCACATGTAAGAGCTAGGACTAGACTCCGCCCTCATTTTTAATTTTTATAACTTATAATAATAATTATAGGGTGGATCTAGAGCTGGTAGCACTACAGTGAAACATCTAGTTACTGGAGGTGGAGATAATTTAGTGAAAGTATGGAGAGAAGAGGGTGATGGATGGATATGTGAAGAGAAACTCGAAGGACATACAGACTGGGTAAGAGATGTGGCCTGGGCACCTTCAGTGGGTCTACCGATCAGTAGAATAGCCAGCTGTTCTCAAGATTGTAAAGTTATTATATGGACTAGAGATGAGAATGCTGGTAGGAAATGGATATCAAAGGTGAGCAGGATACATGTACATTGTATATAGCATATGTTACTATGGCAACCATCAGTAATGTCCAAGTTTGCCATCAAAATCCCATGTCCCATATGGTAATACCACAAGCACACTGTATATAGCATATGTTACTATGGCAACCATTTCATGTGGGAATGTATACATGTGGAAACATCGTCAATCATTTATAATATAGTAACTTGGCAAGACTATATCTGATCATAAGACCGTATGCATCAGTTTTGTATGTTTCTAGTTGCATTGCAGCCTCAACTACGCTGTGGTATTTTATACATGTGGAAGCATTAAAAATGCATATATTAGTTACTATGGCAACCATTTGATGTGGTTAGGTGTAAACATAATTATATACTATATCATGTTAGTATTGGTTATTAGTGACAACTGATCAGAATTTGATTCTATCATTGAAACCCCAATCTTACAAATACACACATGCATACAATGTTCATCATGTCTATGTAGACTCTCTGTCTTTCTCCAGGTTTTAAATACATTCTCTGATGTAATATGGCATGCTAGTTGGTCTATCACTGGTGATATACTGGCAATATCTGGTGGAGATAACAAGGTAGGTAATACATGGACATCTACATTGTATGTGTGTATATACATGTATGTGTATGTCTGTATATACATGTACATGTATGTCTGTATATACATGTATGTGTATGTGTATATACATGTACATGTATGTCTGTATATTGGGGTTTTTTAGTGAAAAAAAAGTTGTCACTAATGAATATGCTATTTACCCAAACGTCACCCTGACAAGCTGCAGTTTGTCACTATATGTAGTACATGTATCATGTTGAAACACAATTCTCTCTCTCTCTCTCTCTCTAGGTAACATTATGGAAGGAATCACTTGAAGGTGGTTGGGTGTGTGTCAGTGAAATGGATAAAGGTCAACAGGTCAAACCAACGCAATAATTAACAGATACATGTACATATGTATATACAGTAGTTTTAAAATTCATATTTGTAAATTCTCAACATGTGTATATGATATACTACATGTATATACCATACATTTTTTATTATTAAGTAAATATTTCATATACACAATGAATGGATGGGTTTAGTACAGAATAGCCATTGTTCTTTGTGTTCTAACTCATCTAATTATTTTTGGTACATACATGTACATGTACGTACATCAGTAGTTTTGATAAGCTCATATGGTGCACCATTGGCCCAAAGAGCTTCTTATTTGGCACTGCACAGTTCTCTTTGGGCCAGATGGCAGTACATGTAGCTAATTATCAATCTATACAGAAGACAATAATTGTGAACTCGTATTTCCATAATCGCCTATCTTGTACATGTACATGTATTTATAATGTAATTAGTAACTATGTTAGGTGATGAGTTCAAATCTTATTAAAATGGAATATACATGTACATGTATAGAAATAATTATAATTGTTAGGTGACAATAAATCTTATTGAAACCGAAATGAATATATACATGTTTATGTATGTATAGAAATAATTCTACTGTTAGGTGATGAACTGAAATATACATGTATATAATTATACATGTAATATGTATAGAAATAATTGTAACTAAGTAAAGAGTTTAAATCGTATTGAAACTGAACTGTACATGTACATTGTATATATAATATATATACACGTTATTATTAATCTTAGAGAATAATGTACATACACAAAAACATTCAGTTTACAAAGCAATAATAATTTGTTACACACACACACATGTACATGTATGTACATGTATATTACTGTCGTTTCATTCCGATATAATATTTAGTACATTGAAAACAAGGATCTTGCATGTCAACAATTTTTTTGCGTTTGATAGGAGACCATTCCGAATGTGGTGTAGCTGGACGATTCTCTTTATCAATAGGAGAATGCATGACTTTGGGACGACTATTTTCTGTCCTTTTTAGCAACTATATACGAACAGATAGAAACATTTAAATACATGTAATATCAGTACAAAAATTACATGTATATATAATACCTTTAGCCTACATTTAGCACAAGCTAAAATATATATATCATTTTATTAGGCATATCAGGAGTGGCTCAGAAATACATGTATGTTAAAATTAATGTACATGTATGTTAATTTTAGTGGTAATAGTAGGCTTAAGGTATTTATCATCTGCTTGATGTCCTTTTAGACGAGTCATTTTATACTAGAAAAAATATTGATAGCAAAATTATGTAATATGGTAGATAAATATTCTGTTTTTGATTTCTTGAATGCGTGATCACTATTCAGCCATATATACAGGACAATAGTGTAGACAAATCACTTCCTGAATACTACAAGTGTAATCATTTGATTTTATGTACATGAGGTATATCAATAGAGTGTTTAACTTGATGTCTCAATCGTTTTAAATTAAGGAAAAAAAGTTCCATTTCTTGTTATTCTACTTGAAATTTTGGAGTTTGTAAACATTTTTAAAAGTAGGCACTGCTTTTAAAATCAGTGTTACTAATACATGTAGTATATGTTAGTGAATTTCATACATCTATTGTTGTACCCATCCATACATTCATTGACTGAACCAGCTGAGGAGTGTTACTAGTACATGTACATGTACATGTACATTGTAGTGTTAGTGAATTTCGTACATCTATTAATGTACCCATCTATATTGTTCTATTTCATTTACAAATACTTTTAGAAGCAGTAATTATTCTCTTTATCTTTCCTTTTTTTATTTTCACTGAACTCATTGTATTTTTAAATTTATTCTATTCTATTTACAAATCCTTTTAAAAGCAGTTATTTTCTCTTCAGTACAAATTATTGTTTTCTTTATTCAATAACAAACTTTTAGATCTTGGAGATAATTTTGTTAATTAAATATGAAACAATATTAATGTGTAATGACGACACATACACAAATATAATGATGTAGATCAACTCCATTGTACATACATGAAAAGAGAAGTGAATTAAGTCAAAGGACAATATGTACATGTATTTACGATAGATTTTAATCTACCTTCATTTCGTATTCTGGGTCATAGTCGTGGGAAGTTGTGACGGATCTCTATAGGAGAGAATTACATTTGTAAACATGTAATTAATATAATTGTACATGTGTAATCACCCTTACAGGATTGCTACAAAGTAGGGCCGGGAATCGGCTGAGATTCTTAAATCGATTATCACCAACTTTAAATTGTTAATTAAAATAAGTGGAAGTAATTAGGCCAATAAAGATTAATGCAGGAAACTCCTCCCATTTCATCATCAAAAAGGCTTCCTGTTACTTCCATATTGTGCTGTCACATACTCAAAACATATGTCATGGAATACATGTGTAATTAGCATAATCAGCATAATCGATATCACAAACTGTCAATTGACAATCAGAAGAATTTTCAATAGTGGCTATTAATCGAAATAATTATCCTAGCCCTATATACTGCAAAGCAAATTGAATCTTCCTTTGAAACACTCAATATTCGGCCATTTTGTTAAATATTTGGCCCGCCCCATTTCTGATGGTTGGAATTCTGCACAAACTGAATTAGAATTCGTTTGTGGAAATAATTTGCTTAGCAGAATTAGGTCTTTATGACTGACATGGTCCTGTTTCAGTGTTTTTGATAAGCTTATATGGTGCACCATTGGCTCAAAGAGCTTCTTATTTGGCACTGCACAGTTCTCTCTTTGGGCCAATGGCGCAGTTAATTATGATTATATTGTCACTAACAGCATTAACTTTTAGTTAAATTGGCTCAAGATGTATTCCCAATGGCACACAAATTAACCATTGTTGGAACTAATTTAGCCAATCAAAAACTGTCCTGTTTACAATTTAATGAGTGTTGTCTACATATACTAATTGCAAGAGCAGTGTTTCCCCCAAAGGGTGGTACATGCCACTCCCCCATCCTTTAATTTCAAAGTTTATGCTAAAAAACACTGTTTTATTGAACATTGTTGACCAAATGTCATGTATCACTGATACACTCCCCCACCCTTAATATTTACCCTGGGGAAAACACTGCAAGAGGGTATGTTTTAGAGCTGGAACAGATATCCAATTATCTGGATAATTATCTGCAAACTGAACATCTGGATTGTATCTGGGTACTTGTTTAATGTCTATGCATGTGCAGAAACCTAACACTTGAATCGAAATTGCAATAAAATGGCGGTTGATAAGTGTCTTGCTCCGTTTTACCAGCTTGTACTGCCTTGTAGAGTGCAGAATGATCCCAATGCTGCTTGTATAAACATCTATTGCAGTTAATTACAGCAAAAGGGTGAAGTACACAAATGTAATACTGAATATTTTAGTGCAAACAAGTCATGAATTTTTAGAGTAATTACCCGTTACCCGACCGTTATTGTGAATGGATATCCAGATAGTAAAAGACAGAATCCGTTCCATCCTTTGTACGTTTCCTGTTTGGGCTATCAAGAATGATCCCAAAAATGGTTACAATAATTATTTTACCTTTGGTCTGAGTGGTCCACTCTTGGTTTCTGTGACTTTCCTTGTCTTCATTTGTGGTTTCAAATTACCTTTGGGTTTCTTTAAAGGTCCTAAAATTCTGGGCGGAGCTACAGATAGTTTCTTAATTGGGTCGATTGTGGTTCTCATTCGAGTCTCTCCATCATCTAAATTTATCGGAATGGGTGCCAGGATATCTTTATGCACTGGTTCCTGAAAATAGGAATGAACATTAGAACTTAGATGTACTTTTTATTTTGGTTAACTATAACCCTTTAGTAAGGCATTTTGATGAGCTTTATTTCCTATAAAACTCACAATGCTTTACTAAAAAGTAGGGCTGCAACAGATGGTAGTTTTTGGTATTTGGATATTTGCTTATTTTAACAAACGAATATCAGGACATTTGCTTGCTTTCAGAGAAATGTTATCATAACTCGTTTCTAGTGAAATATCAAATGTTAGCTCACCATTTTGGTGTTACCAACTACATGTACTATAGATGTTTATAACAACAGCAAAAGTGTTTTAAAACTATCCATTCAGTACTCTACAGGTGTAGAAAGCCGGTAACACAGAGCAAGAAATTTCTTGGCGGCCATTTTATTGCAATTATAATTTCACATGTTCAATTTCTACACATGCGTAAACATTAAATGAATATCTGGATGCTAAAAATGCATTCGAATGCCAAAATAACGAATGAATATCCGAATGGAGCGAATATTTGTTGCAGCCCTACTAAAAAGGTTTTAATATGTATATCTGAGTTTTTGATAAGTTTTGAAGCATGGGCCAAACTGGGTCAACAATGGTTAGTGCGTGTGCCAAAGGGAATACATCTTGAGCCAATTAACTAAAAGTTAATGCTGTTAGTGATAATAATCATAATTAACTGCACCACTGGCTCAAAGAGAGAACTATGCAGTGCCAAATAAGAAGCCAATGGTTCATAAGCTTATCAAAACACTGATGTATACATGTATGTACAACTCTGTTTCATACATTCACTGTTACACTTACATGTACATTTGTACTCGGTGTTGGTATTAACGATCGCCTTTTTCTACCACTATGTGTATTCAAAGCCACACCTCTAGGTTTTCCCTCATTCTCTTTTTTAAAAACTTTCTCCAGTGGAGATGATATATGTTCCATGGAACTGAAACTTAAATGTGCATTAATTGGAGTAGATTTACAAACAAGTCGATGAGGTGTTGTATGAGCTACCGATATTTGGTCTTTCGATTTAGGCGTTGAATGGATTTTTGCTGGCGATAGTGATGTACATGTAGTTGTATCGGTAAAATTAGGATCCGTGGAATTAGTGACAACACTACCGTTTGCTGTTTTATTCTTAATAGGTTTCATAGGTTTTTGTAATAATTGTGTGGTTTTATTTATAACAGGTTTTCTTATTCCACCCTGACTCGTCGGACGAGGATTTAAGCCGTATTTAGAAGATTGTGCAAGATTTTTAGTTGGTTCCTTCATCATACTAGGTTTTGATGAATTAGAAACAGTCATTTTCGTTTGGGCTACAGGTAATGTTTTCACACCCTGTTTTTGACGAAAACTGCCCTGTCTTGATGGTAAACGAGACACAACTCTCTCTTTATTCGATGGAGGTAAGACAACTCTCTCTTTATTCGACGAAGGTAGGACAACTCTCTCTTTATTTGACGAAGGTAGGACAACTCTCTCTTTATTCGACGAAGGTAGGACAACTTTCTCTTTATTCGACGGAGGAGGTAAGACATTTGACTTAGAAACTGGTTTTGACACAAAAGATTGTTTCTTCATAGGTTTAGAGAACCCTCCAGTAGTTGGTTTTGATGGGAGCAGACTTTTAGATTTTTGCATTTGTAGTTTGGAGTTCCTACAGTAAATACAATGCACATGTACATGTACATGTACATTAATCACTACATGTACAGTACTCTGACAATGTATATTATATAACATTAAGTAGCTACATGTACTTGTATATGTAGCTACTTTAATTACTACATGTACAGTACTTTGACAATATATATATATATATATAATTACATGTATATGTACATTAATTCCTACATGTACATGTACAGTTGTACGTGTACATTAATCACTAGATGTACAGTACTCTGACAATGTATATATATATATATGTACATTAATTACTACATGTACAGTACTCTGACAATGTGTATATATATATATATATATATATATATATAATTATATGTACATTAATTCCTACATGTACATGTACAGTTGTACGTGTACATTAATCACTAGATGTACAGTACTCTGACAATGTATATATATATATATGTACATTAATTACTACATGTACAGTACTCTGACAATGTATATATATATATATATGTACATTAATTACTACATGTACATGTATATACACAATGTACATGTATGTAAATGTACATTAATTACTACGTAGTCTTATAGGTGTACATTAATTACTACATGTACAGTACTCTGGCAATGTACATGTTTATTGGCATCTCGTACATTGTAATTCCATACACATGTACACGTATTATTTTCTATACCTGTTCACTGGTTTAGTATTTTTTTTAGTAATCAATACTTCAGAAGATTTGTTGCTAGCAACAGATAGCTGTGAAGTAGAACTTGACCCGGAATCATTGATAATATCTTCATTGGTACAAATGGATGATTGCAAGGAATCACTGACGACTCCTGATGTTGAACTATCCTCCTCTTGCGTTATCTGAGTTTGACAATCTTCTTTGTTGTATAGAACACTAGCTTTCATTTCTTCTAACTGATAACTTCTTACTGGCTACAAAGAGATGTATATGTACACGTATTTAAGATTTACATGACGTGAACATATACATGTGTTTGGATAATGGGAGAGATTAAACACATGTACAAATAACTGAACTTCATGTACATGTACAAGTACAGTGTACTTTGATGGATAAGAACATATACACATGTACATGTACCTGACATATGTATTACACATGTACACTGTACATACTGAGACAGAATTAAGTACATGTACATGTATATACTGGGTGAACAGCACTAAATGCAAGTTAGAATACAACCACCATTCTACATACTGTATCCTGGCCCTTCATGGGTAGAACATTGTATTAAATGTACATACATGTACATGTACATGAATAGAAGTGAAGTTATGTAGGATTAACCATTTTAAAGGTGTTTAGAAACTGACAAAGTCCACGGAAAGACGAACACTCTCTTCCAGGAAACAACATGCCAAGAGCAGAACCACTGACATTGTGATCAAGAGGCCTAAGCTCTAACCACTACACCACACTGCCTCCCTAAAAAAAGTGTCCCTATAAACTGTACATGTTTATCAATTTGGGACTTTTTGGTTGGTGGTAATGACTAACTACAGTCTTTAAATTTTGTGTGGGAAATGAAAGTTATGTATTACATGTATGAGAATATATACATGTACATGTACATCACATAAATGTACCTAATACATGTACATGTGTACTATAGAACTTACTGAACTATTAAATGTTCCATGTCCTGAAGGTTTCTTCAGAGAACTAAAACTTTTTGATACTTGCTTTAAGGTACATAAAGATTTACTAGGTACATTACCATCACACGCTTCAGTTGGTAAGCCTTTAGTGTCTACAATAGTCTTTGTCTTCTCAGTAACCTTATCGCAATCCTTGGTGTCCTCAATTTTTGAAAACGTATTGTGATGCTTTGTATTGTGTCCAGAAATCTTATCGTGTTCATATATTGACATATTAACGCCCAATACTTGCATCTCATCCTGGTTTGAAGTTACTAAATGTTTGTCTATACTTAGAGCACACTCTGGCCGAAAAGGGGTGTGGCCTTGTTTTATATTGGTGGCATCATGTGTTAAAGATTCAATGTCACTTGGTTTGACTACAGTTCCTCTTAAAGAATAGTTCTTTACTAGTGTGGAGTCATTTGTGATCGGTTTTTTAATACCAAGAAGTTCGTCTATGTCGAAAACATCAGACTGGTTACTACGAGAAGGATCAAAACTACAAAGAAATGAAACAGTATAAATAATTGTATAACTACATTGTAATTAGTAGTGATGCAACAATCACTAATCAGTACCAATCAATGGTGATCATTACATTAAGTATCAGTATCGATAATTTCTGAGAGATACATGTAGCTGATATTGTCATTACTTTATAAAATCGTTAATCGCCTTTGTGATACTCATAATTATTTTTAAAATGCTCATTTTTCATTCAAGAATCAGAAACCAGAAGATAGATATAATATCAGATGATATTGGCTTATCGAAATATCAGTAAAATCTCTTATCAGTCCATCACTAGTACATGTAATTAATTACAGATTAAAATGCCAATTGTCTGTTCACATTCACAATGACCTCAAATTAGGATATGATCAATATAGTTAATGCAGGGTTCTAGCCAGCCTGTTTAATTTTTGAAGAGTACATAACCCTCCTTGAATGTGGTCTGCCACTGTCTGGATTACAAGGAGCTATTCAAATTTATAAGTAAACACAATCTGATGTGGTTATGGGGTAGGTCTCTTCAATGAGATGGCTCCAGAAGACTTGTAATTATTGTATGTTGGTCTAGGTCAATAATTAACATTAACCCTCACCCATGTACATGTACATGTAGGTGGAGTGTAGGGTTACTGTAATGTCTGTTTGTCTGTCGGCAAAATTCCAGTGAATTTGAAAATACTACCAGCAGATGTCAAATCATATAAAGATCATAAGTAACACTAGACTTTTGCTAAAGTCTGTCCACATTCACGATGTCCTCAAAATTATGATGTAATGACTTTATATGTAATATAGTGTATAGTTTAATGCCATAAGGTTAATACATGATTATACTGTAACTCAATAATGAAGCAATGGATTGAGATTTGACATACACAAAAAAGAACGGGAAGGATAATTATATGAAAATGATGGAGGTAAAAAGATTGTTGGTCATTTCAAACTAAAGTTATGAGCATTTTTCTGAGGACAAGGTGAATGTGAATGACCTTTAAAACGTTTGTTTTAAAGTTATGACGATTTTTCGAACTCACGGTCACCGTTTAACAACTTTCAGATGATGTCTGGTAGCAAAAGAGTTCACTGAAACACAGCTCATCTTGCTTGAAGCCTATCGTTGTCGAATCACAGCTTGCAATGAAGTACAATAATTACTGCTACAACTTCAAGCTGGCTCTAAGCTTTCTGCTATGAGTGGCAATTTCTAGCTCCACCCATATTTATTTCATCCACGTGATTGAAGCTGCACTTGTAATCTTATACTATATAGCTAGTAGTACTTGGAGTGTAAAGTCTGTTTCACAAAATGACGCAAGGCCTTGCGTTGCGTAAGTGTGTTGAATTGTGAAAATAATGCGCTTCTTTTAATGACGTCAGAGGCAATGTAACGCAAGAATAGGATCCGATTCTATCTTTCGTCAGCTGTGTTGCGTTTGTTCAATCAGTTTTCAGAATTTTATCACAATGCAACTGACGCAAAGCAAGCCTTGCGTCATTTTGTTAACCAGCCTTAAGTTGTAACGCATGTACACAGAAATTGTGTTGTTTTTGGTGATTGAACCCAGGTAGCATGAGTATGCTATGAAGTTTCAGCGTTTTCATGAGTTCTTACAACAAGAGTTATATCAATGACATCATGGGCTTAACGTGAACTATAATACATTAAACGCCTTGCTTGGATCAGCCATTGTTGCTGTTCACATGCCTAATGATGTCATTAAGTTACTAAACATTGCAAGAACTCACAAAAGCGCTGTAGTAATTCTATTTTTAAAAACCTTATATCAAATTCCTCTGGTATATCCAGCTCTGGGTCGAAAACTTGATTATCAATCATAAAAACTAAGTGTGAAAAAAAGGCCAGTTAATAATTTTAACATCAAATCTAAAGTACAGACCTTCTGTAGATTGTTTGACATGAGTATTACACAACTGGTCTTTCACATTTAGTTTGCAAGACCCCGTGTCTAAGCTATGGTCAAGGGCACTTCCCTCATTCTTCATGGAGTCCAGCTCCAGAATTTCTTTAACTTCAGAATACATAATCTATTGAAAACAGGGATTGATAAAAAGATAAAGGTAATTATATATATATATAATATAGCTTTTGCATATGAACCTTTCTTCTGAGCTCTCCACAAGTCGCCGCCACACAAGTTTCAAAAAATTATAATAACTTATTAATAACATATTAATAACTTAACCATAATATTAATATAATAGGGGCCAACCCGCGAAATCACGGCACGCGCGTACGCGCGTACGCATAGCCGGCCAGCCCCTCCTACTCTGGTCCGCGTGCGCGCGCGTGTAGGTGTACGTACGTGCACGTGTAACGTGTGTTCTACGCGTTATACGATGACTGAAAACAGCGCTTCTTCTTTGCTTTCAACTGCAAGTGAGGAAAATACAGAACAACCTGGTTACGGCGCCACATCTGTACAGGATGGTCAAAATCAGCCTACAGTGATTGGAAATGTGAGCTATAATAATGTATTCCTAGTAATTCACATAGATAAAAACAATTGGGTGACATGTAAACTAGACTAGCAGGTGAAGGGATTGGACCCATAAGACTATAATGAATACTGGGGTTGAATAGTCAGTGATGTGTATTTATTATTCAGACTCACTTTACAGCAGAAGTAACTGTATAGTCACTAGGGCATGTTATATGTAGGGGGATTTCCCCATTTTGTTGTTGGGTTACGAGGTAGATTATGGTATCATTGTAATCTCTTAGTCTTTCACACCAAACTTGGATGGACACTGCCCCTCCCAAGGGATTCAGCTTAATCCAGTCCTCCCGTATGTTTGAACTACAATTCTACACAAGTTGTAATCAAACTATTATCCGATTTAGGTTCATAATCCTCGGAACTTTTTGTGGGTTGACTGGACTTTCATAATCCTGAGTCTCATTGCATTCTTAGGTACTCTGGGTATGACTTTTGAAAGACTTGTGTATTTCTCAAAGCACTTCAATTCGTCTATTGATGACTCTTCTCAACATGGATTAGACAGTTGTGATTCCTGGACTTGTAATAGTGATTCCACTTTTACTATTGTTTTAATAATGAATTTAGGTAAGTATTATATACTCAATTCATTACAAGGTCATTTGATTATTTATAATAACAAGGTCATACTTGTTATACCACCACTGAGTTTACAAGGTCATTTAATACCATATAACAGGAATCATTTGCTGGGAATTAATTTTCATGCAATGGTCTACACGCGAAAATTAAATTCATGAAATTTTAGAATTGCTTAAAATTTTATATTGGGCACGTATCTCAACGTAAAAATTAACTCCTACAAAAATTTAAAAATCTAATAATAATTCCATCAACATTATTGTGGTATGTGGTAACAGGGTCATAATCATTATCATATTAAGTTTACAAAATTATTTTGGTAAGTGTAATAACAAGGTCACTCTTATCTACTCCTCGGTCCTCTATTCTTTATCTCTCCCTCTTCTCTGTTCCTGTGTCCTCCATTCTTTATATTCTCACTCATCTCTGCTCCTCTTTCCTCTATTCTTTGTCTTTTCACTCTTCTCTGTTCCTCTGTCCTCCATTCTTTATCTCCTCCCTCTTCTCTGCTCCTCTGTCCTCCATTCTGTATCTTCTCCTTTTCTTGAATTCCTTCCAGTATTTTGTTTCTTTTATGCTATTGATGGAGTTGTAAGAGAAAGAGGTTTTGAAGTTCTTGCTGTGCCTATTGCTATCAGTGTTGTTATAATTTATTTGATTGTAAACTACATTTATGAAGGATTAGACAGACAACCCATAAGACTGGTAAGGATCAGGTGACTGTCACATGTGACGGAGCTGTGTACATGTATAGATTAATACAGTACATGCATGTGTGCTATGTACACGTATGTATACATATATACTGTATACATATAATACCTGTACATGTTACACACACACACACACATGCATGCATACATTGCATGTACATTCATGTACCTCAATATCCATAACATATATTTTCTATTCAAGGCACGTCTGATACTAGCAGCTATATTTGGTCCACCATTGTGTATCTTTGCTATTATGATTTATTTTAAAATGGGAGAATTACAGTTCAAGATAGTTGGTAATAGCAAAGTATTAAGGAGTAAGTTGTACATACATGTACATGTAGTTGATGTATAAACCATTTCAATGAATTTTGTTAGTTTTGTTAATTGTGCTCTCCTCTCATTCTTCTACCATTTCTTTTATCTATATGTACTACTCTCCCTTCCTCAAAGACTGGAATTAGATACAATATATTCCTGAAGTTCTACAAGAACCTTGTAATTAAAAATAACTATAATAGTCTGTTATGTTTTAGGCATGAGAGAATCAGCAATGATTAATTAAAATAATGTTGGAGCAATCATACATGTACATAGAGATATTTGTTTCTTCATAACATTATATCTTGTAACCTTTTTATTATTTTAGGAGCATATCGTTTACGATCACTATTGACAACACTGTTCAAATTTAATCTTCAAGTCATGGTGAGTACTATGTGAAGAACTTAAATAAATGGGATAGATGGATGGACAGACTGACGGATGGATGGATAGATGATGAATGGAAGAATGAATGGATGGATGAATGGACAGATGAATTGACTGATAAAGGGATGGATAGACAGATGGATGGATGGGTGGACGGACAGACTGACGGATGGATGGATGGATAGATGGATGGATGGATGGACAGATGAAGGGATAGAAGGACAGACGAATGGATGGATGGATGGATGGATGGATGGATCAACAGATGGATCAACAGATGGATGGATTAACAAAGGAAAGGCAACAAAATAATTAATATCATACATTTTTCTCAAGGTGAATGTTGTGATATTAGCCTGGTTACGTAACGGTACATTCTTGAATCATACAGAGAAGATCAGTGTGCTTGTGTTTGCTGTATATATCATTATCATTACTCCCTTTGGTTGGTTTGGGGTGAGTTAAAAGATCAGCTAACATCATCTATATGAACATTATCTTCAACACACACACACACACACATGCACACACACACATACACACACACACACACACACACATAGATCGTGTATGAGGTAATTTGGCTGACTAGTATTTTTATAATGTTTTTTCTACCAACTGTTGCTTACTATATCTACAAAATAGTTAATGTAAGTTATCATTATATAATTATCGATATTATAATTCATGTATGTGTATAAATATCAGTGTCTCCTCAAATGGTGGTACGATGGTGTTCCCTCACCCTTTAGTCTTGTTTCCCCGCCATTTAATAATGAAATACACGTGTACACTGATTGAACATTGTTGACCAAACATCATGTACAACTGATGTACTCCTCAATCCTTAATGTGTATTGTGGGGAAAACACTGAATACGTATGTATGTGTATGTATGTATGTATGCATACATACACATAAATATATATATATATATATATAATTATACATATTTAATTTAGTTACTTACTGCTGTGTATGAACCCCTGTGTATGTATTTATGAATGTATATTCAATGTACATGTGTATGTATCATATATACATTGTATAGAATGATGGTGACATCATCCCTTTCATGTGGTGAGTTCTATATATTATATATAGACTTTCCATGTGCACACAATGCTGGAGATGTCACCATCATACAATATATTGTATATAGTATGCTAATAGGTCCTATATACTACATATAGGACCCTTGTTTTGTGTCCTCAGATGTGATATGGCGCTCGCAGGCTCTGGCTATATCACATCCTCGGACACAAAACTCAGGTCCTATATTTTCTATATAGGACCTGTTAGCATACTATATATATTACATATATATTAATATATATATATATACATGTACATGTATATGTATGTATTTATGTACATGTATGTATATACATGTAATTATGTACATGTATATATGTATGTATGTATGTATGTATGTATGTATGTACGATGTATTTAAGTGTGTATGTAATGCATACAACCATTCATACATTCATACATACGTACATACTATGTATATAAGTGTATTTTTTGCATTACAGGTGGCACTAAACTATTCTAAATATTACATGAAGGATTATAATACAAATGATGATTCTAGTTATAAATATGTTGCTATTACTCTATTTGTTGTATGTAAGTTGATATGTATGTACATACATACACAATTACATATACATGCATGTTTGGTGTACCTTGTGTGTCTGTAAAATTACCTAACACATACATTTACAGATATCTGTATACATGTATGTTTATACCTGTCTATCTATCACCACTAGTCTGTTTATTCATTGTCCATAGTCTCCATACACCGCCACCCATCCATCAAACTATCAATCTAACTATATATATATATATCTATCTATATATCTATCTGTCTATCTATCTGTCTATCTATCTATCTATCTATCTATCTATCTATCTATCTATCTATCTATTTATCTATCTACATGTATCTATCTATCTATCTATCTATCTATCTATCTATCTATCTATCTATCTACCTACCTATCTACCTATCTATCTATCTATCTATCTATCTATCTATCTATCTATCTACCTACCTACCTATCTATCTATCTATCTATCTATCTATCTACCTACCTATCTATCTATCTATCTATCTATCTATCTATCTATTTATCTATCCAGGTGGTTTAGGCCTTATATTATATGGTTTAATAATACTTTTATCATTGTTTTCGATGACAACATACCGTAAAGGACTAAATGAGAAAGGTATGTTCATTGTTTGAGTTAATACTGTACTTACGATGAGTATCAGGAAACATGTATTTATTAATTATAATTTGTGTATTTATGTTGTATGTGTGTGTACATATACATAACATACCATAAAGGACTAAATGAAAAAAGTATGTCTACATATAATTATGTTTACTATGTTATATTGTGTTAATATTGTTTTAGTTAACTATAACTAAAATTTTAGTAAGCTGCTTAGATTTTTAGTTAACTAAACTATAACTAAATTACATGCCTACTGCAATTAACTAAAATGAAATTTGGCCAATAATGGACACTTTTAGTTACTTAACTAAAGCTAAAACCTTTTTAGTATGCATATTATAACTAAACTAAACGTTTCAGAAACTAACGTGTGTAGACATAGTTAAATAGGACTTCAGAAGTCCTCAAGAGTTTTTATAGTTATAGTTATAGTTAACTAAAACAACATGTAAAAGTGGTGTTTTAGTTAACTTTAACTAAACCTTCTTTTAGTAATATAGATTATGACTTTTAGTTAATTAAACTAAAGGTTTGAGAACCAGGTAAAAACCGTAAAATATATACATACATATATACATACATATATATTAGCATTGAAGTCCACAGAAAAACAGACACTCTCTTTCAGGAAACAACATGACCGCAGCTGGACTCGAACCACTGATCTTTAGATCAGGAGGCTCAAGCTCCAACCACTAAGCCATGCTGCCTCCTCAAAAAAAAAAGAGTGCCCATCAAACTGGGACTATTTGATGGGAATGACTAACCACAACATATATACACACAAGTGTGTATATAAGACCGTAGTCCTAACAGTTGTGGGGAACCGAAGTTCTATTATAACCCCCTAACCTAAAGTGCCGTCAGAATCCGCAGAGTGGTAAGTCCCACGAATCGACCGGAAAGACCACAATTTCCAAAGTGGACCCTTTAAGCTAGGAGGCGTCATCCCTCATTACCCAAGGCTTGGGTAATAGCTAATGTGATATAGAGGAAAGTTTATTAAGAGAAACCCTCCTAACGGTGTTATATTAGCATTGAAGTCCACAGAAAAACAGACACTCTCTTTTCAGGAAACAACATGACCGCAGATGACCACAACATATTAGTCCCAGTTTGATGGGCACTCTTTTTTTGAGGAGGCAGCATGGCTTAGTGGTTGGAGCTTGAGCCTCCTGATCTAAAGGTCAGTGGTTCGAGTCCAGCTGCGGTCATGTTGTTTCCTGAAAAGAGAGTGTCTGTTTTTCTGTGGACTTCAATGCTAATATAACACCGTTAGGAGGGTTTCTCCTAATAAACTTTCCTCTATATCATACATATATATAACTAAAAGTGGATGCTATTGTTATAAGCTAAAATATGAATGATTAATTTAGTATAATTAATTTTGTGAAAGTACCCATCATTGTTCATTTTTAATTTCGTAGTTACATAGTACAGTAGACTTGTAATATATTTTAGTTATAGTTTTATTAACTACATGTAAGTCACAATCCATACTAAAAGTGGTTTTAGTTATCGTTATAGTAAAAAGGAAGCACAAACATAAGGTGTATATCTTATATAGTTCATAGTTAACTAAAACAACACTATATCACATACTAAAGTTTGTTGTATCTTCTTCTTCAGTTCGGCCTCCATTTTACTGGTGCTATTTCAAAGTGTTTAAAAGCAATACAATACAATAACATATCAATGTGATCTACATGGCTCTTCTTTGTAGCTTATGGATTGTTAAACTTTCAGTGTGTGCACATTTGTATATACATGTATGCAGAGCTCTCAACCTCTTAGCATTGAAATGAGTGACAGCACAAGGAGTGAGAGTGCTATAGTTATGAGTGAGATGTGTCTTTACTCAATCTCATTACATAATAAACAACTAATAAATATCATGTATATAACTGAATATTAATCTACTATGTGCTTTGTTGTATTCTATAGTTGCTCTTTTAGCAGTCTGTGAAAAAAAAGCTTTTCTGAAACTCTTATAAGTTCAAGCACCAAACTTCCAAGTGACAGAATTGAAACTACAAGTCAATCAAGCCTTGGTCTCTAGATCGCACAATCCACGTTTTGTCACGCGTATAGATTAAGGGTAAAATCGAGACATGCCTACGTCTACATCCGGTTCTGATATAATTATATATGTGTGAGTATGACGACACGAAGCGTGTGAGCATGAGTTTTGCGTAAAATGCGTGTGTCTCACGTGCAATGCATGAGAGTTGAGAGCTCTGTGTATGTATGTATGTGTGTAAGTATGTATGCGTGTATGTATGTATGTATGTATGTATTTATGTATGTATGTATGTATGTATGTATGTAGTTATGTATGTATGTATGTATGTAACTATGTATGTATTTATGTATGTATGTGTGTCCTTCTGATCATTCAAATATTATTGAATTTGAAATTTTATTATTAATGACGTATTAATAACTTATTACATCACGTGCATACGTCATCGGGCGGCCGGCCCCATCGACGCCCAATCGTAAGCAAGCAGCTAGTTCTGTTCTATATAAATGTTCTGATGGCTGATCAAGATGACAACAGCACTTCTTTGCTTTCCACAAGTGAGGAAAATACGGGAGAGCCAAATTACGATGCAATATTTGGACAGGATGGTCCAAACCTTGGAAAATTTGCTCAACCTACAATAATTGGAAATGTGAGCTTAATAATAATAATTATATATATATATATATGTATATACACAATACAATCAGAATCTCCAGTGATGGATGGACAATAAAAAAATACAAAGAAATGGGTGGTGTTTAAACTCAACTTGCTCAACCCATGACACTGTATTGAATAATGATAATAATCTGAGATACCACCCTTCAAACCAGTTTATTATCTATATTTGTTCTTATAGCAGAAGCAACTACTCACTGGGACATGGACTTCCCCATGGTTAACATTAGTTTTGTGGTAGGTTAGGGTCAGGGATGTAGCTAGCCTCTAGATAATGAGTATGGCTAAATCTGCTGTGGGCATTTTAGATATCTAATTAATTTTCATGAAGGTGTGGTCAATTAATTGATGTTGATTTAGTCAGTTCTTCAAATGAAGCATCATGAGAGCTGAAATGCTATTTGCAATACAAAAATAAGTAGATGAACTATGGTGCATTAGAGTTTTGTCCACATGAATTGTCAATATCTTTGTCTAAACTAGGTGAGCTTGTGTGTTCTGATTAATGATTTGGTATGGCTTTAACCACCAAAGCCACTGGTTAGCGTTCCATCAATATCATCGTAATCTTAGTATTTAATACTTAAAACTATCCCTACCATAATCCCTCTCTCTCCAATCATTGCATGTTCCAACTACAATTCTACAACCAAACTATTATCCCTTTATCTCACTATTAGGTTCGTAATCCTCGGAGATTCTCGTGGGTTGACTGGACTTTCTTAATCTTGAGTCTCATTGCATTCTCAGGTACTCTGGGTATGACCTTTGAAAGACTTGTTTATTTCTCAAAGCACTCCAATTCATCTATTGATGACTCTTCTCAACATGGATTAGACAGTTGTGATTCCTGGACTTGTACTAGTGATTACACTTTTACTATTGTTTTAATTATGAATTTAGGTAAGTCATTTAATTACAAGGTTAATTGGGTAATTATAATAACAAGGCCATCCTTGTTATACCACCACTGAGTTTACAAGGTCATTTGGTTAATTAAAGTCATGCTCATTATACCACTGAGTTTACAAGGTCAATTGGGTAATTATAAAAACAAAGTCATACTTGTTATACCACCACTGAGTTTACAAGGTCAATTGGGTAATTATAAAAACAAAGTCATACTTGTTATACCACCACTGAATTTACAAGGTCAATTGGTTAATTATAACAACAGGGTCATACTCATACTATTGAGTTTACTAAGTGTAGTAAGTACATTGTATAATAACAAGGTGAGACTGTTATACTTCATTGTTTATTCCATTATTCAATGATTGTTTAGTAAATTCATTATGCTGAAAAATGAACATTGAATTGTAATTTATTGTAAACAAGATATATGAAAAATGTATCCTCTCCTTTGTCCTCCATTCTTTATCTTCTCCCTCTTCTCTGCTCCTGTGTCCTCCATTCTTTATCTCCTCACTCTTCTCTGCTCCTCTGTCCTCCAATCTGTATCTCCTCCTTTTCTTGAATTCCTTTTAGTATTTTGTTTCTTTTATGCTATTGATGGAGTTGTAAGAGAAAGAGGTTTTGAAGTTCTTGCTGTGCCTATTGCTATCAGTGTTGTTATAATTTATTTGATTGTAAACTACATTTGTGAACGATTAGACAACCATCACAATGATCACATAAAACTGGTAAGGATCAGGTGACTGTCACATGAGAAGGAGTAAATGTATATTATCATGTAATTATTTATACAGCATGTATACTTTATACATACTTACATACAGGGTTATATACGTACATACATACATACATGTACATGCATACATGTAGTTTAAATACATACATACATACATACATACATGTACATACATACATGTACATACATACCGGTACATACATACATGTACATACATATACACACGCACACTCACGCACACACACACCAACATACATACATACATACATATACTTACAGGTATATACATACCTATACATACACATGTACATACATATATGTAGTTGACATACATACATACATACATGTACATACATGTACATACATAGTAGCGTGTTACCATATTTTAGGTTACATACATACGTACATGCATATACACACGCACACTCATGCACACACACACACACATACATACATACATACATACATACATACATACATACACTTACAGGTATATACATACATATACATGTACATACACATTTACATACATATACACATAAGTCATAAAATACATTTTTTTATTCAAGGTACGTCTGATACTAGCAGCTATATTTGGTCCACCATTGTGTATCTTTGCTATTATGATTTATATTAGAATGGGAAAATTACAGTTCAATATAGTTGGTAGTAACAAAGTATTAATGAGTAAGTTGTACAGTTTTGTTAATTATGCCCTCCTCTCATTCTTCTACCATATCTATTAAGGTGGTGCTTGGGTAATTAGCATATTCATTAATCACTGATTACTATTTTTAGGTAACTTGTTCTAATTATCCACACACTCTAATTGCTCTGAATTTTAGGCTTGTCCCTAGGTCACCACACCCTACAGGCGAAAGATGGACTGGAACAGTTGCTTCAAATTCTTGGTCCAAGCATCAAACATCCTTTCTACTCTAATAGGATGTTGGTTAAAAATAGATATCCTTTTTGAGTGGAAAAGACAGACGTTTGATGTTTGGACCAAGAATTTGAAACAATTGTTCTAGACCATCATTCACCCATAAGTTTGGGGAACGAGATTACTGAATAAAAACCAGTAGCTGAAAGACCAAAGTGTTTGGCAACGGTCCGATTTTCCTTTTATAACCGTTTGTTTTTGAGTCACAGCACAAATAACATAGTGGAATGCTCGTTTTAGATATCTTAGAAACTGTATTTTGAAAAAAGGAGGCTGTTGCTGCGTAGACTAAGGTACGTTATGAGAGTAAGATGAGTTTCATATCTGTCTGTAGCTGTCATAGATTCATCAAATACATTATCTCTAGCTGAAAGAAACAGCATGAGATTTCTAAGAAACGGAGAGTGCTATCAACACAAGATCAGTTCTGTGTTTAAAGGTCAGTAAGACTATCAAAAGTTACCAAGACCTTCTTCTGTGAGTAGAGTTTATTTCAGTAAAAAAACAAGTTTTAAAAAGTTGTCATCGTGTGAATATGCTAATACTGGAGCACCACCTTAATCTACTCTCCCTTTCTCCTAAGAATCCTCTATCTCTCTCTCTCCTTTATTTTCTTCTCTTCTACCCTTCCCACTCCCTCACACTCGCTTACTCGTTCTCTCTGATTCTCTCTGTCTCTACTTTCTGTATAATATCAATCAATGTACATTAAGTTATTAACAGAATTTATTAATAACTGTTTCGTTATTTTAGGAGCATATCGTTTACGATCACTATTAACAACACTGTTAACATTTAATCTTCAAGTTATGGTGAGTAATATGTGAAGAAATGGGGTGGATGGTGGATGGACAGACTGGCAGATGGATGGATGGACAGGACAGATGGGTGGACGGACAGACTGATGGATGGATGGACAGATGGATAATGAATGGACGAATGAATGGATGGATGAATGGACAGATGGATTGACTGATGAAGGGATGGATAGACAGATGGATGGATGGGTGGACAGACAGATTGACGGATGGATGGATAGATGGATAGACAGATGGACGGATGGATGGATGGATGGATGGATGGATGGATGGATGGATGGATGGATGGATCAACAAAGGAAAGACAACAACATAATTAACATACATTTTTCTCAAGGTGAATGTTGTGATATTAGCCTGGTTACGTAACGGTACATTCTTGAATCATACAGAGAAGATCATTGTGCTTGTGTTTGCTGTATATATCATTATCATTACTCCCTTTGGTTGGTTTGGGGTGAGTTAAAAGATCAGCTAACATCATCTATATGAACATTATCTCCATCACACACACACACACACATGCACACACACACATACACACACACACACACACACACACACACACACACACACAGATCATGTACGAGTTAATTTGGCTGACTAGTATTTTTATAATGTTTTTTCTACCAACTGTTGCTTACTATATCTACAAAATAGTTAATGTAAGTTATCATTATATAATTATCGATATTATAATTATGTGTATAAATACATACATATCAGTGTTTTCCTCACCATGGTGGTACTATGGCACTCTTAGTCTTGCTTCCCTATCATTTAATTGATTGTTGACCAAACGTCATGTATATTATCCTGGGAGAATCATTGATGTGTGTGTATATAATTATGTACCAGACATGGGCAAGCACTTGAGTGCTTGTGCTTGAAAGCACTTTAAGCACATTTTTTGAAGTGCTTGGAAGTGCTTTCAAGCACTTCTCTGCCACAAGCATTTTGGCTTGTGCTTGCACTTAAGCGCATTATAGCATTGGTGCTTTTAAGCACATTATAGCATTGGTGCTTTTAAGCACATTATAGCATTGGTGCTTTTAAGCACATTATAGCATTGGTGCACTTAAGCACATTATAGCATTGGTGCTTTTAAGCGCATTATAGCATTGGTGCTTTTAAGCACATTATAGCATTGGTGCTTTTAAGTACATTATAGCATTGGTGCTTTTAAGTACAGTATAGCATTGGTGCTTTTAAGCGCATTATAGCATTGGTGCTTTTAAGCACATTATAGCATTGGTGCTTTTAAGTACATTATAGCATTGGTGCTTTTAAGCACAGTATAGCATTGGTGCTTTTAAGCACATTATAGCATTGGTGCTTTTAAGCGCATTATAGCATTGGTGCTTTTAAGCACATTATAGCATTGGTGCTTTTAAGTGCATTATAGCATTGGTGCTTTTAAGCACATTATAAGCACATTATAAGTACTTTCAAGCACAAAGGCTTGAAGTGTTTCTAATCATAAAACTGGTAATCAATATGTGTAGCCAAATGCTTGCCCCATGTCTGTTATGTACATACATGTATATGTACATGTACATATGTGTGCGTACATGTACATGTATGTTATTTATTATGTATGTATATACAATGTAATTATACATATATATATGTATGTATTTAAGTATATATGTATGTATGTGTGTATGTATGTATGTAATGTGTATGTATGTATGTATGTATGTATGTATGTATGTGTGTATTTATGTATGTATTTATTTACATATTAGGGCTGGGAAAAATGTTTAAATATTCAAACCTTTGTTCGTTTGCGAAGCATATATGCTCTAATGCAATCAAAACATTAACATGTAATTAATAATGTTGTCATGTTCCAGAAAAGCTAAGCTGTGTTGTTAGCTGCTTCTGCTTCATTGCTAAATCCAAGTAGAAACAGCGATAGGAACAAGACTAGTACTCATTATGAAGCAATAATCCAGTTTTGGAGGTGTTCTATAGCTAATCAAGATAAGAGCGACATTGATAAGAACACGTGCAAATCTTCAAATATTTATTCTTTTTTGCTGACATAGCTTCAAATATTGTTTTCCAGCCTTCGCCCCACCCCTAGTATGTATGTATGTATATATTTGCATTAATGATATATATACATGTATGATGTACATGTATGTAAGTGTGTATGTAAGTGTGTATGTAATGCACACATACATACGTACATACCATGTGTATGTTTTGCATTACAGGTGGCACTAAACTATTCTAAATATTACTCAAATGATGATTCCAGTTATAAATATGTTGCTATTACTCTATTTGTTGTATGTAAGTTGATATGCACATACATACATACACATGTATGTATGGTATGGGCAGATGGATGGCCAATGAATCAATAATTATTAATTATATTATATATGTATAGTGCTATATATAACAGATTTATAATAACCAAGCACGAGGGCCATAGGCCCGAGGGTGAGGTGATTATAAATCTGATATAGCACAAGTATTATATATCCCAATATGGTGAAACATCAAAGGGAACCCACAAGTTTATAAATCAGATATAACACCTTGTGGTCAGATATAAAACCTCCTGTTAACACAGACTACGAGAAAACAATGCTTTCCCAAAGTGAAGACAGAAAAGTAGAAGCAACAAAGGTTTTGTCTTTTCGGAAATATATTAATTATATAACATGCTATATCATGTTTATAATCACCTCGTCCTCGGACATATGGCCCTTGTGCTTGGTGATGATATAGCACTGGTAGGCGTGTTTTACCATTATATATATATTATATATATATATATATATATATATATATATATATATATATGCGTATAATATATAGTATTCTAATATGTCCTATATACAAAATACAGGACCTGAGTTTGTGTCTGAGGATGTGATATAGCCCGAGCCTGCGAGGGCTATATTACATCCGAGGACACAAAACAAGGGTCCTATATGCAGTATATAGGACTATTAGTATATTTATTATATAGTATGATGGTGACATCTCCTGCATAGTGTGCACATGGTAGGTCAGGAGTGCATAATTGTGTGGGAGGGAAAACGTCGTAAGAGAGGGAGCGTGAAACTCCCACGCATCTAATGAAATCAGGCAATCTCCCTGGCTAGCTGTTACTATTTTTATAATGCCACGTTGTCGCACATGACCGTGACTACTATGGCGATCAGTGCAGTCTTGAATCCGTTTCCGGGAAAACATCTGTCATCGTTGACTAAAACACAGTTGTTTGACATCAGTGAAAGAGCTGTGAATAAGGTGAAGAAAAGACTCCATGTTAACTACTATAGCGAGTGCTTACGCGCTCTCAATAACCCAATTGGTGAGCAACATCTTCTTAAATGTCCAAAGGCTATTTACCTTATTCACAGCTCTTTCACTGATGTCAAACAACTGTGTTTTAGTCAACGATGACAGATGTTTTCCCGGAAACGGATTCAAGACTGCACTGATCGCCATAGTAGTCACGGTCACGTGCGACAACGTGGCATTATAAAAATAGTAACAGCTAGCCAGGGAGATCGCTTGCCTGATTTCATTAGATGCGTGGGAGTTTCACGCTCCCTCTCTTACGAAATTTTCCCTCCCACACAATTATGCGCTCCTGGGTAATGTAGGTCTATATACAATATACAGAACTCACCACATCAAAGGGATGATGTCACCATCATAATACATATATATATATATATATATTTACATATTTCTGTTTATCTGTTTATTCAGGTACTTTTGGCCTTATTGGATATTGTTTAATAGTATGTTTATCATTGGTTTCCATGACAACATATAACCAAGGACTAAAAGAGAAAAGTACGTTTGTTAATCAATATTCTATCAATTTTATAACCAACTGACACTTTTAGTTAGTTAACTAAAACTAAAACCATTTTAGTAAGTTTAATATTATTGCTAAACTAAAAGTTTGAGAACTAGCCTGTGTAGGGCTGTAGACATACTAGTGTTGTACCTATACTAGGTTTTGCCTATACAGATATTATAGGCAACTAAAACTGCCTATACCTATACCTATATATACATATGTTCATGTGCATCACTGATTTTAGCACTGCTCTATATAGCCATTTCTGTTGGAAAATGAAACTCACAAACAGAAAAGTAGAAGCAAGGAGATGGAAATAGCTCAAAAAATACGATTCTGACTGTTGTATCAATCTTTTCCTATAGTGAAATAGTACTTTAAAGTTTCAAAACTTGGTCTGTGAAGTATCTGTATCTGCCCTATACTACTTGCCTATACCTATATTTACCTATACCTTGACCTATACCAGTACAGTAAAGAGTCAATAATCGGACACCACCCATACTCGGACGCCTATAGCGCTCCTCTACCACAGCAACTGGACCATAGTAAGAAAGTATACTAAGTAATATCCCTGCATAACAAGTTTCATGACGATCGCTTGCTTGGTCTTGGAGTTATAAGCTGGCAAAAATGAAATTCGGCAACACCTATGATCGGAAAAATTAATTTGGTTTGTGACTAGAGTAGATGTTGTTACAGCAGATGGTACAGTAACCATTTATTTCCAGCAGTTCTACAAGACGTATGGATAGCTGTCTGTAAATATATTAATTTTTTCCGATCATTGGTGTGTTCGAATTTCATTTTTGCAAGCTTATAACTCCAAGACCAAGCAAGCGATCATCATGAAACTTGTTATGCAGGGATATTACTTAGTATACTTTCTTACTATGGTCCAGTTGCAGTGGTAGAGAGAGCGCTATAGGCGTCCGAGTATGGGTGGTGTCCGATAATTGACACTTTACTCTATAACTACAACACTAACCTATACGGTATAGGTTATTGTTGTACTTATAGAGTAAAGTGTCAATTATCGGACATACCTGTACCCATACCCATACCCATACCCATATACCTATACCTATATTTACCTATACCTTGGGTGTAGGCACCTATACATTTAGTATAGGTACAACACTAGTAAATAACTAAAAGTGATGATTATTATCAAACAAAATTAAACTTTATTTTTGTATAGTTTGTTACAGTAGAAATCACAAGTATAAGGTGTATCTTATATAGTTCATAGATATAGTTTACTAAAACTATAATCTCATATTCTCTTCTTCAGTTCAACCTCCATTTTACTGGTGCTATCTCAAATTGTTTAAAACTGGTATTATGAAGCACCAAAGTGGACAAAATTGAAGATGACTTTTAAGAAAAGATGATTTTTCTTACATTTTAAATTTTTTTTTATTTTTAATTTCTTTATTTCAATGTTTTTGTTAATAAAAATTAATATTAAATAACTACCCACTCTATTTTGACCAGTATGAGGCTCCATACATTACAGAAAGAACAACTATCCATCAATGTGATCTACATGACTCTGTAACTAATCATTGTATTAGATTCAACCTGTTAGAACTTTTTAAAATGTATACACGTTTGTATGTGTGTGTGTCCTTGCTGAATGCTGATCAAATAGAATACTTTCTGAGAACAAAATTGATTGCTTTATAGTTACAATTATTCACTACTGGTATGAATGATCTGCAATTTCTTGAATAAGTATTGGCATTCTTTCTCGGAAATATACTGAATAAACCTTCAAAATATATACCCAAAAAGTATGTAACTTTCATTGTGCCTGAAAAAGGTTTGGTTTATCAATTGATATTGTCTGAATTTAATTTGATATTAAGCATATGTATAACTAGTACCATAATGGTTAAGATTAGCAATGAATTGTTTTAAAAATAAAACTGCTAACACATTGGTGATGACATGCAGTAGTGTCTCCACCTTTCTGTGTTCTCTAAAAACTGTGGCCTGAAGAACGCTAAATACAGATCTTTGATGAAACTAAATACTTCTTTAAAAGGTTCTAATTGCTGATGGATGACTTCCTCATGTCTGAAACTCATACTTGTTTTTCTTTTTATAGATTCTCACATCATATATATCTAATGGTTGTATACAATTTAGACACAAACACTTCTACTGATTCCATGGCCACTTGACCACCTCAGTCAATATACTTGGGAGATCTTTGCATGCAGATCACACTACCAAAATCTCAGCCGTGGCAATGGAACTCCAAAGATCAGCTTATGAATGACATTTAAAAGCTGTAGAGGACTCATTTCCAGAAAGTCATACATACTTTGTCACATATGTTATCTGTGCAGTACACCATTCATTGTTCTCTTAGATTATTACTGTCATGAACTTGTATAATTATCATGGTGAATATATATATATGGAGTGGCTCTTCAGGTTTTATGGAAAAAAAAAGGATTTAATTAAAGTGGCATATAATAATAATCTCAAATTAAGAAATTAATAACTACAATAAATTAATCACTTCTTTATAGCAATGCCAACACCATCAGCAACATTAATTAGTAGAAAATCAACAGACTCTTCATCTCTCATAAGACGATTTATGTTCCGAATACCCTTTGTATCATCGTCATCAACTGTTACATCTGCTACTCTACCACTCCAAAGAGCATTGTCAACTACAAACATCCCTCCTTTCCGTAAGAGTTTAAGTCCCAACTCAAAGTACTTCGGGTAGCTCTTCTTATCAGCGTCAATGAATATCATATCATAAGATGAATCTTCTCCATTATCAAGAAGGTCTTGAAGTGTCTTCGTCGCTGGCTGTATATGAAGATTAATCTTATCAGATACTCCTCCCTCGATCCAATATGGTTGTCCAAGCTGGATATATTCCATGTTGATATCACATGCAACTACTTTTCCTCCATTTGGTAACCCAAGTGCCATTGCATATGCACTACAACCTGTAAAGACTCCAATATCAATCACCTTCCGAGCACCAATGGCTTGGCATAATATCGTGAGTAATTTACCAACTTCAACAGGTGACGTCATTCTTCCAAGTTGATGTTTAACAGAAAATGAACGTAACTTACTTAATACTGAATCATCGACATTGTGTTGAGTTAAATAATTGGTCAAAGCATCAACCATTTCATAACTTTTCCCCTTTACGGTTGTACCACTATTAGCTGACATTGAATGACCTTTCCTGTAACCAAGATAATAAATACCTGCAGATACCAGACCCAGAGCAGCTGTACCAAGACCTACCATACCCCAACTACGCCAATCATCCATGGACATTCTTTGAGTAGATCTAGATATAACCACGTGATAATAATTAAAAGGAACGAGCTCTTTAAGTGCGTGGGCGGCTGCTGAAGACCTGTATGATTGCAATTGTGGTTTACTTACTAGCTCGTACTAGCCACATATAGATGAAATGGCTGTTGAACAGTTGCTAATAGTGAGTAGATTACTCAGTTACTCTGTTATAACAATGAGTACATGTGTAAAACTACCTCAAGTATGGAAGATGTATTCAGCAGGAAGCAGTAAGGGCATTAGCACCAGAGGGTACTGGCTGGAAATTAGTTCGTAAGAAAACATTATAATTTTATATAAGTATATATTAATATTTGTATGCACAATTCTGTTAGAAATCTTGTTGGAATAAGCTATGGATTGTTTTATGAACACCACTTCACTACGTATCTGGATAAGGTTATACAAGCTATTCAGAGTAAGAATCTGAAAGGGTACATACATATTAGACCAGGAATTATCTAGTTTCTCATCCAAAGTTTAGCACCAGTTAATGTGGGCGGAGAGGTATTTTCTACCACAAACCACTATTTCTCTCAAAAATCAATTGAAAAACATCACTAATATAGTTTAACCCTTTATATATTACACCGAGAAACACAAAACTGACATGATGAACTGAATGATAATAACTATATATTAAAGGTGATTTGACTATCAACTAACCACACAAAACCTGTAAGGTAATTGTTGACTCATTGTGTGCAATGTGCAGTGGGTGTGTCACTGCACATGTACAAATGACATAATGGTCAAAATTATATGGCTACTAATTTTGATGTGGGCAGATGATGAGAAAGAGAACATTAACGATCTCTGGCCTTAGTGTTGTTATAGTTAATTATAATTAAAACTCCTTTTTTAGTAAGGTATTGTGACTTTAGTTAAAATAAAATAAAGTCTGCAATAACTATAGATCAAATTGTTGCACTTTTACCTTTTTAGTTAATTAACCATAACTATAACTAAAATTGTGAGACTAGGCATAGAGTGGTCATTATTGCCATACTAAAACAACACTGCATATATTATGCTGAATACTGGTACTGATTACTGATTACTAATACTGATTACTGATACTGATTACCGATACTGATTGTTGATACTGATTACTGATTACTGATACTGATTACTGATTACTGATACTGATTACTGATTACTGATTACTGATTACTGATTACTGATACTGATTACTGATACTGATTACTGATTACTGATTACTGATTACTGATACTGATTACTGATACTGAATACTGATTACTGATACTGATTACTGATTACTGATACTGATTACTGATACTGATTACTGATTACTGATACTGATTACTGATTACTAATACTGAATACTGATACTGATTACTGATACTGATTAGTGATACTGATTACTGATACTGATTACTGATACTGATTACTGATTACTGATACTGATTACTGATTACTGATACTGATTACTGATACTGAATACTGATTACTGATACTGATTACTGATTACTGATACTGATTACTGATACTGATTACTGATTACTAATACTGATTACTAATACTGATTACTGATACTGATTACTGATACTGATTACTGATACTGATTACTGATACTGATTACTGATTACTGATACTGATTACTGATACTGATTACTGATTACTGATACTGATTACTGATTACTGATACTGATTACTGATACTGAATACTGATTACTGATACTGATTACTGATTACTGATACTGATTACTGATACTGATTACTGATTACTGATACTGATTACTGATTACTGATACTGATTACTGATTACTGATACTGATTACTGATACTGAATACTGATTACTGATACTGATTACTGATTACTGATACTGATTACTGATACTGATTACTGATTACTGATACTGATTACTGATACTGAATACTGATACTGAATACTGATACTGATTACTGATTACTGATACTAATACTGATTAGTGATTACCAATGCTATCATATAGGTAGTGTAATAGTGGCTTTATCAATCATTTATTCTCGTCATTGGAACCTGGAGAATGGTGTGTGTTTAATGATGTATCCTTCAATATGTGTCAGGTACTCCAGTGCTTTATGAGCACTATAATTTGGATTTGCCATCACATAAGTATTCACAATGCATGCTTGATGAGCTCACCAGATGTTGATATCCTTTGTTTCATTTCTGAACAGTTCAACTAATTTTCTTTAATATGTTATTTAGAGCAATTCTATTTGTGGTAACATCTGTTTTGAAAATTGTACCCAACATTATACTGGACACATTACTGGTTAGTTAGTATCATTTACACACATATAGGGAATAACAATATTATCCTTCCTCAGGTATTGAGCATTCCTTTGTCTTCTAGTAGTAAATTATTACAAATAAATGGACTGTATAGAATGAAAACGAGTGGAGACGTTAGTTTAATAACATGGCTACTGACTACCTATGGTTGTGCTGGTTAGTGTGATGGTATATATAATTATCTTCATGTAGCTAGAGGCCTGGAATATTGGCAGGATTTCATATGGTGGATATACCAAAACACCCTCCCCCCAACATTTCAGAACACATTTATTTTGACATGCAACAACATTTCATCTAAAGGCCCCAGAGGCAACTTCGGAGGGCATTAATTTTAAACATTTCCTGGAGAAGCATACCACTTAAGGGTCAGTCTGTCTGTCTGTTTGCAAAATTTGTGGAAAACTGCAAACGTTGGTGGCTCGTAATAGCAAATAGATCCATTCAGAGAAGTGCTTCTTTATGTGACAGTCATTGCATTACATCATACATTCTAGTCAACTTGTTAAGGATTATATGCTGTTTTGTTACTATATATAGTGGGTGGGTTGTAGTACAATCTAAATCCGCCATTGATGTATTATATAGGTATGGAAATACTTAATATGGAAATAGGTATTACATGTTGATAATATAACAGAAGAACATGTAATTTACAAGTTGATATTTATAAGATCCTTCAGAAACATACAAGATCATACAGAAATTTTAATAAGAAGCTAATGCGATATTCAATAGTAGAGACCAAAACAGTCTTCCTGGTGAATTTTAAGAGAAAAATCAGATTAACAGACAAACAAATGTGTAGTGATCACCAGTGCATTAAAATCAATTCAATGAATTGATTACTATGAATGTTGAATAGTGATTTTAATGCTCAATCACATGACCCATTTTCTGTAATCTGATTGCACTATGTAGGTAATTATAGTATATTCTTCTCTATCTGTAGCTCGGGTGTTCACTACTCTTATTGAGTTATCGGATATAACAATACTGGCAGGTTTTGTAATAGCATTGACTCTAAATATTATAATAGTTGTCCAGATATTGTATTATGGGAACAACCAAAAGAAAACAGACTAACTATACATAATCCCCACAAGAATGTGTTAATTAATTGAAATACATTATTTATGGTCCTGTGGGATAAAATGCTACAAAATAGTGCTGTTTTGGATGAGGTCTGTGAGTATCTGTATTCACCTATTTCTATAGTAAATTGTTAATTAATCTTTCTTTACGAGAAATTCATCTTGTGAAGCTCATTTTTTGGGAATTGATGTCATTCAAGATTATTGGAAGTCATCATATCATTCATATGCTATGAAGCTTTGATGTACATGTTTAACACTATAATATTTAGTGCTATGTATGTTCAGTGGACCTTCTAAAGCTGAATACTGATATATGATGTATCCAGAAGTGAGCGAAATTAAAACTCCTTTTAAATAATTATAATTATGTATAGCTATAATATAATTATGTGTTTATGTCCAGGACAACTTAAATGATCGTTAAATAATATTATATAATATTGTTTCTGTCTGGGAAAACTTATAAGCATGTATGTCCACTTCAGTGTTGTAGCCAGTTTCAAGTTTGCATAAAGATGACTCATTCAAAACTGTTGCTTGATGCGTAGATATTTTTAGTTGCAGTGAACACAGACTAACACTGTTAGACATATTAATATGATGTGATGCATGGTTATGTCACAATAATTAAAGGTCATTCATGTTCACCTTGTCCTCAGAAAAATGCTCATAACTTTAGTTTGAAATGACCAACTCTCATTTTACCTGCACCATTTTCATATAATTATTATTCCCATTCTTTTTTGTGTATGTCAAATCTCAATCCATTGCTTCATTATTGAGTTACAGTATAATCATGTATTAACCTTATGACATTAAACTATACACTATAGTACATATAAAGTCATTACATTCTTATTTTGAGGACATCGTGAATGTGAACAGACTTTATAATATTGCTATGTTGTGGCAACACTACAAAAATGATAATTGCAATAACTAAAATTCATCTTGTGAAAGTTCATTTTATGTCATTCAAGATTATTGGAAGTCATCATATCATTTAATAATAAATAAATTATCTATTATATTTAGAATATGATTCCCTCCATGAAATATTAATTTGTATGTCCCAAACAGTAATTATTACGTTATTAATGATATTATACTTTAACAATTAGTTGTATCACTGGACAGCAGTTGATACCAATAGTTAATAAATGCCACAAAGCAATCGACAATTATTAATTTAGTAATATTTACTGCATTGTTTTGTCAGATTTCATACGTTACATCATTTTTGAGTTACAGTATAAAAATATGACAATAATTATAGAGTATAGTACATATACGTTATTGAATTACAGTATAATCAAGTATTAACATTAAATTAGTAATCATGTTTTAACCCTATGACATTAAACTATACAATACAGTACATATATAGAGTGTTCTGCCCAGGATATTTAGAGTGGTGGTTGGATTCTAACTTGCATTTAGTATTTTACTTGGTATATACATGTAGTTAATTCTGTCTCAGTACTCAATACACAGTATGTATTATTTGAGTAGTGGATTCATACTGAGTGGCAGTTATTCCTGACCTGTATAGATATCATAAATATGAAGATTATGAACAGACTTCGGTCTAAGTTACCTCATTGTACTGCCTGTACTATCATTTGTGAATCCCCAAGCTGTACATTGAAATGAACACAATGGAAGTCTGTAATACAGATTCAAAAACAGACTATACTAATAATTATTGTCATTAAATGTACTTGTGTTAAAACAGGAAGTAATGACACTATCACAGTATGGTATGGAGATGGTAGTGTTGTCTACGAACAAGATAAGGAATACATCATACTTTTATCAATTGCTATAGTGACACTAAAATCTGATTTGTACTTCCATATATACCAATTGTTACTTTTGGAAACTATTTCTTGCGATGGAAATGTTTACACTTTCGATCTTTCATTTCATAGACCATATAAACATATTAGTTTGGTGTGCGAATATTAGTTGTTATGTACATATATATTGTATTCATAGTACTGAGAGTGGTTGACGTTATTTTATTGTTGCATGTTTCTTCAACTAATAGTTGTGATCCCTCTGGCACTTTTACAAGCCTATTTTAAACTTTCAGGCAGAATGGTTTAAACAGGGTGGATTCATTCTGCTGCATTGTGTGTACCAGGAAGGAATCATACATCACAAACTCTATCATATAAATATTACTTCTTCACTGACAACAGTGGTATTTGGTATACTGGTGATTAATATATCATCAAATGTTTGGGTAAGTTCAAAATCAAGAAATGTAGTACACAGTTTTGCAAGAATAAAGAAACATGTCACTCCAGAGAGACATTTTGTAGACAAGCTTAACTGAGACTTGCTGAGTCTATATAAATTTTAAACAGCTTGACTTTCATATTTCAACTTTATAACTGCAATATAATATAAAATTATATATCATTTCTGACCAGTTCAACTTAATTTCTTTAATATATGATGTAGAGCAATTCTATTTGTGGTAATGTCTATTTTGAAAATTGTTGCCCAACATTATACTGGACACATTACTGGTTAGTTAGTATCATTTACACACATATAGGGACTAAGGATATTTTCCTTCCTCAGGTATTGGGCATTCCTTTGTCTTGTGTAGTAAATTATTACAAATAAATGGACTGTACAGAATGAAAACAAGTGGTTTAATAACATGCATTTGGGTACTGAGTGCTACTGACTACTTATGGTTGTGCAGGTTGTATATATAATTATCTTTATATAGGCCTATATATTACCCTCACCATGAAGTGTAGGCAGAAGGGTTGTTCAGCACTGATTGTTACTGATACCGATTACTGTAATAACTTGACTCAAGTGATTAAAAATTTCAATGTAAAATAATCAACACATGTTATACAGCATGCATGTGAGAGTAATAAAAAAAATAGCAAGAAAATGGATAGGGCTTATATAGCAAGTTACTGGAGACACCAAATACCTAAACATACATGAATTGTCTCTCAGTTCACAATGGATTAACATATATACATTAATAACAATACTATTGTTCAATTTACAAAGGTTACTGCATGTTACTGATGATATCATATAGGTAGTGTAATAGTGGCTTTATCAATCATTTCTTCTTGTCATCTTTATCTGTTTTGTCCAGTTTGTCACGTTTTTCTTCTTCGGCCTTTCTTTGTTCAGCAATCTCCCTGGATCTTTCCCTGGATCTTTCCCTGGATCTTTCCCTGGATCTCTCCATGTCACCAATAGCCCAAAAATGAGCTTGTTTCCTGTAACATAAGTACAGAGATATTTGATACATACCACACATTACGATAACATAGAATATTCAATGTATAGCAGCTAACCACAAACAATTCATTATACATTCCTTGTTACACACATCTTAGTGACTTACTCTTCAAGAAAGTTTTGTTGAGGGCCAATAATGGATCCAGGTCGACATATACGTATCCAAGCAATAGTTTCAGCAGCTGTGAACCTATAATGTTTCATAATGTAACAACCAATAAGTGTACCAGTACGACCCCGACCAGCTATAAAAGGTATTAATTATTATTATAATAGTAATTTTATTCAAATTATCAATTATCCATACCTTTACAATGTACTGCAATAGCTCCATCAGTTCTTTCTGACGCATTCAAAAACCGTCTAAAGATAAAAATAGAATTTAAACAACAGTTGGTATGTGTTATATGATAATATACTGGACAATAGAATCAGATGGTGTACTCCCATCATCAAACAACAAATCTTTATGATCAAAACCAGCATCAGTGAATTTCTTAGGGTCATACCATTCCTTATTACATCTGATGATACATGATATATTATGGTGTTTGAAATATCGGAAATAAACCTTTGGAGAATGAACAGGGCACCCTATGGCAAAATATATCATGTGATTATCGTGTGATATACAAAAATAATTTATTACCGTTCTCAATTTTGCTTTTGTTGCGAGGTCCAGCAAATGCTAAAAATTTCCCTGTAAACATGTTATTAAATAATCATTAGTATATTGTGCCCATTTTAATTCCATAGTCCATTCTTAACAGACAGGAATAGCAAGTACCTATAGTTATAACCTTGTAAAGGAAATTACTAACATTTGTGCGTGTACCCAGTACTCACACATCACCAGGAATACACACAATACTAACACATACACACATACAACATCAAATTACATGTACAAAATTCATGGGATTTACCTGGCACAATCCAGTTGAAATCTCCGTTCTCAACTCTCTGAAAAGATACATGTGACAATCATGTGATAGCTATGTGATAGGTACCTCATAGTGTTCATATTCATCAACATTAAACTTGCTAAAATCCAGAAATCCCACCTGCACAGCCTGGGAAGCGGGATTTATATACAGTATACATTATCAGTATATTTAGTATCCAAAAGTTTACTTTGTAAACTGCTTGAAAACAATGAAGTAGAGTGAGATTATATGTACATGGACCCATAGCTGCGTCTCTATAAAGGATTTGAAAAGAATGGAGTGAGCGTGGGTAGCCAAAATCCATAGTTAACCAACCTAAATGGAAGAAAAGGAGGATTTGGGGGGGTAGCTAATAGACTGAATGCCTCCTCTGGTGTTTTTTTGTGGTAAATTATCTGATAATGAACATTTCATCACAGGATTAATCATGTTCTCTGTAATGATAGTATCCATAAACATACCATATAGCATCCAATCAAATAGGCAGAATTAGCTCGTTTTTGGCTATCATGTGAAGTGTACTGTATTATCTTTCTACGTTGACTCTAAAAGGTATTGAAACATTCTAACACTGGTTGCTAGGTAACAATCAATATAGTGTTATGAAGCTGATGAAGTAATAACATTTCAATGAATAATATATATATTGAAATAACTTTTTTAGCTCACAATTACATTATAATTATAGAAAGTCAGGGACACTTAAAACAACTAGAATTCAACAATTATAGTCAGTAATAACACATACAAATCACTGCATGCTACTAAGAACTAACTATCTACATCTCTTGTTTTATTCATAAAATTTCTATTTTCAGTGACCACCTGATCATGTTAGTTCACACACATAATTATATAATTCATGATAAAACTACAAAAAACAGTCTTTATTTGTTGATCGTGTGACATGTGGCCAATCAGGATGCAGATATTACACACTTTGCTCGCCTCTACTAAAGAAGCTGGTCCAACAACAGTGATAGTTCACCAGATCGTCAATAAATCATTTATAACACATTTGACAGTGTTTCAATGTAGCACTTAGGCGGGTCAATAAAGGTCTCGTTTACATAACACATACGCTTTTGGCTCGTGCATGACAACCTTTATTGACCTGCCCTTGTGCCACATTAAAACACCCAATCATAGTAAAGAGTGTACTTCACTACTTATTACACAATATCATATAATAACATACATAGTATCACAAGTGTCATGTACCATTAAAGGAAACTATCCACATGTAATCACTACATATATGTACCTCTAATTTGCCATGTATTTTTTGACAGTATCGATATAGCATTGAAATGTTCAGTGGTCCAAAGTCAGCATAAAAACTATTATATGATTAATAAATACAAATACTGAAGATACTTGATGTATGGGATAGTTATAACTTTATATTTATGTACTATTAGTTCACCATACACGTCTTAATGAATGCCAGTAATAGATTAGATAACAACTTTAACCTTAAAGTTGTTCAATCTAAGGGTTGATAGTAGACTCTACCTCACCTGATTAAAGGTGTGTAGTCTTGATTGTAAAGTTGTCCTGATTAGTAGGCTGTGCCTATTACTGGCATTTCATTAAGACGTGTATGGTGAACTAATAGTATATAAATATAAAGTTAAATACAGATAAGTTAAATGACGCCATATTAGTGTCAATTAAATGTGTCACACCATACACATATAAATGTTGTTTTGGTGTGTAACCTTTGCATTGTAAATTTTAGTTAACTAAAGTATAACTAAATCGCAGGTCTACTGTAATAACTATAATCAACTAAAATGAAAATTGGCCAATAATGGACACTTATTTAACTAAAACTAAAACCCTTTTAGCAAACCTAAAATTGTTTTAGTTAATTAACTATAGCTATAACGTCAGTATAATATTATACATTGTCAAACTAAGACAACACTAATACGTATACTTACTTCTCGTAAATAAATTTGTCATCTATTGTAAAATAATGACATGAAGAACAGTCCTCTGGACGAAATCGCAACGTTGCAAAATAAAGGCGATCTAGAAAGGAACACATTGAGAGTATGACATTACTTTATATTTTATAGGCATACCTTTAATAAATTCACACAAACAACTGTCAGCCATTATGTGGTTAATGTCGGAAAATTGGTCAGCAACAGAAAATGTCTTGAAATAATGTAGCTACGTGTATCTTGTTAGTCTTGTAGTATATAGATTGGTCGTTCGTTGAGGAAGATATATAGCTATCTGTGCATTGCCGAAGGTGAACTCTGGTAGTGTCAAAACAGCAGTAGAATATAGTTGTATTGTCGCCTGATGGAAAACAGACCGGCGTCTCTATGAGAAAAGATCTGCTATTAAATGATCCTATAGTGTAGGTCCAGAACGGCTATATAAATCTGTTATCGTTGCAGAATTCGGGGAACGTTGGAATTTGCGATCTCATCAGCTACAAATAAGATCAGGAGAGTATATTTGGACTTGCATGCTTTTCGGTAGAGTTATACTACAAAAAAGATAACTTAAAGTTTTGACATAGAATCCTTTCATGAAACAATCAGACTACCTAGTAGTACCTAGTAGTACCTAGTAGTACCTATATAGTAGTACCTCAGCTACAGATAGTAACTGAGTATGAAATCTATTTACATGACTTTAAATTACTATACATGCAAGCTTTATTTTATATTGCTCATTACTTGTAAAACAACAGAAATCTGTGTAGTACTAGTGATATAAACAGTCATATTTTGAAAAACGTGGCAGTCCTGTTGTTCCTTTCCACACATAGACACATCCACTTCTGATTCATGTTCAACTAGAAGATTCTATTTCACCTTTAAGTAAAGCTGGTGGATTTGAACTATTGAAGTGCATGCCAAAAAGTTGAAAACTCAAGCCAATTTCCTCTGTAATCAATTTTAATCTCAAACTGTTATTGAAAATAGCTGCATATACATACAACCCATTCAGAGATTTAGATATATCATGCAGTGAAGACAAGTGTTGTAAACAAGAGGTATATAGGTTAACAACTGTTTATTTATAAATGATTAGATCACATGCAAGAAATGTTTAAACTGTGGTGCTGAAGTAGCTATCTCAGAACTCAAAAAGCACATTATGTATACATAGTTGGTAAGAAGCCTTTAAAATGAATGATAATTTAATTTTATTACTATAATACAGTGACAGTTGTTCAGATTTTGACTCTGTAAAGAAAAACAAGCCAAGTTATCAATTTCGTTAAATTTATCTAGTAGTCTTCAGAATGAAGGTGTGTCATTACTTAAAAGTGAATTCCAATTACACAGTGTAATAATACATCATACTAAAGTATGTGTACTATAAATACAAAATAGAAGAGTTAATAATTACATATTATAAGTATGTCTGTAGCAGTTGAGTCAAAATATTTATGGTCACAATACACCATACACACAAATCTTGTAGTCATAATATAAAACCATATATACTAATGATAATAGCTAAGACACCAATCATAAAAGTTAGAATCATAATGTACTCATGAAAAATGTTTTGTGGCTGTGTCTGGTGATTTCCAGGTGATCTTGTTTGTACTAAAATAAAAAAAGGACATCACTGTATTATATAACATAATAAGGTAAATAAATTTTTAATTGTTGTTAATTTCAACATTTCTAACAAACTGCATGTCTAACAATTTTCTTAACACTTATAATATTATTATTTGGTTGATTGGATCAGTATTGCACCAAAGAAATACAACTTAGTGGACATGACGATTCGGCTTTGTGGCCTTCTTGAAAAGGCCAAAACATCATGAGCAGTTTTTATAATAAAATCATTGATGCAATACCAATCCAGTCAATACAAGTAATAATAATACAGAGTACATGTATCTACTAAACCAATGGCCAGGATCAAATGCAGTTCAAACTCTTGACAAAATAAAATTGTTTATAACAACAAATTTTCAACAAAAAATTACACTATTATGCTGAAAGTATCTCAGAGGAGACTCAAATACTATATACAATACTAGATAGCATATGTCTTCTTTGCAGTGATGACTATAACAAAATCAGCTATATATCTGCTTAACATTCCATCTACCAGGATTATAATGGTATGTATTATTCTTAACCTACCTGAATTTAATTCATCTAACATAAGTTGAGCTATTGTTGAAAGATATCGATTGTCTTGTCTCTTCAATACATCACAAAATGTGTTTAATATTGTTGGTTTATCAGTGTGTTCAAGTCTGAGTGATCCTTCAATCTCATTTAGTAATAAACTGGCTCTATTATAACGATCAAGATTTTGTGTGAGGACACGATCTTTGATTGGATATGATATTAGATCAACTGCCGAAAGATCATTGGCTAGTCTGTATGTGTCCGGATCTGATATTGTATGTAACATATTAGATAGGTGTCCCGTAAATATATTAAGCGGAACAGAGTCTACAAATATAAAAGAATATTATAATTAATTAGTTAGTTTATAGTAATTCTTGTGCATTAGTATATACCTGTATCAGCAGGGAAGGATGAAGTTACATGTGTATCACTACCAGTAGTGAGACTTCCATTGGGACTAGTGTGCTGCAATGAACCTGTAGTTTAAATAATAAACTATTTAATCTGTTTTCAAAGCAAGCTCTAGTTATTATGAATATGAAAGTGAAACTGTATGAAAACTAGAGAAAATAAAAAATTCACACCTGTTAAATGCAGGTTTAGTTCCACAGTGAAATAGTTCTTTGAAGTACCAACTCCCTCTAGAAAAAATGTTACTGATAATGGAGTTGGATAAGACTTATGAGGCCATTGAAAAAGATAATGACAGTGAGGAATACAGCCTAAAGAATAGTTGAAATCATCAATATCTTCCTTCTCAATCTGTATGTAATATATAAATCATAGACAATACAAACATGCTTGCATACTGAGCTACCTCAGGACGTATTACTGCAGTTATTTTCCATGTTTGTGAGTTTCCATTTTCTGGTTGTACATGCTGTAATTTAAGCGAACTTTCCTTTCCTTTAAAAGTTATCAATTGTGTAGTATACTCAATATAGTGATGTTGAATGTAGAATTCCCGAGCAAACTAAGATGTATAATTAACACTGGTAAGCAAGTGATTCACTAAATGACAATTTACATGCACCAACCTGTATACATGCAGATTCTTTCTTGGTTACAACAAACTGCATATCAATGGTAAATTCCATTGAGGACGTTTTGTAAAACACTTGTGAGCAATATTTCAGCTTTGAACGTCTGCAGCATAATATGTTGTAAAAACAGAAGTGACGTAGTTTAACGCTGGCAAATGTATCAGTCATGATAAAGGATTCACTCTCTATTTTTTCAAACACATAAGGTGGTCCAGTGGAGGCAATAGCAGAATAGAAACTGAAGTCAGCATACTCATTCTGTGAATCTACAACAGCATAATGTCCAAGTTTTAATGTGACATCCTTATCCAGCTCCTCTGAGCATTCTATTTGGTAGATACCACTCACTTGGTGACAACCGGGTGGTAGTTTAAAATCACCAGTATAGACAGGTCTAACGTATATCTTTGTTGTCTGTGTAACAGAACCTTCTGGCACATATATGTGCAAATCATGCTCTGGCAATTTAAAGACTTGGGTAGCTTCTGTCTTTCCATCGAAAGTGAAAACGTTTTCATCAATGATAGATACAGAGTCTTTTAGAGAATATATACAATTGTAATCACAATGTTTGTTCTGTCAATGGCATACAATCATGCATGCAATACGGCTCAACATATGTATAACAAGAAGACTAGTTGATTATATATACACAGTGTTCTGCCCAGGATATTTAGAGTGTGATCAGATTCTAACTTGCATTAAGTGCTGTTTTATTCAGTATAATATTATACTCAATTCTGTCTCAGTGGCCTATATATGTATTATCTGAGTGGCGGTTAATTCATGCAGAGTGGTGGTTATTCCCAATCATTGCCAACCGCTGTGGGCAGAACACTGACATAATTTATGAGTACACTAAGAGCATAGTTTCTAAAAGTACACATACGCATTGAAATACCTGGTAAGGAATCTCTTGGTAAAAATATATTAATGACATTATTAGGTTTTTTAGTTCCAATCAAATGAAACTTCATTTTCAAAAGCTTTGGAGGTGATAATTCTGACCGCCAGCAAAACTTAAAGTGACATTGTGGAACACAAGAAGATTCAGGAATGAAGTGATCAATTTTTTTTCTATCAATCTGAATAATTGTAATTATAAATTACCATAATTTCTCTATTGTAATACTCATATACCTCAGCCATTGTGATTTCACTCATCTCCCATGGATATATCGAACTACTGTCTGTCCTTAATTGCAGGTGTGTTATATTTTCATCCAGTTCTACTATCTGTTCAAAATCTTTAAAACAGTCAGAATACATTTTCTTCACAAACTAAGAAAATTAAAGTGAGGTTATGCTTCAAATGTTGAGTGATCGTGACTAACGGTTTTATAATCAGGGTCATCTGGCACTATCACAAAAAACATCTCCCACTCTTGCTGAGATTGATTTACCTTGTAAAACACTTGTGAGTAGTATTTCACCACAACTATTGATTAAACAAGTGTATATAGAGAAAAAAAACATCCCTATGATTGCTTTACAAATTTAAGTAAAGATAAACATATCTCTATGACTGCTTTGTGGTGTCCAGCATTCGGTAATCATGGCTGACTTTATCAAGCATGAAAGACAACAGCTTATTATTTTGATTATCTACTCTCCTGACCTTTCAAAGGACCTTGTAGAACTTTAGGAATATATTTCAGGCAGAATAGCTAGCTATTAGTTCCAGTTTCTACATAAGCTACACAGATTTCTTTCTGTAGAGCTTGATCAATGATCGCGCGTTCTTTTACGCGCCACGCCCATTAATTGACCAAGCCCCCGGGAATGATGTAACTTCCTTAACTACGTATACAACGCATACTCGCGTAAGTGGACACAAGAAAACAAGTGTATATAGAGAAAAAACATCCCTATATTTGCTTTGTGATGACTATGTATTAAGCATTGCTGATGGCACTAGTGTCTCTACCTTTCTGTGTACTCCTGGGGCCTGAAGACGTAAGTGTAAGCCTAATTGCAGTCTAAATACACAGATGTCTGATGAACTGACTGAGGTACTCCTTCAAGGTTCTAAATGATGACTTCCTCGTGTCTGAAACTTAACAACTTATCATACTTACTTGTTAAAGGTTCTTGGATAATATCTATACTGTTTCTCTGCTATATACAACAGTTATTAGCAGTTTTACATCTTTTCTGAATCTTCCTGGCTGGTCTGTAGCTCAAACGCGCGTTCTTTTACGCGCCACGCCCATTAATTGACCGAGCCCCCGGGAATGACGCAACTTCCTTAACTACGTATACAACGCATAGTCGCGCAAGTGACACAAGAATATATAATTATATATAATTATATATATATACATTAAACCCCGTGGAAAGCAATTATAGGGATGGCCCTACGGGCCATAATAATTATATATATATATATAATTATATATAAACATACATCGAACCCGTGGGAAAGCAATCATAGGGATGGCCCTGCGGGCCATAAAAAAGGTTACTGCAAGTCACATTATATATTTTCAAAAACCAAAACACAAACAGCATAAAATGAATGAATCCACTCATTATGCAGAGAACACTAACGATACGATATACAATATGATGTTTAATATGTTAAACAAGGTTAACATTGATGGAGCCGGCCCCGTGGCCAGAATAGCGCGGCCTCCCTTTCATGTGGGACGAGGCTGGACCACATTAGCGGACCATCACGAGGAATGGGCAGAGGCCTGGCTCCCATGTGCTACGAGCGATGTCCACGTGCCATATAGCATGAGTTAGCAGACTAGGTATTCAGTCTTAGCTGTCTGTCTTTTCATTGAAGCAATGGCCCATGGTACGGGATCCAGTAGGGATAGCGATGATGTCCACCAAGATACTGCAGACCCAGAGTTGATAGCTACTCTTCTGCCTACTCTCCGTTCTCTTATCCAGGAGGGGGTGCAGTCTGCCCTAGCGTCAACCCCGGTTTCCACGTCATCTTCGACTGGGGTGTGTGTCACTATGCCTCTCTCTGGTGAGTCAGTAATTGCACGCACACACACACACGAGCACATTATTGGCGACACAGCACCGGGTGTGCCCCATGCAAGCATTACTGCGTTAGTAGTTGTGCTAGTTGTGTCATTGTGCTGTGTTGCCTAGGGTCTGTTGTAGTTTTGGGTGGGACACAGGTTTGCATAGCCTAGGTCACCAGACCAGGTTTGATGAGCCCTGTCTGGCATACCTCCTAAGGTGCCAAATAGTCAGCAAACCTAAGGCAGGCCGTCCATTTGACATGGGATAACGATGGTTGCCACTGTGTACACTAGACAACTCTCGCTACAGGTTAGATGGTACCATGCTAGACTAACGTAGGCTGTTGGCCCCTTCGGTTGTTGCCTACAACATAGTTCTAGACAGTGCTGTGGCGGGCCAAAGTACAGTCTACCAGGCCGGGGCCTATCTGGTCATGGTCATGTGTCATTCTCGAGTCAACTTGGATAGCCACAGACAAAATGGAATGGCATTGGTGCCTATCCAACTCAGACAGTAGTATGTACCCTTGACACAGACAGTTGGGTGCCTTGCCTGGCACTTAGCTAGGCTATTTGGATTACCAAAGACTAATGCACCTGACAGTGCTGACATGCCTATTGACATCAGTAGCACAGACTAGGCACATTAGAGTTGGCTGTACCAGGTGGACTGGTAAATTGGGGTTGGGGGTGTTTTTAGCCACCGGCATGTAGACAGCTCACAGTGTGGGTGCCTTGTCTGGCACCTAACTAAGCCAATAGTCTCATTATAGCTTGACAACAGCACAAGCCCCCCCCCCCCCCTGTAGCATCAGGGCTGTTGTCATGCACTGTCATGCTAGCATGTTGGCTGACACATCATTTATTTATTTACACCCTTCACCTTTCTCCTTGCCAGACGGAGTGCCCTCAGGCTTGGGTGTCACACCATCACCAGCCAGAATATCTGATGTCCCACTAATGACTGCCATACCGTCTGCCACTCCCTCTACAGCCCTGTTGTCACCCTTCTCACCAGTCGCTAGTCTCCCGCAGACCAGCTCCGCCACACAGCCACTACTGCTGTCACCGTCCTTGACCCCTCTACCTTCCAGACTGGTTGGGAGAATTAGGAGGGGTGAATTTGTGGAGATGAGGGAGCTCCTCACTGATAACATCACACTGCTGCGTCAGCTGAAGGAAGTGCAGCCAAACACACCAGTACTTCACCAATCCTCGAGATCCCATCCTAGACTACGTGACATATCCTCCATCCTCACGTGGGTATATTGTTTCCTGGCATACTGTGCAGTTAGGACAGATGACCAGTTTGTGAGGGGACTTCTCACCTATGCTCGCCTGGTGTTAAGAGAAGCTCGCCGGTATGGGGGGTCAGGATGGATAGAGTATGACCGTATCTTCAGGCAGCAAGCAGCTGCAGACCAATGTATCCAGTGGAATGCCCTCAGCCCCAGCCTGGTAGCATCAACCTTTCTTGGGGCGCGTACAGATCAGGGTACCTTCTGCACTCTCTGTCAGGAGGTGGATCACTCTTCACAGGACTGTGCTCTGCGGTCAGTACGGGAGCCACCCATACCTCGCACCCTGGGGACATCCGAAACACAAAGTCGTTCTCCACTGCCTCACAGAATGCGACCGGAGACTCTCGATAGGATTTGTGTATCGTGGAACAAAGGCCGCTGTGCGTACCCAGGGAGCTGCACATTCAAACACAAATGTGCAACCTGCAGGATTTTTGGCCATAGGGCTCGTGATTGTGTGGATACTCTGGACACGTCTGAGTACAAGGCTGGTGCCCGTCCCAACTACTCTCGTCACCCACCGCAGGACCAACGTAGGCAGCGGCCTACTTTGTAAATACAGGACAGGACCTAATTAGTCTATAAGCAGTGTTGTGTTGTCTATTCATTATTTATTTGTTTTGCGTTAAATTTGATCATGTCTATTACCATCATTAACATATGAGAAAGTTATTATGACCAGTCGCATGGTGCATGTATGACACATATAGGGTATGGGTGTACAGGTAATTCATTTCTACATCATCTCACAGGGATCTGTGGTGTGATTGATGGAACCTACCGCTACAGCAGAGAGCTCCTGGCTTTGGATGCCTGTCGTGGATCACCGACAGTAGCTATGGCTAAGTGGAGTGCATCCCACCCAATCTCCACCCCCTTACACCCTTTAGCATGGTCTCAATACTTGCAGGCACATCCAGACCAACAGTTTGTCAACTACTTACTAAGGGGTATACAAGAGGGATTTAGGGTTGGTATGGAGCGATCAATCACCCTCCATTCATCACGACGCAATCACCCATCTGTGAGGCTGAGACCAAGTGCTGTCGAGGACTATTTAACTCTGGAGCGAAAATTGGGCCGATTCTCACCACAGGTTCCCGCTCATCTGATCCAGAATTGTCATGTGAGCCCGTTAGGATTGGTCCCCAAATCTCAACCTGGAAAATGGAGACTAATCACAGATCTCTCCTCTCCACGTCACCACAGCATTAATGATGGTATCTCACCAGATCTCTGCTCCTTACAATACTGTAAGGTTGATGATGCCATCCAATTACTCGTGATGCACGGGGCAAACGCACTCATGTGTAAGGTCGACTTGCAGAGTGCATACAGGGTTGTCCCCATCCACCCAGAAGACAGACCCCTGTTGGGTGTCAAGTGGGATGGTAAGGTATTCCTTGACATGGCCTTACCCTTTGGATTACGGTCAGCACCAAAAATTTTTTCAGCGTTGGCAGATGCCTTGGCATGGATAGCATACCAGCATGGAGTAGCCCTCCAAATCCATTACCTGGATGATTTCTTTATGGTAGGCCCATCAGACAGCCCCATTTGCGAGCACTACTATCACAGCTTTCTACAATGCTGCCATGTGTTAGGAGTACCAATAGCAATGAACAAGCTTGTACCCCCTTGTACAATGCTCACCTTTCTTGGGATTGAGATTGACTCAGCGAGGTTGCAATGCCGTTTGCCGGCTGTTAAACTTCGCCGACTACAGTCATTAATAGCTACCTGGCAAAGAAGACACTCTTGTAAGAAGCGAGACTTGCAATCTCTAGTTGGGCATCTAAACCATGCAGCCAAGGTGGTGAAACCAGGGCGATCATTCCTTCGGAGAATGATCGATTTGTTGCCGATTGCCAATCAACCAGATCACTATATCCGCCTTAACGCGGCATTTCGAGCAGATCTATTGTGGTGGGCGACATTCATTGAGGATTGGAATGGCATATCTATGATTCCCCGGCGCGGGGTTACTTTGCATGTCACGTCGGATGCATCTGGGTCCTGGGGTTGTGGTGCATTCTGTGATACCCACTGGTTTCAGTTGCCGTGGTCCTGTAGCTGGGCGGAAACCGCTATCATGACAAAGGAATTGGCACCGATTGTTTTAGCCTCCATGTTGTGGGGTCATCAGTGGCAGGGGAAACGTGTACAATTTAATTGTGACAACTGCCATAGTTGTGTCATGCCTGTTGTCTGGCTCCTCAAAGGACCCGGCGACTATGCACTTACTACGATGCCTATGGCTGATTACTGCTTTCTACCAGTTTGACTTGCATGCCACCCACATTCCTGGCAAATTGAATCTGGCAGCAGATGCTCTATCCAGGAATAACCTATCCTGCTTTCTCTCTCTCTTTCCACAGGCCAGTTGGAGCCAGACTCGCATACCCCCCCAGTGGGTGGACCTGGTATTAGTTCGGAAGTCGGATTGGATGTCCCCAGGCTGGATGCATTGGCTAAAGAGCTCTTTGACAAGGGTCTAGCCCCTTCAACTACACGAACATACGCATCAGCAAAGCAGAGATATCTCATCTTCTGTCATACATGTAATATTCCACCCCTTCCTCTATCAGAAATAAAATTGTGTAGATATGTTTCCTATTTGTCTGCTCAGCAGTTGAAGTACCAGTCCATTACGTGTTACCTGTCGGCCATTCGGCATTTACAGATCTCTCATGGTTTTGCAGACCCTTTTTCCCCTGGTGCCTTCCCTCGGCTAGAATATGTGCTTAAGGGAATCCGTCGTTCTCCTACCCCAACACCTACCCAGCAGCGATTACCAATTACCCCTGATATTCTACGCAGAATGCATAGTGTGTGGGCAGAGGTAGCCAACAACCCTGACACTCACTTATTGTGGGCGGCTTGTTGTGTAGCCTAATTTGGATTTCTACGCTCTGGTGAGCTGACGGCTCCGTCACAGGACTCATATGACCCACAGTCTACACTTCTGTTGTCAGACATAGCACTTGACACTCACAACAACCCTACCACGTTGGCAGTGACACTAAAACAGAGTAAAACAGACCCTTTTCGCCTGGGGGTCACACTTTTCATGGGAAGGACTGGAGACATTGTGTGTCCCGTTAAGGCACTCACTTCATTCTTGGCAGTGCGACCGAAAGGCCATGGCCCATTGTTCACCTACCAGGATGGGTCATATTTGACTAGGGCTCGGCTGGTCGCAGCCTTAAAAGGAGGCGTTGTCACAACTCGGAGTAGACCACACTCGATTCAATGGTCATAGCTTTAGGATTGGAGCAGCCACAACAGCTGCCCAGAAGGGCATAGAAGACTCAACTATCCAGATGCTGGGTCGGTGGCAATCAGCTGCTTATCTTCGTTATGTTCAGACCCCTCGCAGTCAACTGATTCCTGTCTCAGCAAGACTAGTGTCATAACCTAATATTTACTGCATTTAACCCATATCGATTATCTGTGCTATTTGGTTCCTTGTATATTGCTATCATTATTTAGTTCCATGCCACTGTATGACCTATGATTTTCTGAAATATATTTTCATTTGCTCTGAAATGTCATTTATGGACACTTGATTAGTATTTGGGGGGAGAGGGTTACTCTCCTTTGGGCTAATCAGGGTTAATTAATTAATTACCCTGAATCCCCTCCCCCTGGCAACCACACCTTGTAGGTGGGGTTGCAATGGCATCATGTTTGGGGAGGGGCCTCATAATTACCAAACACCTCTATCCCTCTTACCCGAGAGTGATAAAGAGGCCCCCCCCTCTTCTCCTTTGACAGGTTGAGGTAAGTTAGGGATCCATACGATGTTAAATGATGGTGACATCTCCTGCACATGGAATGTTTATATACAATATATTGACCTCACAGGAAGATGTCACCATCATACTATATATATATATATATATATATATATATATATAATATGTATGTTACAACTTATTCTCCAGTCCTACAGTACTAGTATATGAAAAACATCTAGAAAATATTTTGTGGCTTCAACCGTGTGCATGGAAATGTAGGTGCTTGATGTTATAGCAGCCACTACTTGAATGAATTGTACTTGATTTCAAGGAGTGCTTCAACAGTGATAGCCTTCAAACAGAATAAGAATAAGTTACGTTGTTAGAACTTTAAAACCAAAATATTTTAGAAAAAGCCTGTCTTACATCCATGTATAATTTGAAGTCTGTTTGTAGCTCAATCAAAGACCCTAGTTTCGACAGGATAATATACCAATTCCCGGCATATTGTTTTAGTTAACCCCATTATTAAAATCCATTTTAGTAAGGTATTGTGACTTTTAATAAAGTAAACACCTTTCTTTTGCATTTCACTTTCCAAATCTTTGATTTCATCTTGTAGTGGTCTCAAGACATCGATGACTTCATCTTTAAATGTAGAAAAACTATTGATAAAAATAGAGTTATTGTAAACCACATAATATATTTTCAACTCTTACAAGTTCACACTAGTTAAAGAAAAACCAAACACAAACAGCACACAATGAATTAAAAGTAATGAATGCACTCATGGTGCAGAACCCTTGCCACAAATGTGACAGAAATATATAAGCAAACAATGCTGTATATAATATACATAATTATCTAATATAATTATATGTGTTTCTGTCTGAGACAACTTAAACGATCACTAAATCAATCAATAATATTATATAACATTTTTTCTTTCTGGGAAAACTTGCCCACTTCAGTGTTGCTGTATTATTGCAAGAAGTTCCAAGTTGGCTCATTCCAAACTGTTGCGTAGATTGCTCAGTTACTCTGTTATAACAATGAGTACATGTGTAAAACTACCTCAAGTATGGAAGATGTATTCAGCAGGAAGCAGTAAGGGCATTAGTACCAGAGGATACTGGGTGGAAATTATTTCTTAAGAAAAATTATAATACTTATTGCATTTGAATGCACAACTCTGAGTAAGTATGTATTAATGTTGTTTTAGTTAACTATAACTAAACTGATACTCCTTATAGTAAGGTATTATGACTTACAGTTAACTAAATGGAATAAGGTCTACTGCAATAACTATAACTAAATAAAATGAAATTATCCCTTTTAAATATTATCTTAGTTAATTAACTATAACTATACACTAAAACAACACTATAATAATTATATACTCATACTGACTACTGATTATTTATTATCATTATTGATAGTGATTATTGATTACTGATGCTATATATTATATAGGTGGTGCTTTATCAATCACTTATTCTCATCATCTTTATCTGTTTTGTCCAGTTTGTCAAGTTTTTCTTCTTTGTCCTTTCTAATATACTGATGTTTAACAATCTCCCTGGATAGAACCCCGGGTCTTTCCCTGGATCTCTCCATGTCACCAATTGCCCAAAGATGAGCTTGTTTCCTGTAACATAAGTACAGAGCCGAGATATTTGATACGTTATTCATTGCTAGATATATATATATAGAGGTATTATGACTTACAGTTAACTAAATGGAATAAGGTCTACTGCAATAACTATAACTAAATAAAATGAAATTATCCCTTTTAGATATTATCTTAGTTAATTACTAACTTGTGATATATACTAAAACAACACTAGTACATAATAATTATATACTACTGATTATTGATTATCATTATTGATAGTGATTACTGATTACTGATGCTTTTATTATTATAGGTGGTGCTTTATCAATCACTTATTCTCATCATCTTTATCTGTTTTGTCCAGTTTGTCAAGTTTTTCTTCTTTGTCCTTTCTAATGTACTGATGTTTAGCAATCTCCCTGGATAGAACCCCGGGTCTTTCCCTGGATCTCTCCATGTCACCAATAGCCCAAAGATGAGCTTGTTTCGATATTTGATACATTATTCATTACTAGATATACACATTGGTTACCATAGTAATATTAATGACTTACTCTTCAAGAAAGTTTTGTTGAGGGCCAATAATGGATCCAGGTCGACATATACGTATCCAAGCAATAGTTTCAGCAGCTGTGAACCTATAATGTTTCATAATGTAACAACCAATAAGTGTACCAGTACGACCCCGACCAGCTATAAAAGGTATTAATTATTATTATAATAGTAATTATATTCAAATTATCAATTATCCATACCTTTACAATGTACTGCAATAGCTCCATCAGTTCTTTCTGACACATTCAAAAATCGTCTAAAGATAAAAATAGAATTTAAACAACAGTTGGTATGTGTTATATGATAATATACTTGACAATAGAATCAGATGGTGTACTCCCATCATCAAACAACAAATCTTTATGATCAAAACCAGCATCAGTGAATTTCTTAGCGTCATACCATTCCTTATTACATCTGATGATACATGATATATTATGGTGTTTGAAATATCGGAAATAAACCTCTGGAGAATGAAGAGGGTACCCTATAGCAAAATATATCATGTGATTATCGTGTGATATACAATAATAATTTATTACCCTTCTCAATTTTGCTTTTGTTGCGAGGTCCAGCAAATGCTAAAAATTTCCCTGTAAACATGTTATTAAATAATCATTAGTATATTGTGCCCATTTTGATTCCATAGTCCATTCTTAACAGACAGGAATAGCAAATACCAATATATTTTATAGTTTTAAACTTGTAAAGGAAATTACTAACATTGTGTGTGTACCCAGTACTCACACATCACCAGCAATAAACACAATACTAACACACACACATACAACATCAAATTACATGTATAAATGTACCATGTGAACAAAATTCATGAATTTACCTGGCACAATCCAATTGAAATCTCCGTTTTCAACTCTCTGAAAAGATACATGTGACAATCATGTGATAGCTATGTGATAGCTACCTCATAGTGTTCATATTCTTCAACATTAAACTTGCTAAAATCCAGAAATCCCACCTGCACAGCCTGGGAAGCGGGATTTATATACAGTATACATTATCAGTATATTTAGTATCCAAAAGTTTACTTTGTAAACTGCTTGAAAACAATGAAGTAGAGTGAGATTATATGTACATGGACCCTTAGCTGCATCTCTATAAAGAATTTGAAAAGAATGAAGTCAGTGTGGCTAGCCAAAATCCATAATTAACCAACCTAAATGGAAGAAAAGGAGGATTTTGGGGGGTAGCTAATGGACTGAATGCCTCTTCTGGTGTTTTCTTGTGGTAAATTATCTAAATAATATTAACATTTCATCACAGGGCTAATCATGTTCTGTAATGATAGCATCCATAAACATACCATATAGCATCCAATCAAATAGGCAGAATTAGCTCGTTTTTGGCTATCATATGAAGTGTACTGTATTATCGTTCTACGTTGACTCTAAAAGGTATTGAAACATTCTAACACTGGTTGCTAAGTAACAATCGATATAGTGTTATGAAGCTGATGAAGTAATAACATTTCTATGAGTATATATATTGAAATAACTTTGTTAGCTTACAATTACATTATAATTATAGAAAGTCAGGGACACTTAAAAGAACAAGTAATAACACATACAAATCACTAAGAACTAACTATCTACATTCATACACACATAATTATATAATTCCTGATAAAATTACTTTTTTATTTGCTACATTAAATCACTTATTGCACACTTTAGTTATTACCCTCGCCGCGTAGAGTAGGCGGAAGGGTATGGTAATCGTTTTGTCTGTGTGTCTGTCTGTGTGTTAGTAGTTTTTCTGGAAAAATAAAAACATTGACATTTCAAACGGGGTACTGGTAGACTTCAAATTATACAAGGAAAAAAAATAACGTAGGAAATCTTCTAAAACCTTTTGGTTCTAAAGTTGTGACAATTTTTATAACTCACAGTTACCGTTTCACGACTTTAAGATGAAACGAGGGCAATAACGAGAGTAGATACGGACACACAAACACAAGTTATCCTGTTTCATGGCCTGTCGCTAGCCAAGAAACACTTCAAACCAAAAACAATCGAGGTAATGGTTGCTACTACTAAACTACACCACCATTGATGCAAGCTACTTAGCTCCACCTACAGGCATGGTCTTGTGCACGTTAATGCTAAACACGTAATAGAGTGATTCGTTTTCACACGTTGAGACACGTTGGAGACTTCAGAGAATAAGATGTAAGATATATATATAAATTATACATTTTTCAATAAAAGTATTGTTTGTTTTATACACAAACTTTATTATATTTAGAAAAAAATTGTAGTGCTTTGTATTACTTTGCCACATAGGCGAGGGTCCCGTCCCGACGGCGCTCGTTACAAGCTGTGCTCACCTCTACTAAAGAAGCTGGTCCAACAACAGTGGTAGTTCACCAGATCGTCAATAAATCACTTATAACACATTTGACAGTGTTTCAATGTAGCACTTAGGCGGGTCAATAAAGGTCTCGTTTACATAACGCACACGCTTTTGGTTCGTGCATGACAACCTTTATTGACCTGCCCTTGTGCCACATTAAAACATCCAATCATAGTAAAGTGTGTACTTCAATACTTATTACACAATATCATATAATATCACATAACATACATAGTATCACAAATGTCATGTACCATTAAAGGGAACTATCCACATGTAATCACTACATATATCTACCTCTAATTTGCCATGTAATTTTTGACAGTATCGATATAGCATTGAAATGTTCAGTGGTCCAAAGTCAGCATGAAAACTATTATATGATTAATAAATACAAAGACTGAAGATACTTGATGTATGGGATAGTTATAACTTTATATTTATGTACTATTAGTTCACCATACACGTCTTAATGAATGCCAGTAATAGATTAGATAACAACTTTAACCTTAAAGTTGTTCAATCTAAGGGTTGATAGTAGACTCTACCTTACCTGATTGATCATGAAGGTGTTGTAGTCTTGATTGCCAAGGTCTTAAAGTTGTCCTGATTAGTAGGCTCTACCTATTACTGGCATTCATTAAGACGTGTATGGTGAACTAATAGTATGTTAAATACAAATAAGTGAAATGACGCCATATTAGTGTCAATTAAATGTGTCACTCCATACACATATAAATGTTGTTTTAGTGTGTAACCTTTGCATTGTGAATGTTAGTTAACTAAAGTATGAGGTCTACTGTAATAAATATAATCAACTAAAATGAAAATTGGCCAATAATGGACACTTATTTAACTAAAACTAAAACCCCTTTAGCACGCCTAAATTGTTTTAGTTAATTAACTATAGCTATAACGTCAGTATATACATCCCAAACTAAGACAACACTAATACATACACTTACTTCTCATAAATAAATTCATCATCTATTGTAAAATAATGACACGAGGAGGAGTTCAGTGGACGAAATCGAAACGTTGCAAAATAAAGGCGATCTAGAAAAGAATACATTGAGAGTATGACATTACTTTATATTTTATAGGCATACCTTTAATAAATTCACACATTCTTGAAATAACGTAGCTACGTGTATCTTGTTAGTCTTGTAGTATAGATCTGTCGTTCGTTTAGGAAGATATAGCTATCTGTGCATTGCCAAAGGGTAGAGTGTGAAACTCTGGCAGTGTTAAAACAGTAGTAGAATAGGTTGATGCGTGATATTAGGCCAGGGCTTGCAATTCAATCTCCATGATCAAAAAACTTTACTAGATAATATAATTATATATTATATTATATATATAGTTTCTGATAGAAAACAAACGTCTCTCTGAGAGAAGATCTGCTATAAAACGATCGTATAGTGTAGGTTTTAGCTCGCTCTGATCTACTTGTACTCGATACAATAAAAATCCCTGAATAATGAGCCCCGTCGGGACGGGACCCTCGCCTACATGGCAAAGTAATACAAAGCACTACAATTTTTTTCTAAATATAATAAAGTTTGTGTATGAAACAAACAATACTTTTGTTATATACATGGAATAGATATATAAATTTGAAAAACATTTATGGGCATTAATTAAAACTGTTATAACTTTATATCCTAAAAGACAAAATAAGGATATCAATGAAATGTATAATTTGTATATAATTATATCTTACATCTAATTCTCAAACAATGAAGAAGTTCTCAAGTCTACCTCTAAAGTCTCCGTGTGAAAACGTATTGACTATTGAATCGCCTCTACCACGTGTTTATAATTTAGTACATGACGCATAGCTTACCTGTAGGTGGAGCTAGGTAGGCCTAGCTTTCTATCTTGCATCAATGGTGGTGTAGTAGCAACCATTACCTCGATTGTTTTTGGTTTGAAGTGTTTCTTGGCTAGCGACAGCCATGAAACAGGATCACTTGTGTTTTGTGTGTCCATATTTACTCTCGTTATTGCCCTCGTTTCATCTTAAAGTTGTGAAACGGTAACTGTGAGTTATAAAAATTGTCATAACTTTAGAATCAAAAGGTTTTAGAAGAATTCCTACGTTATTTTTTTCCTTGTATAATTTGAAGTCTACCAGTACCCCGTTTGAATTGTCAATGTTTTTAATTTTCCAGAAAAAGTGCTAACAGACAGACAGACACACAGACAAAACGATTACCGTACCCTTCCGCCTACGCTACGCGGCGAGGGTAATTACTAATCTGTTATATACCGGGAACGTTGTAATTCTATGGCTTCAGTATGGTGGCCCAGATGATCCATCCGTTCACGGGCACGACATCGGATCCCGGTCGGGATCCGCCCGGAAACAACATGGATGATATCCCTAACGATCCCAGGGCCTAACCCCCCCTCCAGTTTGCCTCTCCGGCCTGGATCTGGGCGGGTACGTTACCGATGTTACCAGATCAGTTACCATATCGGTTACCAGATCAGTTAACAGAGCGGTTACCAGAGCGGTTACCAGATCAGTTACAAGATCGGTTACCAGATCAGTTACAAGATCGATCACTAAATCGGTTACCAGATTGGTTACCAGATCGGTTACCAGATCAGTTACCAGATCGATCACTAAATCGGTTACCAGATCAGTTACCAGATCGGTTACCAGATCGGTTACCAGATCAGTTACTAGATCGGTTACCAGAGCGGTTACTAGATCAGTTACCAGATCGGTTACCAGATCAGTTACCAGATCAGTTACCAGATTGATCACTAAATCGGTTACCAGATCGGTTACCAGATCAGTTACCAGATCGGTTACCAGAGCGGTTACCAGATCAGTTACCAGATCAGTTATTCTTTATTTTCGATTCGTAAAAATAATAATTAAATTTAGTCTATTACAGTTGAAAGCCTATGATTAATTATGCTTGTATTGAATATATATACTACTCTATTTTTCTTAATCTTTATTTTCGATTCATAAGAATAATAATTAAAGTTAGTCTAATACAGTAGAAAGCCTACGATTAACTATGCTTGTATTAAATATATTTTTCTTAATCTTTATTTTCGATTCGTAAGAATAATAGTTGAAAGCCTACGATTAATTATGCTTGTATTAAATACATATGTATACTACTCTATTTTTCTTAATCTTTATTTTCGATTCGTCAGAATAATAATTAAATTTGGTCTATTACAGTAGAAAGCCTGCGATTACTTATGCTTGTATTGAATATACCAGTTTATTTTTCTTAATCTTTTATCTTCTTTCAATATGCCAACGACTACCTATAATTATAACGTTAATGTTCTTTTTATAAAACCTTTTTTCTTTTCCTAATCCAATGAATTAATTAAGTACTATCATTTTCGATTGCATTTCATTGGAAATATTTTCAAATTAATGAACTAATTTCTTTCTCTTTCAAGTAGCTACGTACGTAGCTATAATTATTTCTTGAGACTATTTTCAAATGAAAATATTTTCTAATTAGCTAGCTATCACTTTTTCTACTTTTTTGTTATAATTGAATACACTATTTTCGATATAATTTGTTTAATTCGACTGGTTGCATTAAAAAAAAAAATCATCATCATTGCTACCATGCATGCATCCTTCGGCAAAGAACGTTTTCAAAGTACAACAGTATTAATTTTTGTTCGGTTTCTACAGAAGCAAAAAAGATTAGCACTAATATTTTACATAAATTATTTAATAATTATTATTATTCTAGACATCAATATTTTAAATTATTACAATTAATAATTAATTGCTTGCATCCTCACCCTGCACACACCTCCCCGGAGAGGATGGGTGCGTGCATGCATGCATGCTCTCAGACCTGCTGCACGTGCAGGAATTTGAGCTCCCTATCATAAGCCAGAGAAGCCTGTGCATGTCATCGATCTCAAGACTCAAGACGAAGAAGATTCTGCATGTACCAGGGAGGGACCCAGGACCAAGATGTGAAGGATGTGGATAGATGGACGAAGATTAAACAACAGGTGATTCTTGTTCTTCTATGTGCATTGTTGCCATCCATGCCCATGTAATTCATGCATATCATATTAATAATTCCGTTTGTCTATCATGTTAATTTACATATTGTTTCTTCTCTCTCCCAGAAAACTCTACTCGCTACCTCCCTGTCCATCTATCCACTCTCTCTCTCTACCTCATCGCATCTATACTTCAATAAGAGGTAAGTTATGTCTCCATACTCTTTTCTCTATTCTATACTTTCTTCTTAAATATTATTTTATTGTGAACAGTGTATTTACTATTTTTCCTCCCTGCACAGGTCTGTTTCTGATGATTTCGAGGTTTCTTCTGGTGTTCTCTTCTTGGAATTCGGATGCTCATTTGTTCTAATCACTCCTATCAGCCAGGGTCGGCCATGCCACCCTCCTTTTCTTTTTTTTTGGGGGGGTTGGCATGGTCGATCCTGGTTGGTAGGAGTGTGCGGGACAAATGAGTATACCGATGCCCAGGTTGGGGACGCCGGAGGTCTCTTCGAGTCACTAGATCCAGCCCCGTGTGGGGCAGTTCCAGTACATCCGGTCTAGCTCATCTAGTGTTCCAGTTACAGTCTAACTACCTCATCCAGTTCCAGTCTACTTCGACCAGTGCTCCAGTTCCAGTCTACTTCGACCAGTGCTCCAGTTTCCAGTCTACTTCGACCAGTGCTCCAGTTCCAGTCCACTTCGGCCAGTGCTCCAGTTTCCAGTCTACTTCGACCAGTGCTCCAGTTCCAGTCCACTTCGACCAGTGCTCCAGTTCCAGTCTACTTCATCCTAGGACCATCCCCATTGGGATTTCTCTTCTGCAAGGACTCATCTTCATCGGGATTTCTCTTCTGCAAAGGACTCATCTTCATTGGGATTTCTCTTCTGCAAGGACTCATCTTGATTCATCTCAATGGCAGTCAGTTCTTTGAAATGTATTGTTTGTTAGTTTTAAAAACTTTGTTTTTTTTGTGTGTGTGTATGTGTATTTCAGTTGTATTTTTTGTTCAAATGTTTCTTTGAAATGTTGTTCTTGTGTATTGAGTTGCATTTTCAATATTATAATAATAGTCAATTTTGAAGGAAATGTTAGTGATAATAATTTAATTTTCTATATTTTCGATTCGTAAGAATAATAATTAAATTTAGTCTATTAATTAACTATGCTTGTATTAAATATATTTTTCTTAATCTTTGTTTTCGATTCGTAAGAATAATAATTAAGTTTAGTAGGAAGCCTACGATTAATTGTGCTTGTATTAAATAAATATACTAGTCTGCTTTTCTTAGTCTTTAATTTTCGATTCGTAAGAATAATAATTAAATTTAGTCTATTACAGTAGAAAGCCTACGATTAATTATGCTTGTATTAAATACATATGTATACTACTCTATTTTTCTTAATCTTTATTTTCGATTCATAAGAATAATAATTAAAGTTAGTCTAATACAGTAGAAAGCCTACGATTAACTATGCTTGTATTAAATATATTTTTCTTAATCTTTATTTTCGATTCGTAAGAATAGTAGTTGAAAGCCTACGATTAATTATGCTTGTATTAAACATATATTCTAGTCTGCTTTTCTTAGTCTTTAATTTTCTATATTTTCGATTCGTAAGAATAATAATTAAATTTAGTCTATTACAGTAGAAAGCCTACGATTAATTATGCTTGTATTAAATATATATACTACTCTATTTTTCTTAATCTTTATTTTCGATTCGTCAGAATAATAATTAAGTTTAGTTGAAAGCCTACGATTAATTATGCTTGTATTAAACATATATTCTAGTCTGCTTTTCTTAGTCTTTAATTTTCTATATTTTCGATTCGTAAGAATAATAATTAAATTTAGTCTATTACAGTAGAAAGCCTACGATTAATTATGCTTGTATTAAATACATATGTATACTACTCTATTTTTCTTAATCTTTATTTTCGATTCATAAGAATAATAATTAAAGTTAGTCTAATACAGTAGAAAGCCTACGATTAACTATGCTTGTATTAAATATATTTTTCTTAATCTTTATTTTCGATTCGTCAGAATAATAATTAAGTTTAGTTGAAAGCCTACGATTAATTATGCTTGTATTAAACATATATTCTAGTCTGCTTTTCTTAGTCTTTAATTTTCTATATTTTCGATTCGTAAGAATAATAATTAAATTTAGTCTATTACAGTAGAAAGCCTACGATTAATTATGCTTGTATTAAATACATATGTATACTACTCTATTTTTCTTAATCTTTATTTTCGATTCGTAAGAATAATAATTAAATTTGGTCTATTACAGTAGAAAGCCTACGATTACTTATGCTTGTATTGAATATACTAGTTTATTTTTCTTAAATTTGGTCTATTACAGTAGAAAGCCTGCAATTACTTATGCTTGTATTGAATATACCAGTTTATTTTTCTTAATCTTTTATCTTCTTTCAATATGCCAACGACTACCTATAATTATAACGTTAATGTTCTTTTTATAAAACCTTTTTTCTTTTCCTAATCCAATGAATTAATTAAGTACTATCATTTTCGATTGCATTTCATTGGAAATATTTTCAAATTAATGAACTAATTTCTTTCTCTTTCAAGTAGCTACGTACGTAGCTATAATTATTTCTTGAGACTATTTTCAAATGAAAATATTTTCTAATTAGCTAGCTATCACTTTTTCTACTTTTTTGTTATAATTGAATACACTATTTTCGATATAATTTGTTTAATTCGACTGGTTGCATTAAAAAAAAAAATCATCATCATTGCTACCATGCATGCATCCTTCGGCAAAGAACGTTTTCAAAGTACAACAGTATTAATTTTTGTTCGGTTTCTACAGAAGCAAAAAAGATTAGCACTAATATTTTACATAAATTATTTAATAATTATTATTATTCTAGACATCAATATTTTAAATTATTACAATTAATAATTAATTGCTTGCATCCTCACCCTGCACACACCTCCCCGGAGAGGATGGGTGCGTGCATGCATGCATGCTCTCAGACCTGCTGCACGTGCAGGAATTTGAGCTCCCTATCATAAGCCAGAGAAGCCTGTGCATGTCATCGATCTCAAGACTCAAGACGAAGAAGATTCTGCATGTACCAGGGAGGGACCCAGGACCAAGATGTGAAGGATGTGGATAGATGGACGAAGATTAAACAACAGGTGATTCTTGTTCTTCTATGTGCATTGTTGCCATCCATGCCCATGTAATTCATGCATATCATATTAATAATTCCGTTTGTCTATCATGTTAATTTACATATTGTTTCTTCTCTCTCCCAGAAAACTCTACTCGCTACCTCCCTGTCCATCTATCCACTCTCTCTCTCTACCTCATCGCATCTATACTTCAATAAGAGGTAAGTTATGTCTCCATACTCTTTTCTCTATTCTATACTTTCTTCTTAAATATTATTTTATTGTGAACAGTGTATTTACTATTTTTCCTCCCTGCACAGGTCTGTTTCTGATGATTTCGAGGTTTCTTCTGGTGTTCTCTTCTTGGAATTCGGATGCTCATTTGTTCTAATCACTCCTATCAGCCAGGGTCGGCCATGCCACCCTCCTTTTCTTTTTTTTTGGGGGGGTTGGCATGGTCGATCCTGGTTGGTAGGAGTGTGCGGGACAAATGAGTATACCGATGCCCAGGTTGGGGACGCCGGAGGTCTCTTCGAGTCACTAGATCCAGCCCCGTGTGGGGCAGTTCCAGTACATCCGGTCTAGCTCATCTAGTGTTCCAGTTACAGTCTAACTACCTCATCCAGTTCCAGTCTACTTCGACCAGTGCTCCAGTTCCAGTCTACTTCGACCAGTGCTCCAGTTTCCAGTCTACTTCGACCAGTGCTCCAGTTCCAGTCCACTTCGGCCAGTGCTCCAGTTTCCAGTCTACTTCGACCAGTGCTCCAGTTCCAGTCCACTTCGACCAGTGCTCCAGTTCCAGTCTACTTCATCCTAGGACCATCCCCATTGGGATTTCTCTTCTGCAAGGACTCATCTTCATCGGGATTTCTCTTCTGCAAAGGACTCATCTTCATTGGGATTTCTCTTCTGCAAGGACTCATCTTGATTCATCTCAATGGCAGTCAGTTCTTTGAAATGTATTGTTTGTTAGTTTTAAAAACTTTGTTTTTTTTGTGTGTGTGTATGTGTATTTCAGTTGTATTTTTTGTTCAAATGTTTCTTTGAAATGTTGTTCTTGTGTATTGAGTTGCATTTTCAATATTATAATAATAGTCAATTTTGAAGGAAATGTTAGTGATAATAATTTAATTTTCTATATTTTCGATTCGTAAGAATAATAATTAAATTTAGTCTATTAATTAACTATGCTTGTATTAAATATATTTTTCTTAATCTTTGTTTTCGATTCGTAAGAATAATAATTAAGTTTAGTAGGAAGCCTACGATTAATTGTGCTTGTATTAAATAAATATACTAGTCTGCTTTTCTTAGTCTTTAATTTTCGATTCGTAAGAATAATAATTAAATTTAGTCTATTACAGTAGAAAGCCTACGATTAATTATGCTTGTATTAAATACATATGTATACTACTCTATTTTTCTTAATCTTTATTTTCGATTCATAAGAATAATAATTAAAGTTAGTCTAATACAGTAGAAAGCCTACGATTAACTATGCTTGTATTAAATATATTTTTCTTAATCTTTATTTTCGATTCGTAAGAATAGTAGTTGAAAGCCTACGATTAATTATGCTTGTATTAAACATATATTCTAGTCTGCTTTTCTTAGTCTTTAATTTTCTATATTTTCGATTCGTAAGAATAATAATTAAATTTAGTCTATTACAGTAGAAAGCCTACGATTAATTATGCTTGTATTAAATATATATACTACTCTATTTTTCTTAATCTTTATTTTCGATTCGTCAGAATAATAATTAAGTTTAGTTGAAAGCCTACGATTAATTATGCTTGTATTAAACATATATTCTAGTCTGCTTTTCTTAGTCTTTAATTTTCTATATTTTCGATTCGTAAGAATAATAATTAAATTTAGTCTATTACAGTAGAAAGCCTACGATTAATTATGCTTGTATTAAATACATATGTATACTACTCTATTTTTCTTAATCTTTATTTTCGATTCATAAGAATAATAATTAAAGTTAGTCTAATACAGTAGAAAGCCTACGATTAACTATGCTTGTATTAAATATATTTTTCTTAATCTTTATTTTCGATTCGTCAGAATAATAATTAAGTTTAGTTGAAAGCCTACGATTAATTATGCTTGTATTAAACATATATTCTAGTCTGCTTTTCTTAGTCTTTAATTTTCTATATTTTCGATTCGTAAGAATAATAATTAAATTTAGTCTATTACAGTAGAAAGCCTACGATTAATTATGCTTGTATTAAATACATATGTATACTACTCTATTTTTCTTAATCTTTATTTTCGATTCGTAAGAATAATAATTAAATTTGGTCTATTACAGTAGAAAGCCTACGATTACTTATGCTTGTATTGAATATACTAGTTTATTTTTCTTAAATTTGGTCTATTACAGTAGAAAGCCTGCGATTACTTATGCTTGTATTGAATATACCAGTTTATTTTTCTTAATCTTTTATCTTCTTTCAATATGCCAACGACTACCTATAATTATAACGTTAATGTTCTTTTTATAAAACCTTTTTTCTTTTCCTAATCCAATGAATTAATTAAGTACTATCATTTTCGATTGCATTTCATTGGAAATATTTTCAAATTAATGAACTAATTTCTTTCTCTTTCAAGTAGCTACGTACGTAGCTATAATTATTTCTTGAGACTATTTTCAAATGAAAATATTTTCTAATTAGCTAGCTATCACTTTTTCTACTTTTTTGTTATAATTGAATACACTATTTTCGATATAATTTGTTTAATTCGACTGGTTGCATTAAAAAAAAAAATCATCATCATTGCTACCATGCATGCATCCTTCGGCAAAGAACGTTTTCAAAGTACAACAGTATTAATTTTTGTTCGGTTTCTACAGAAGCAAAAAAGATTAGCACTAATATTTTACATAAATTATTTAATAATTATTATTATTCTAGACATCAATATTTTAAATTATTACAATTAATAATTAATTGCTTGCATCCTCACCCTGCACACACCTCCCCGGAGAGGATGGGTGCGTGCATGCATGCATGCTCTCAGACCTGCTGCACGTGCAGGAATTTGAGCTCCCTATCATAAGCCAGAGAAGCCTGTGCATGTCATCGATCTCAAGACTCAAGACGAAGAAGATTCTGCATGTACCAGGGAGGGACCCAGGACCAAGATGTGAAGGATGTGGATAGATGGACGAAGATTAAACAACAGGTGATTCTTGTTCTTCTATGTGCATTGTTGCCATCCATGCCCATGTAATTCATGCATATCATATTAATAATTCCGTTTGTCTATCATGTTAATTTACATATTGTTTCTTCTCTCTCCCAGAAAACTCTACTCGCTACCTCCCTGTCCATCTATCCACTCTCTCTCTCTACCTCATCGCATCTATACTTCAATAAGAGGTAAGTTATGTCTCCATACTCTTTTCTCTATTCTATACTTTCTTCTTAAATATTATTTTATTGTGAACAGTGTATTTACTATTTTTCCTCCCTGCACAGGTCTGTTTCTGATGATTTCGAGGTTTCTTCTGGTGTTCTCTTCTTGGAATTCGGATGCTCATTTGTTCTAATCACTCCTATCAGCCAGGGTCGGCCATGCCACCCTCCTTTTCTTTTTTTTTGGGGGGGTTGGCATGGTCGATCCTGGTTGGTAGGAGTGTGCGGGACAAATGAGTATACCGATGCCCAGGTTGGGGACGCCGGAGGTCTCTTCGAGTCACTAGATCCAGCCCCGTGTGGGGCAGTTCCAGTACATCCGGTCTAGCTCATCTAGTGTTCCAGTTACAGTCTAACTACCTCATCCAGTTCCAGTCTACTTCGACCAGTGCTCCAGTTCCAGTCTACTTCGACCAGTGCTCCAGTTTCCAGTCTACTTCGACCAGTGCTCCAGTTCCAGTCCACTTCGGCCAGTGCTCCAGTTTCCAGTCTACTTCGACCAGTGCTCCAGTTCCAGTCCACTTCGACCAGTGCTCCAGTTCCAGTCTACTTCATCCTAGGACCATCCCCATTGGGATTTCTCTTCTGCAAGGACTCATCTTCATCGGGATTTCTCTTCTGCAAAGGACTCATCTTCATTGGGATTTCTCTTCTGCAAGGACTCATCTTGATTCATCTCAATGGCAGTCAGTTCTTTGAAATGTATTGTTTGTTAGTTTTAAAAACTTTGTTTTTTTTGTGTGTGTGTATGTGTATTTCAGTTGTATTTTTTGTTCAAATGTTTCTTTGAAATGTTGTTCTTGTGTATTGAGTTGCATTTTCAATATTATAATAATAGTCAATTTTGAAGGAAATGTTAGTGATAATAATTTAATTTTCTATATTTTCGATTCGTAAGAATAATAATTAAATTTAGTCTATTAATTAACTATGCTTGTATTAAATATATTTTTCTTAATCTTTGTTTTCGATTCGTAAGAATAATAATTAAGTTTAGTAGGAAGCCTACGATTAATTGTGCTTGTATTAAATAAATATACTAGTCTGCTTTTCTTAGTCTTTAATTTTCGATTCGTAAGAATAATAATTAAATTTAGTCTATTACAGTAGAAAGCCTACGATTAATTATGCTTGTATTAAATACATATGTATACTACTCTATTTTTCTTAATCTTTATTTTCGATTCATAAGAATAATAATTAAAGTTAGTCTAATACAGTAGAAAGCCTACGATTAACTATGCTTGTATTAAATATATTTTTCTTAATCTTTATTTTCGATTCGTAAGAATAGTAGTTGAAAGCCTACGATTAATTATGCTTGTATTAAACATATATTCTAGTCTGCTTTTCTTAGTCTTTAATTTTCTATATTTTCGATTCGTAAGAATAATAATTAAATTTAGTCTATTACAGTAGAAAGCCTACGATTAATTATGCTTGTATTAAATACATATGTATACTACTCTATTTTTCTTAATCTTTATTTTCGATTCGTAAGAATAATAATTAAATTTGGTCTATTACAGTAGAAAGCCTACGATTACTTATGCTTGTATTGAATATACTAGTTTATTTTTCTTAAATTTGGTCTATTACAGTAGAAAGCCTGCGATTACTTATGCTTGTATTGAATATACCAGTTTATTTTTCTTAATCTTTTATCTTCTTTCAATATGCCAACGACTACCTATAATTATAACGTTAATGTTCTTTTTATAAAACCTTTTTTCTTTTCCTAATCCAATGAATTAATTAAGTACTATCATTTTCGATTGCATTTCATTGGAAATATTTTCAAATTAATGAACTAATTTCTTTCTCTTTCAAGTAGCTACGTACGTAGCTATAATTATTTCTTGAGACTATTTTCAAATGAAAATATTTTCTAATTAGCTAGCTATCACTTTTTCTACTTTTTTGTTATAATTGAATACACTATTTTCGATATAATTTGTTTAATTCGACTGGTTGCATTAAAAAAAAAAATCATCATCATTGCTACCATGCATGCATCCTTCGGCAAAGAACGTTTTCAAAGTACAACAGTATTAATTTTTGTTCGGTTTCTACAGAAGCAAAAAAGATTAGCACTAATATTTTACATAAATTATTTAATAATTATTATTATTCTAGACATCAATATTTTAAATTATTACAATTAATAATTAATTGCTTGCATCCTCACCCTGCACACACCTCCCCGGAGAGGATGGGTGCGTGCATGCATGCATGCTCTCAGACCTGCTGCACGTGCAGGAATTTGAGCTCCCTATCATAAGCCAGAGAAGCCTGTGCATGTCATCGATCTCAAGACTCAAGACGAAGAAGATTCTGCATGTACCAGGGAGGGACCCAGGACCAAGATGTGAAGGATGTGGATAGATGGACGAAGATTAAACAACAGGTGATTCTTGTTCTTCTATGTGCATTGTTGCCATCCATGCCCATGTAATTCATGCATATCATATTAATAATTCCGTTTGTCTATCATGTTAATTTACATATTGTTTCTTCTCTCTCCCAGAAAACTCTACTCGCTACCTCCCTGTCCATCTATCCACTCTCTCTCTCTACCTCATCGCATCTATACTTCAATAAGAGGTAAGTTATGTCTCCATACTCTTTTCTCTATTCTATACTTTCTTCTTAAATATTATTTTATTGTGAACAGTGTATTTACTATTTTTCCTCCCTGCACAGGTCTGTTTCTGATGATTTCGAGGTTTCTTCTGGTGTTCTCTTCTTGGAATTCGGATGCTCATTTGTTCTAATCACTCCTATCAGCCAGGGTCGGCCATGCCACCCTCCTTTTCTTTTTTTTTGGGGGGGTTGGCATGGTCGATCCTGGTTGGTAGGAGTGTGCGGGACAAATGAGTATACCGATGCCCAGGTTGGGGACGCCGGAGGTCTCTTCGAGTCACTAGATCCAGCCCCGTGTGGGGCAGTTCCAGTACATCCGGTCTAGCTCATCTAGTGTTCCAGTTACAGTCTAACTACCTCATCCAGTTCCAGTCTACTTCGACCAGTGCTCCAGTTCCAGTCTACTTCGACCAGTGCTCCAGTTTCCAGTCTACTTCGACCAGTGCTCCAGTTCCAGTCCACTTCGGCCAGTGCTCCAGTTTCCAGTCTACTTCGACCAGTGCTCCAGTTCCAGTCCACTTCGACCAGTGCTCCAGTTCCAGTCTACTTCATCCTAGGACCATCCCCATTGGGATTTCTCTTCTGCAAGGACTCATCTTCATCGGGATTTCTCTTCTGCAAAGGACTCATCTTCATTGGGATTTCTCTTCTGCAAGGACTCATCTTGATTCATCTCAATGGCAGTCAGTTCTTTGAAATGTATTGTTTGTTAGTTTTAAAAACTTTGTTTTTTTTGTGTGTGTGTATGTGTATTTCAGTTGTATTTTTTGTTCAAATGTTTCTTTGAAATGTTGTTCTTGTGTATTGAGTTGCATTTTCAATATTATAATAATAGTCAATTTTGAAGGAAATGTTAGTGATAATAATTTAATTTTCTATATTTTCGATTCGTAAGAATAATAATTAAATTTAGTCTATTAATTAACTATGCTTGTATTAAATATATTTTTCTTAATCTTTGTTTTCGATTCGTAAGAATAATAATTAAGTTTAGTAGGAAGCCTACGATTAATTGTGCTTGTATTAAATAAATATACTAGTCTGCTTTTCTTAGTCTTTAATTTTCGATTCGTAAGAATAATAATTAAATTTAGTCTATTACAGTAGAAAGCCTACGATTAATTATGCTTGTATTAAATACATATGTATACTACTCTATTTTTCTTAATCTTTATTTTCGATTCATAAGAATAATAATTAAAGTTAGTCTAATACAGTAGAAAGCCTACGATTAACTATGCTTGTATTAAATATATTTTTCTTAATCTTTATTTTCGATTCGTAAGAATAGTAGTTGAAAGCCTACGATTAATTATGCTTGTATTAAACATATATTCTAGTCTGCTTTTCTTAGTCTTTAATTTTCTATATTTTCGATTCGTAAGAATAATAATTAAATTTAGTCTATTACAGTAGAAAGCCTACGATTAATTATGCTTGTATTAAATATATATACTACTCTATTTTTCTTAATCTTTATTTTCGATTCGTCAGAATAATAATTAAGTTTAGTTGAAAGCCTACGATTAATTATGCTTGTATTAAACATATATTCTAGTCTGCTTTTCTTAGTCTTTAATTTTCTATATTTTCGATTCGTAAGAATAATAATTAAATTTAGTCTATTACAGTAGAAAGCCTACGATTAATTATGCTTGTATTAAATACATATGTATACTACTCTATTTTTCTTAATCTTTATTTTCGATTCATAAGAATAATAATTAAAGTTAGTCTAATACAGTAGAAAGCCTACGATTAACTATGCTTGTATTAAATATATTTTTCTTAATCTTTATTTTCGATTCGTCAGAATAATAATTAAGTTTAGTTGAAAGCCTACGATTAATTATGCTTGTATTAAACATATATTCTAGTCTGCTTTTCTTAGTCTTTAATTTTCTATATTTTCGATTCGTAAGAATAATAATTAAATTTAGTCTATTACAGTAGAAAGCCTACGATTAATTATGCTTGTATTAAATACATATGTATACTACTCTATTTTTCTTAATCTTTATTTTCGATTCGTAAGAATAATAATTAAATTTGGTCTATTACAGTAGAAAGCCTACGATTACTTATGCTTGTATTGAATATACTAGTTTATTTTTCTTAAATTTGGTCTATTACAGTAGAAAGCCTGCGATTACTTATGCTTGTATTGAATATACCAGTTTATTTTTCTTAATCTTTTATCTTCTTTCAATATGCCAACGACTACCTATAATTATAACGTTAATGTTCTTTTTATAAAACCTTTTTTCTTTTCCTAATCCAATGAATTAATTAAGTACTATCATTTTCGATTGCATTTCATTGGAAATATTTTCAAATTAATGAACTAATTTCTTTCTCTTTCAAGTAGCTACGTACGTAGCTATAATTATTTCTTGAGACTATTTTCAAATGAAAATATTTTCTAATTAGCTAGCTATCACTTTTTCTACTTTTTTGTTATAATTGAATACACTATTTTCGATATAATTTGTTTAATTCGACTGGTTGCATTAAAAAAAAAAATCATCATCATTGCTACCATGCATGCATCCTTCGGCAAAGAACGTTTTCAAAGTACAACAGTATTAATTTTTGTTCGGTTTCTACAGAAGCAAAAAAGATTAGCACTAATATTTTACATAAATTATTTAATAATTATTATTATTCTAGACATCAATATTTTAAATTATTACAATTAATAATTAATTGCTTGCATCCTCACCCTGCACACACCTCCCCGGAGAGGATGGGTGCGTGCATGCATGCATGCTCTCAGACCTGCTGCACGTGCAGGAATTTGAGCTCCCTATCATAAGCCAGAGAAGCCTGTGCATGTCATCGATCTCAAGACTCAAGACGAAGAAGATTCTGCATGTACCAGGGAGGGACCCAGGACCAAGATGTGAAGGATGTGGATAGATGGACGAAGATTAAACAACAGGTGATTCTTGTTCTTCTATGTGCATTGTTGCCATCCATGCCCATGTAATTCATGCATATCATATTAATAATTCCGTTTGTCTATCATGTTAATTTACATATTGTTTCTTCTCTCTCCCAGAAAACTCTACTCGCTACCTCCCTGTCCATCTATCCACTCTCTCTCTCTACCTCATCGCATCTATACTTCAATAAGAGGTAAGTTATGTCTCCATACTCTTTTCTCTATTCTATACTTTCTTCTTAAATATTATTTTATTGTGAACAGTGTATTTACTATTTTTCCTCCCTGCACAGGTCTGTTTCTGATGATTTCGAGGTTTCTTCTGGTGTTCTCTTCTTGGAATTCGGATGCTCATTTGTTCTAATCACTCCTATCAGCCAGGGTCGGCCATGCCACCCTCCTTTTCTTTTTTTTTGGGGGGGTTGGCATGGTCGATCCTGGTTGGTAGGAGTGTGCGGGACAAATGAGTATACCGATGCCCAGGTTGGGGACGCCGGAGGTCTCTTCGAGTCACTAGATCCAGCCCCGTGTGGGGCAGTTCCAGTACATCCGGTCTAGCTCATCTAGTGTTCCAGTTACAGTCTAACTACCTCATCCAGTTCCAGTCTACTTCGACCAGTGCTCCAGTTCCAGTCTACTTCGACCAGTGCTCCAGTTTCCAGTCTACTTCGACCAGTGCTCCAGTTCCAGTCCACTTCGGCCAGTGCTCCAGTTTCCAGTCTACTTCGACCAGTGCTCCAGTTCCAGTCCACTTCGACCAGTGCTCCAGTTCCAGTCTACTTCATCCTAGGACCATCCCCATTGGGATTTCTCTTCTGCAAGGACTCATCTTCATCGGGATTTCTCTTCTGCAAAGGACTCATCTTCATTGGGATTTCTCTTCTGCAAGGACTCATCTTGATTCATCTCAATGGCAGTCAGTTCTTTGAAATGTATTGTTTGTTAGTTTTAAAAACTTTGTTTTTTTTGTGTGTGTGTATGTGTATTTCAGTTGTATTTTTTGTTCAAATGTTTCTTTGAAATGTTGTTCTTGTGTATTGAGTTGCATTTTCAATATTATAATAATAGTCAATTTTGAAGGAAATGTTAGTGATAATAATTTAATTTTCTATATTTTCGATTCGTAAGAATAATAATTAAATTTAGTCTATTAATTAACTATGCTTGTATTAAATATATTTTTCTTAATCTTTGTTTTCGATTCGTAAGAATAATAATTAAGTTTAGTAGGAAGCCTACGATTAATTGTGCTTGTATTAAATAAATATACTAGTCTGCTTTTCTTAGTCTTTAATTTTCGATTCGTAAGAATAATAATTAAATTTAGTCTATTACAGTAGAAAGCCTACGATTAATTATGCTTGTATTAAATACATATGTATACTACTCTATTTTTCTTAATCTTTATTTTCGATTCATAAGAATAATAATTAAAGTTAGTCTAATACAGTAGAAAGCCTACGATTAACTATGCTTGTATTAAATATATTTTTCTTAATCTTTATTTTCGATTCGTAAGAATAGTAGTTGAAAGCCTACGATTAATTATGCTTGTATTAAACATATATTCTAGTCTGCTTTTCTTAGTCTTTAATTTTCTATATTTTCGATTCGTAAGAATAATAATTAAATTTAGTCTATTACAGTAGAAAGCCTACGATTAATTATGCTTGTATTAAATACATATGTATACTACTCTATTTTTCTTAATCTTTATTTTCGATTCGTAAGAATAATAATTAAATTTGGTCTATTACAGTAGAAAGCCTACGATTACTTATGCTTGTATTGAATATACTAGTTTATTTTTCTTAAATTTGGTCTATTACAGTAGAAAGCCTGCGATTACTTATGCTTGTATTGAATATACCAGTTTATTTTTCTTAATCTTTTATCTTCTTTCAATATGCCAACGACTACCTATAATTATAACGTTAATGTTCTTTTTATAAAACCTTTTTTCTTTTCCTAATCCAATGAATTAATTAAGTACTATCATTTTCGATTGCATTTCATTGGAAATATTTTCAAATTAATGAACTAATTTCTTTCTCTTTCAAGTAGCTACGTACGTAGCTATAATTATTTCTTGAGACTATTTTCAAATGAAAATATTTTCTAATTAGCTAGCTATCACTTTTTCTACTTTTTTGTTATAATTGAATACACTATTTTCGATATAATTTGTTTAATTCGACTGGTTGCATTAAAAAAAAAAATCATCATCATTGCTACCATGCATGCATCCTTCGGCAAAGAACGTTTTCAAAGTACAACAGTATTAATTTTTGTTCGGTTTCTACAGAAGCAAAAAAGATTAGCACTAATATTTTACATAAATTATTTAATAATTATTATTATTCTAGACATCAATATTTTAAATTATTACAATTAATAATTAATTGCTTGCATCCTCACCCTGCACACACCTCCCCGGAGAGGATGGGTGCGTGCATGCATGCATGCTCTCAGACCTGCTGCACGTGCAGGAATTTGAGCTCCCTATCATAAGCCAGAGAAGCCTGTGCATGTCATCGATCTCAAGACTCAAGACGAAGAAGATTCTGCATGTACCAGGGAGGGACCCAGGACCAAGATGTGAAGGATGTGGATAGATGGACGAAGATTAAACAACAGGTGATTCTTGTTCTTCTATGTGCATTGTTGCCATCCATGCCCATGTAATTCATGCATATCATATTAATAATTCCGTTTGTCTATCATGTTAATTTACATATTGTTTCTTCTCTCTCCCAGAAAACTCTACTCGCTACCTCCCTGTCCATCTATCCACTCTCTCTCTCTACCTCATCGCATCTATACTTCAATAAGAGGTAAGTTATGTCTCCATACTCTTTTCTCTATTCTATACTTTCTTCTTAAATATTATTTTATTGTGAACAGTGTATTTACTATTTTTCCTCCCTGCACAGGTCTGTTTCTGATGATTTCGAGGTTTCTTCTGGTGTTCTCTTCTTGGAATTCGGATGCTCATTTGTTCTAATCACTCCTATCAGCCAGGGTCGGCCATGCCACCCTCCTTTTCTTTTTTTTTGGGGGGGTTGGCATGGTCGATCCTGGTTGGTAGGAGTGTGCGGGACAAATGAGTATACCGATGCCCAGGTTGGGGACGCCGGAGGTCTCTTCGAGTCACTAGATCCAGCCCCGTGTGGGGCAGTTCCAGTACATCCGGTCTAGCTCATCTAGTGTTCCAGTTACAGTCTAACTACCTCATCCAGTTCCAGTCTACTTCGACCAGTGCTCCAGTTCCAGTCTACTTCGACCAGTGCTCCAGTTTCCAGTCTACTTCGACCAGTGCTCCAGTTCCAGTCCACTTCGGCCAGTGCTCCAGTTTCCAGTCTACTTCGACCAGTGCTCCAGTTCCAGTCCACTTCGACCAGTGCTCCAGTTCCAGTCTACTTCATCCTAGGACCATCCCCATTGGGATTTCTCTTCTGCAAGGACTCATCTTCATCGGGATTTCTCTTCTGCAAAGGACTCATCTTCATTGGGATTTCTCTTCTGCAAGGACTCATCTTGATTCATCTCAATGGCAGTCAGTTCTTTGAAATGTATTGTTTGTTAGTTTTAAAAACTTTGTTTTTTTTGTGTGTGTGTATGTGTATTTCAGTTGTATTTTTTGTTCAAATGTTTCTTTGAAATGTTGTTCTTGTGTATTGAGTTGCATTTTCAATATTATAATAATAGTCAATTTTGAAGGAAATGTTAGTGATAATAATTTAATTTTCTATATTTTCGATTCGTAAGAATAATAATTAAATTTAGTCTATTAATTAACTATGCTTGTATTAAATATATTTTTCTTAATCTTTGTTTTCGATTCGTAAGAATAATAATTAAGTTTAGTAGGAAGCCTACGATTAATTGTGCTTGTATTAAATAAATATACTAGTCTGCTTTTCTTAGTCTTTAATTTTCGATTCGTAAGAATAATAATTAAATTTAGTCTATTACAGTAGAAAGCCTACGATTAATTATGCTTGTATTAAATACATATGTATACTACTCTATTTTTCTTAATCTTTATTTTCGATTCATAAGAATAATAATTAAAGTTAGTCTAATACAGTAGAAAGCCTACGATTAACTATGCTTGTATTAAATATATTTTTCTTAATCTTTATTTTCGATTCGTAAGAATAGTAGTTGAAAGCCTACGATTAATTATGCTTGTATTAAACATATATTCTAGTCTGCTTTTCTTAGTCTTTAATTTTCTATATTTTCGATTCGTAAGAATAATAATTAAATTTAGTCTATTACAGTAGAAAGCCTACGATTAATTATGCTTGTATTAAATATATATACTACTCTATTTTTCTTAATCTTTATTTTCGATTCGTCAGAATAATAATTAAGTTTAGTTGAAAGCCTACGATTAATTATGCTTGTATTAAACATATATTCTAGTCTGCTTTTCTTAGTCTTTAATTTTCTATATTTTCGATTCGTAAGAATAATAATTAAATTTAGTCTATTACAGTATAATAATTAAATTTAGTCTATTACAGTTGAAAGCCTATGATTAATTATGCTTGTATTAAATATACTAGCTCGTTTTTCTTAGTCTTTAATTTTCTGTACTTTCGATTCGTAAGAATAATAATTAAATTTGGAAAGCCTACGGATTACTTATGCTTGTATTGAATATACTAGTCCATTTTTATTGTTCTGAATCTTTTATCTTCTTTCAATACCAATGACTACCTATAATTATAACGTTAATGGTTCTTTTTTATAAAACCTTTTTTCTTTTCCTAATCCAATGAATTGATTTAAGTACTATCATTTTCGATTGTATTTCATTGGAAATATTTTCAAATTAAAGCAACTAATTTCAAGTAGCTAGCTATATTTCTTGAGACTATTTTCAAATCATCATTCTTGAAAATATTTTCGAATTAGCTAGCTATCACTTTTCTAGTCTTTTGTTATAATTGTCGATATCATTTGTTTTCTAATTATAATTCGACTGGTTGCATTTAAAAAAAAAATCATCATTGCTACCATGCATGTATCCTTCGGCAAGGAATGTTTTCAAAGTCAACAGTATTTTGTTCGTTTTCTGTATGTTACACAGAAGTGAAAAAGAATAGCACTAATATTGTACATAAATTATTTAATAATTATTATTATTCTAGACATCTATACATAAAATATTTTATATTATAATTAATTGTTTGCATCCTCACCCTGCACACACCTCCCTGGCGAGGATGCATAACATCACCTTGTCGTGGTCAATGGCATCCTGTGACAACACTCTGTGAATGATGCGTAGGATATATGGGGTGATGGGAAGGCGCTTCAGTCTGGAATGGGCAGGTAAGGCTCTCCTTATACCCTTAAGGACATATTTCAAACGGGGGATTAATGACAAAGAATGGTCAAGAAGGCCATAGGGCCATAGGAAATTTGCAGAAACCAGATTGCGCTCAAATATCGGTAGGTTATCACTTACTTACAGTTTCTTAACCCGGGAAATTTTTAATAATAATGGCAACCACACCTACCATGGATGTAATATATATACTGATTGCGAGGTGTGGCTCAGCATGTCATTAAAATCAAAACCTTTGTTGGAACTGAATACAGGCTTTCTCCAACTACTGGAGCAATCTAACTGTCACCTCTCTTGCCAATTACTGCAAGCACAGCATCTACTGAAGTCTGCAAGCGAACGCTAGAACCAGCTAGAAACCAAGTCTATACATAACACAAAATCACACATACATCAACTGCTTTTTTATGGCCTGTAGGGCCATCCCTATGATTGCTTTCCCACGGGTTCGATGTATGTTTATATATATATATGTTTGTGTCACCTACGCGAGTATGCGTTGTATACGTAGTTAAAAGGAAGTTACATCATTCCCGGGGGCTAGCTCGGTCAATTAATAGGCGTGGCGCGTAAAAGAACGCGCGATCAAGCTCTGCACACCAGCAGAAAGAAAGCTGTGTAGCTTACGTAGAAACTGGAACTAACAGCTAGCTATTCTGCCTGACATATATTCCTAAAGTTCTACAAGGCCCTTTGAAAGGTCAGGAGAGTAGATAATCAAAATAATAACTATAATAAGCTGTTGTCTTTCATGCTTGATAGTCAGTCAGCCATGATTACTGAATGCTGGACACCACAAAGCAGTCATAGGGATACTTTTATAAATTTGTAAAGCAATCATAGGGATGTTTTTTTCTCTCTATATACACTTGTTTTTTTTTTTTTTTTTTTTTTTTTTTTTTTTTTTTAAGTATCTTAAGCTAACTTCAAAGTAACATCAAAGGGCGGACACTTGAATCAAAGCACCGCTAGACCACATCCAACAAAGCGTGGGCGTTTTTAACAATAGAATGCCGACATGCCGCCACCACATTGGTATACTCTCGTAATCTACAGTAATTTGAGGTGTGGTAACACCAAGACCTAATAAGTAGGTGTGGTACTTCCTCTCTGACAGGAAGTTGTAAAATTACAACCTGAAAGTAATAGGGAACTACATGCCAAGTATGCTAAAAACCGGTGCAAGGGAAGGGGTTGGAGGTTGAACCGAGTGCAGAAATTTAGGTTAGCAGCGTTGACCTGACCTATATGCAGTGATGGTGGCTGAGGAGATGCCTCGAGTAAAGAACATTGAAATAGCCGTATCCAGGTCCGAGAGCCCCAATTGGGTGTCTGTTTCACCAGAAGGTCCACCAGTGAATGTGGGATCCTGGTCTGGGGAGTCTGTGGAAGAAGAGAGGACAAATGAGGTAAGTTATTGCGGGAAATTGTGTCTGCTGCAGTATTGAGAATGCCCGATACATGTTCGGTTGAGTGCTGAAAGTTAAAATGGGCCAAGTAAAGAAGCACCTCATGAGGTGCAGTACTAATGGGTCCCTGCCAGAACACCTACTCAAAATGTCTACCACTGCCATATTGTCTGAATGAAAACGAACGTGCATGCAAGCCCTGCAAGAGTGGCCCCACAGAGCAGCTGATCGGTTACCAGATCAGTTACCAGATCGATAACTAAATCGGTGACTAAATTGGTTACAAGAACGGTTACCAGATCGGTTACCAGATCAGTTACCAGATCGATCACTAAATCGGTTACCAGATCGGTTACCAGATCAGTTACCAGATCGATCACTAAATCGGTTACCAGATCGGTTACCAGATCAGTTACCAGATCGGTTACCAGATCGATCACTAAATCGGTGACTAAATCGGTTACCAGATCAGTTACCAGATCAGTTACCAGATCGATCACTAAATCGGTTACCAGATCAGTTACCAGATCAGTTACCAGATTGATCACTAAATCGGTTACCAGATCGGTTACCAGATCAGTTACCAGATCGGTTACCAGATCGATCACTAAATCGGTGACTAAATCGGTTACCAGATCAGTTACCAGATCAGTTACCAGATCGATCACTAAATCGGTTACCAGATCAGTTACCAGATCAGTTACCAGATCGATCACTAAATCGGTTACCAGATCGGTTGCTAAATCAGTGACTAAATCGGTTACCAGAACAGTTACCAGATCGATCACTAAATCGGTTACTAAATCAGTTACCAGATCAGTTACCAGATCGATCACTAAATCGGTTACCAGATCAGTTGCTAAATCGGTTACTAAATTGGTTACCAGAACTATCACCAAATCGGTTACTAAATTGGTTACCAAATCGGTTACTAAATCGGTTTCTAAATCCATTAACAGAACTATCACCAAATCAGTTACCAGAGCGGTCATCAGAACGCTCACTAAATCGGTGACTAAATCGGTTACCAGATTGGTTACCAGCTGCAGAGCAATCACTAAATCAGTTACCATAACGGTTACTATATCTGTGACTAAATCGGTTGCTAAATTAGTCACCATAACGATCACTAAATCGTATAATATAATTATATATATATTTTGTGAACACCACTTCACCTACCTATCTGGATAAGATTAAACTGGCTATTCGCATTAAGGAGAAGTATGTAGGGTAATAGTGTTGTTTTAGTTAATTAATTCTCCTTTCAGTTTATGTAGTCAACTAAAATATTAAGCTCCTGTTGTAATAACTACAAAACAAATGAAATGAAATTGTCACATTTTATACCCTTTTAGTAAACTATAACTAGAACTGAGACTAGACACATAACTAAAAGTAGTCATTATTGCCGTACTAAAACAACACTAGATCTAGTATATATACATGTAATATATACACGTATATTATACTGATTACTGATACTGATAATTGATACTGATTACTGATACTGATAATTGATACTGATTACTGATACTGATAATTGATACTGATTACTGATACTGATAATTGATACTGATTACTGATACTGATAATTGATACTGATTACTGATACTGATAATTGATACTGATTACTGATACTGATAATTGATACTGATTACTGATACTGATAATTGATACTGATTACTGATACTGATAATTGATACTGATTACTGATACTGATAATTGATACTGATTACTGATACTGATAATTGATACTGATTACTGATACTGATAATTGATACTGATTACTGATACTGTCAATTGATACTGATTACTGATACTGTCAATTCTGAATAATTTTACGAAAAATTATTTGATTGTTCAATCATGTGACCCATTTTCTGTAATCTGACTAGTCATAATGCACTATGTAGGTAATTATAGTATATTCGTCTATTTGTAACAATATTGGCAGATGTATATTGTATTATGGGAACAACCAAAAGAAAACAGACTAACTATACATAATCCCCACAAGATTGAAATTAATTCACTCAATTGGAATACATATTGCGAGATAAAATGCTACAGAAGCTTTGGACGAGGTCTGTTCACATTTCGATTTCATTATTTATAACTTTTATATAGATTTAATTATATGTGTTTCTGTTCAGGACAACTTATAGGTAAGTATGCATGCCAACTTCACAGGGAAGAAGAAAACAGGGACCAGAGTGGGTTCTAGCCCCCCAAAATTTGCATTTGGAGGGCTGAGCCCCCCCCCCCCCCCCCTTTTTTTTTAGTATAATAGTGTACTGTATAATAATATTACTGATTTCAGCTCTCAGATTGCACCAGAAGCCATATCAGAGAATTCAAATTAAAAATATTCCCAGAGGGCATACCAGCAGACCCTCTAAGAGTTCATAGGGCACATCCTTGCATGTATATATCCCTAGCCTCCCATTTTTACTTTGCCGTCTGCTTTCTCCTGCCTTGCTTTAGTGTTATTGCAGCGAGTTCCAAGTTTGCATAAGATGGCTCATTCCAAACTTGATTGTGTAGATATTTTTAGTTACAGTAAACACAGACTAACACTATTAGATATCAGTGTTTCAACTGATGTGTCATTGTGGTTTTTAGTGTAGAGTACTAACCACATAAATTTTATAAAATGGCTGTTGAACAGTTGCTAATATTGAGTAGATTACTCAGTTACTCTGTTATAACAATGAGTACATGTATAAAACTACCTCAAGTATGGAAGATGTATTCAGCAGGAAGCAGTAAGGGCATTAGTACCAGAGGGTACTGGCTGGAAATTATTTCGTAAGAAGAATTATAATATTTATTGCATTTGTATTTACAATTCTGCTAGATATCTTGTTGGAATAAGCTATGGATTGTTTTATGGACACCACTTCACAATGTATCTAGATAAGGTTATACTGGCTATTCAGAGTAAGGAGGGGTACATATGTATTAGTGTTGTTTTAGTTAACTATAACTAAACTCCTTTTAGTAAGGTATTGTGATTTTTAGTTAACTAAACTAAACGAAAATAAGGTCTGCTGCAATAACTATAACTAAATAAAATGAGATTGTCACACAATAAGCACTTCAACCTTTTAGTAAGCCTGAATATTATTTTACTTAATTAACTATAACTAACTTAACATGTATATTCTAAAACAACACTAGTGTATAATAATTATATACTGATTACTAATTATTGATACTGATCACTGATTAGTGATTAGTGATTAGTAATTACCGATACTGATTACTGATACTGAATACTGATACTGATTACTGATACTGAATACTGATACTGATTACTGATACTGAATACTGATACTGATTACTGATACTGATTAGTGATTACCAATGCTATCATATAGGTAGTGTAATAGTGGCTTTATCAATCATTTATTCTCGTCATTGGAATCTAGAGAATGGTGTGTGTTTAATGATGTATCCTTCAATATGTCAGGTGGTCCAGTGCTCTATGAGTACGATAATTTGGATTTGCCATCACATGACTGATCACAATGCATGCTTGATGAGGAGCACTGGTGACTGAATGGCTCACCAGATGTTATGCACTGGTATCCTTCATTTCATTTCTAACCATTTTCTTTAATATGTTATTTAGAGCAATTCTATTTGTGGTAACATCTGTTTTGAGAATTGTACCCAACATTATACTGGACACATTACTGGTTAGTTAGTATCATTTACACACATATAGGGACTAATGATATTATCCTTCCTCAGGTATTGAGCATTCCTTTGTCTTCTAGTAGTAAATTATTACAAATAAATGGACTGTATAGAATGAAATCAAGTGGAGATGTTAGTTTAATAACCTGGCTACTGACTACCTATGGTTGTGCTGGTTAGTGTGATGGTATATATAACAAGAATAATAAAAACCATTTCCAATAAAAATGAAAGAAGATGTAGGGATGTCAAAACCTACAAACAAGGTTAGGTGGGACCCAAAATTAAACAAACCACTTCCATATAACCCTACATAAGTACAGCTCTTTGTATTTTGCTTCAAAGTGGCGTAAGTACTTATGTTGGGTTACATGGAAGTGGTTTGTTTAATTTTTCAGCTTCCATGTTCTGAGTATACAAATGCGCATGCGCAATTAATTTCCACTTGATTAATGAATACACCTACAAAAATGGCGTCCAATTCGAGATCAATTCTTCGTAGTCGTTGAGACTCTCTTCTTTCATAGTATTTGTTAATATGATCTCGATACTTCCGGACCAGAATTTTACTATGAATGCGACTGGAATAGTGCTAGAATCATTTTGATAGTTCAACAAACAAAAAAATGATTTGTCTGGAAAATAATAATATTAATAATATGATGAAGATTTTGCCAGTTTTGCCACTCGCCGGTTCTCTATCTTAATGACAATGTGTTGGTAATCATAAAAACACTAGATATGAATAAGTATGTGTGTATTAAAACTTATCTGTATATATTACCAGAGATTTCAGCTTATCACTTGCAATTGAAATGTATAGGTGGCCATTTCTTTCCGTGCCATCCCTACATAGAGAGTACTACCATACTCTCTGATACATAGAGAGTACTACCGTACTCTCTGATTATCTATAGGCTAGTGTTGTTTTAGTTAACTATAACTAAAACTAAAACCACTTTTAAGTAAGGCATTTTGACTTTTAGGTAACTAAACTATAACTAAATTGCAGGTCTACTGTATAACTAACTAAAAATGAAAATTGGGCATTTTTAAGTAGTTACGTAACTAAAACTAAAACACTTTTAGCAAGCCTAATATTATTTTAGTTGATTAAACTATAACTAAACTGTTTGAGAAACCAGGCATAATATAACTATAACTAAAAGTAGTAATTCTTGTCAAACTAAAACAACACTACTATAGGCCTGGAATATTGGATTACTCTTGCCATGCATGAAGCGTAGACAGGAGGGTAATCATATTGTGCCTGTCTGTTTGTTTGCAAAATTTGTAGACCTCTACAAACATTGGTGACTGGTAATAACTAGCAAACAGATCCATTCAGAGAGGTGCTTCTTCATGTGACAGTCATTGCATTACATCATACATTCTACAGTCAACTTGTTAAGTGTTGTGTTACTATTTATAGTAGCGAAAGTTACTGCCACAAAATTAAAAAAAGCTAACCAGCGACAATCAACAGACAGAGATGTTGGTGCAATGATATTCAATAGTAGAGGCCAAGGTGGTGAATTTTAAGTGGAAGTCATGTATGGGACACATAGGCAGATAAAAAATGTTTTGAGATTATCATTTCATTAAAATTAATTTAGTGAATTGATTACTATGAATGTTGAATAGTGATTTTAATGCTCAATTATGTGACCCATTTTCTGTAATCTGATTGGTCATAATGCACTGTGTAAGTAATTATAGTATATTCCTCTCTATTTGTAGCTCGGGTGTTCAATACTCTTGTCGAGTTATCGGATATAACAATGCTGGCAGGTTTTATGATAAAACTGACTCTAAATATTACAATAGTTGTCCAGATATTGTATTATGGGAACAAGCAAAAGAAAACAGACTAACTATACATAATCCCCACAACACAGAAATACTATGTTAATTAATTCACTCAATTGAAATACTTCACTTACGGTCCTATGGGATAAAATGCTACAGAACAGTACTGCTTTGGACAAGGTCTGTTCACATTCTGTCTGACCTCATTATTAGGAGGTAGTGACTTTACGTGTGATATAGTACATGTACATATATACATGTACGTATATACTTTCTCTGTGTAACTCTTTTGTTGTATCTACTGAATATTTATCATGTATGTATAATGTATCCACCTCTTTATGTCTTTCTTTGTGGAAAATTCACTGTGGAAAAGTTGATTTGTAGGAATTGATCTTATTCATGTAAGATTATTGGAGGACATTCATCATATGCTATCTTTGATGTACATGACAAATATAAAACTAGTTGATATGTAGTACATGGAAATAAGAAAACTTTCACAGTTTGACTAATTAAAACACTATATGGTGATGACTATGTGACCCACTGACTGTTAAACACTATATGGTGATGACTATGTGACCCACTGACTGTTAAACACTATATGGTGATGACTATGTGACCAACTGACTGTTAAACACTATATGGTGATGACTATGTGACCAACTGACTGTTAAACACTATATGCTAATGACTATGTGACCCACTGACTGTTAAACACTATATGGTGATGACTATGTGACCAACTGACTGTTAAACAATATATGCTAATGACTATGTGACCCACTGACTGTTAAACACTATATGCTAATGACTATGTGACCCACTGACTGTTAAACACTATATGGTGATGACTATGTGATCCAATGACTGTTAAACACTATATAGTGATGACTATGTGACCCACTGACTGTTAAACACTATATGCTAATGACTATGTGACCAACTGACTATATGGTGATGACTATGTGACCAACTGACTGTTAAACACTATATGCTAATGACTATGTGACCCACTGACTGTTAAACACTATATGCTAATGACTATGTGACCCACTGACTGTTAAACACTATATGGTGATGACTATGTGACCAACTGACTGTTAAACACTATATGCTAATGACTATGTGACCCACTGACTATATGGTGATGACTATGTGACCCACTGACTGTTAAACACTATATGGTGATGACTATGTGACCCACTGACTGTTAAACACTATATGCTAATGACTATGTGACCAACTGACTGTTAAACACTATATGGTGATGACTATGTGACCAACTGACTATATGGTGATGACTATGTGACCAACTGACTGTTAAACACTATATGCTAATGACTATGTGACCCACTGACTGTTAAACACTATATGGTGATGACTATGTGATCCAATGACTGTTAAACACTATATAGTGATGACTATGTGACCCACTGACTGTTAAACACTATATGCTAATGACTATGTGACCAACTGACTATATGGTGATGACTATGTGACCAACTGACTGTTAAACACTATATGCTAATGACTATGTGACCCACTGACTGTTAAACACTATATGCTAATGACTATGTGACCCACTGACTGTTAAACACTATATGGTGATGACTATGTGACCAACTGACTGTTAAACACTATATGCTAATGACTATGTGACCCACTGACTATATGGTGATGACTATGTGACCCACTGACTGTTAAACACTATATGGTGATGACTATGTGACCCACTGACTGTTAAACACTATATGCTAATGACTATGTGACCCACTGACTGTTAAACACTATATGCTAATGACTATGTGACCAACTGACTATATGGTGATGACTATGTGACCCACTGACTGTTAAACACTATATGCTAATGACTATGTGACCAACTGACTGTTAAACACTATATGCTAATGACTATGTGACCCACTGACTGTTAAACACTATATGCTAATGACTATGTGACTAACTGACTGTTAAACACTATATGCTGATGACTATGTGACTAACTGACTGTTAAACACTATATGGTGATGACTATGTGACCAACTGACTGTTAAACACTATATGCTAATGACTATGTGACCCACTGACTGTTAAACACTATATGCTAATGACTATGTGACTAACTGACTGTTAAACACTATATGGTGATGACTATGTGACCAACTGACTGTTAAACACTATATGGTGATGACTATGTGACCAACTGACTGTTAAACACTATATGGTGATGACTATGTGACCAACTGACTGTTAAACACTATATGGTGATGACTATGTGACCAACTGACTGTTAAACACTATATGCTAATGACTATGTGACTAACTGACTGTTAAACACTATATGCTAATGACTATGTGACCCACTGACTGTTAAACACTATATGGTGATGACTAATGTGACCCACTGACTGTTAAACACTATATGCTAATGACTATGTGACCAACTGACTGTTAAACACTATATGGTGATGACTATGTGACCAACTGACTGTTAAACACTATATGCTAATGACTATGTGACCCACTGACTGTTAAACACTATATGCTAATGACTATGTGACCCACTGACTGTTAAACACTATATGGTGATGACTATGTGACCCACTGACTGTTAAACACTATATGCTAATGACTATGTGACCAACTGACTGTTAAACACTATATGCTAATGACTATGTGACTAACTGACTGTTAAACACTATATGGTGATGACTATGTGACCCACTGACTGTTAAACACTATATGCTAATGACTATGTGACTAACTGACTGTTAAACACTATATGGTGATGACTATGTGACCCACTGACTGTTAAACACTATATGCTAATGACTATGTGACCAACTGACTGTTAAACACTATATGCTAATGACTATGTGACTAACTGACTGTTAAACACTATATGGTGATGACTATGTGACCCACTGACTGTTAAACACTATATGCTAATGACTATGTGACTAACTGACTGTTAAACACTATATGGTGATGACTATGTGACCAACTGACTGTTAAACACTATATGGTGATGACTATGTGACCAACTGACTGTTAAACACTATATGCTAATGACTATGTGACTAACTGACTGTTAAACACTATATGGTGATGACTATGTGACCAACTGACTGTTAAACACTATATGGTGATGACTATGTGACCAACTGACTGTTAAACACTATATGCTAATGACTATGTGACCCACTGACTGTTAAACACTATATGGTAATGACTATGTGACTAACTGACTGTTAAACACTATATGCTAATGACTATGTGACCCACTGACTATATGGTGATGACTATGTGACTAAGTGACTGTTAAAACACTTGGAACACTGATTTTGGTGGAGTCTCTAATCCTGCAGTGGAATAGGAAGCTGTTTCATATTTAGGGACCAATCTGGAAGGGCTCCTTGTGTGTGTAAGACAAAACAAAAATTGATAAAAATGGCCATGAATATTGGGAGTGCCACTTGCCCCTCCTCCCTTCCTCACTACTCCTATGTAATCATAACCCTCCAGCTTTCAAAATGAATGGCTGTAACATCACCAAATGATATCGGTGTATAGTGAAATTGTAACCATAGTAACTAAATTCTGTGATCCAGTCCTGTCTGTTGTATTTAATTGACACAAATACTAAATGTAACACTTGGAGCTTAGTCATTATATAATATATAATAAAATGTTATAATTATTTAATCATAAGATGAGCACACACTTGCATATGTATACTGAACACAACATGAACATGCAGACAAAACATACAGAAAATAAAATGAAAAGCACAAGCACTTTTATAATAGTCGTTGTGCTTTATCTAATAAAACTACATAATTATATTTCAGCTAAAAAAATATTTTCATTGTATTGAGGAAAAAAATAATACAGTCTATAATGCTGAAAGTAATATTAAAGTGAAGAATTGGAAGTTTGGATAATTAGGTCACAACATGTATATCTGGTATTATCTTCCATAGTCGAACTGTTCATTTGCGAAAGAAAAGCCAGCAAAATTTGATTGGTCGATGGACATGATGAGACGAGTATCAGAGGGCGTTAGTTTGGCTTCTTGGAATGTAAAATCATCATCAAAATTGCTCACATCACTTTTTGATTTCTGAACAGAGAAAATATAAGGAGTAATTTGTAAATATTTTGTCACATTTTAAACGTTCTGTATGTATTAAGGTCTTGATTAGCGAAAGGTCTGATGCACTAACTTCACTCATGCATTATCTAATATTGTCTGTTCTATAACTATTTGTTTGTTTGTTTGTCTGTTCTACTATTATTTGTTTGTTTGTTTGTCTGTTCTACTATTATTTGTTTGTTTGTTTGTCTGTTCTACTATTATTTGTTTGTTTGTTCGTCTGTTCTACTATTATTTGTTTGTTTGTCTGTTCTACTATTATTTGTTTGTTTGTCTGTTCTACTATTATTTGTTTGTTTGTTTGTCTGTTCTACTATTATTTGTTTGTTTGTCTGTTCTACTATTATTTGTTTGTTTGTTTGTCTGTTCTACTATTATTTGTTTGTTTGTCTGTTCTACTATTATTTGTTTGTCTGTTCTACTATTATTTGTTTGTTTGTCTGTTCTACTATTATTCGTTTGTTTGTTTGTCTGTTCTATAACTATTTGTTTGTTTGTTTGTCTGTTCTACTATTATTTGTTTGTTTGTTTGTCTGTTCTACTATTATTTGTTTGTTTGTCTGTTCTACTATTATTCGTTTGTTTGTTTGTCTGTTCTATAACTATTTGTTTGTTTGTTTGTCTGTTCTACTATTATTTGTTTGTTTGTTTGTCTGTTCTACTATTATTTGTTTGTTTGTTTGTCTGTTCTACTATTATTTGTTTGTTTGTTCGTCTGTTCTACTATTATTTGTTTGTTTGTCTGTTCTACTATTATTTGTTTGTTTGTCTGTTCTACTATTATTTGTTTGTTTGTTTGTCTGTTCTACTATTATTTGTTTGTTTGTCTGTTCTACTATTATTTGTTTGTCTGTTCTACTATTATTTGTTTGTTTGTCTGTTCTACTATTATTCGTTTGTTTGTTTGTCTGTTCTATAACTATTTGTTTGTTTGTTTGTTTGTTTGTTTGTTTGTCTGTTATTTGTTTGTTTCTGTTCTACTATTATTTGTTTGTCTGTTCTACTATTATTTGTTTGTTTGTCTGTTCTACTATTATTTGTTTGTCTGTTCTACTAATATTTGTTTGTTTGTCTGTTCTACTATTATTTGTTTGTTTGTCTGTTCTACTATTATTTGTTTGTTTGTCTGTTCTACTATTATTCGTTTGTTTGTTTGTTTGTCTGTTATTTGTTTGTTTGTCTGTTCTACTATTATTTGTTTGTCTGTTCTACTATTATTTGTTTGTTTGTCTGTTCTACTATTATTTGTTTGTCTGTTCTACTAATATTTGTTTGTTTGTCTGTTCTACTATTATTTGTTTGTTTGTCTGTTCTACTATTATTTGTTTGTTTGTTTGTCTGTTCTACTATTATTTGTTTGTTTGTTTGTCTGTTCTACTATTATTGTTTTGAGATCTTACCACTTTTGGTTTAAACGGAGGTTCGATTTGTCCACTCTCTAGTTTAGCCCAGTCAATAGGTGCAAAGAATGGATGACGTCTGATTGGTTGTCCTTTGTCTTCCAGACATCCAAGTCTCTTTTCAGGGTCTCTCTCTAACAGCTAAAAGTAGTCATAAGGTCACACAACAATCTAGTCAACCATCAACCAACCTTCTATTTACTATTCATCTATCTAACTATCCATCGGTTCATCCATCTATCTATCCATCCACTCATCTATCTATTCATTCATGCAAGCATGCATCCATTCATCCATCCACCTGTCCATTATCACACTTCATGCACTAATTATAATCATTATGCCTTATACATGTATATCATTTTCAAATATGGCCTTGGATGACAAACTGATTTCTAAGCACATCACATTATAGTCATAGGGTACTCAACTGAAAATTTTCAATTTCTGCAAAATTGAAATTGATAGTCAGGAATTATAGTCCACCTTCCACTTACTGAAATTTTACAAAAGTGTTTGAAATATCTTGTCTCTTTCATTTTTTGAACATTTTCGGAGAATTTGAAAATGCGGTCACATATTCCAACTCACAAATGGCTGGTAAGCGCACAAGTCATTATTCTACATTAATGTTTGGAGACTTTAACAAGTGTATCTAGTCCATATAATGTTCATTGCTTAAAGTTATATTATTTATTGAGGGTTTAGCTACTTTTTTGTGAGCATCACATGACCACATTTTCTTAAAATTTTAGCAAAAATTAAAATGTAAAATCGTTGAGAGAGACAAGATATTTCAAACAATTTTCTCACCTTATCAAGGTAATCAGCTGTACTGGGAGTGACAAAAGATGGGAAGGGCACACGTGAGTTACAAATAGAATTAAAAAGTTCTTCTTCATCCTCTCCACTGAATGGAGATTGTCCAGTGATCATTTCATAAGATAATACGCCTAACGACCACCAGTCTACAGAATAAGAGTAGCTTTTGCCTGTCACAATCTACAAGGGACAGGATGAGTGGATTAATATTTCTGTATAATAGAATTGGACAGAAGACAGACAGACAGACACAGATGCATGTATAGACGACATACACACACATACACAGATACACACAAAGATACAACATACAGATGATACAGACAGACAGACAGACACAAATACACACATACAGATGACACACACACACACACACACACACAGATATACCTCAGGTGATATGTAATCTGGAGTCCCACAGAATGTAGAAGTAGTACCACCTGGAAACACACCTTCCTTACACATACCAAAATCAGCAAGTTTAGCATGTCCAGCAGAGTCAAGAAGAACATTGTCCAGTTTAAGATCCCTTTAAAAAGTTAAATGGGAGAACAGATGAAGACACATGTATAATTATAACTATGTATGTATGTACATGTATATATGTATGTAACTATGTATGTAACTATGTATATGTATATGTATGTATGTATATATGTATGTATATATGTATGTACTACATGATTGTATGTATGTACTATGTATGTATGTATGTACATGTATGTATGTATGTATGTGTGTGCTACATGTATGTATGTATGTATGTATGTATGTATGTATGTATGTATGTATATGTACGTACGTACACCATGTATGTATGTATGTACTATGTATGTATGTATATATGTATGTATGTATATATGTATGTATATATGTATGTATATGTACATATGTATGTGTATGTACTATGTAAGTATGTATGTATGTATGTATGTATGTATTTATGTATTTATGTATATATGTATGTAACTATGTATATACGTATGTATGTATATACATGTATGTATGTATATACATGTATGTATGTATATATGTATGTATAATATGTATGTATATATGTATGTGTGTATTTATGTATATATGTATGTAACTATGTATATATGTATATTTGTATATACATGTATGTATGTACATATAGATGTATGTATATTACATGTATGTATGTAATACTATGTATATATACCTATATATAACTCCTTTAGAGTGTAGGTATTGTAGAGCACAGATAATCTCTGCACAGTAAAATCTAGCACGAGGTAATTTAAACTTATGAGACACTTGAATATGAAACATTAGATCTCCTCCATTTAGATACTCCATCACAAAGAAAAGATGGCTCTGAGAAAGATAAGCAGTCATGCAAGAGGATAGTATACCAATGTCTGTTCACATTCACAATGACCTCAAAATGAAGACATGATGACTGTATATGTCATAAGGTTAATACTGTAACTTAATAATGAATGAGTGCTTTCAATGTTCTCTTAAAAATTTAATCGGATCAGGTTTGGTACTCATTTGATTTATTGTTTTAGATTTTGCCAAAACATTTCCTAGAGTTAATTAATGATAACAGTGTTCTGCCTAGGATATTTAGAATGGTGGTTGGATTCTACATTGCATTTAGTGCTGTTTATCCAGTTTATACTTAATACTGTCTCAGTAGCCTATATATGTATTATCTAAGAGGTGGTTAATTCATTTGAGTGGTGGTTATTCCCGACCAGTGCCGACCAGTGTGGGCAGAACACTGTGATATCATTTGCATGTATTTTTGAACAAAAATGTAGTTTGGATAAACCATGTGAGTGCTTTAATATATGTTTTCTCGAAACTCTAATCGGATCATGGATTATTTTAGCCTAACATAGAACTCACCAAGGTTATCAGGTATCTAATAGGATCTATAGGGTATCTAATGGGTTCTATAGTATTCTATATACAGAACTCACTGGTGTATGCAATGTACAGAGGATGTGTGTAATAGGATCTATAGGGTATCTAATGGGTTCTATAGCATTCTATAAATAGAACTCACTGGTGTATGGAATGTACAGAGGATGTGTGTAAGGAAAGGATGATCAGAACCCAGTGCCAAAACCCTCTTTTCAACGAGAGCGCTCTCTACATCATCATCTTCCAAAACAACGTCTTTTTTCAGAGCTTTGATTGCATAATATTGTTCACCTCGTCCACATAACTGTGCTAACAATACCTGCATGGAGACAATGTAATGTGACAGTCATATGACACAATATTAAATAAAATGTTACTACATGTACATATAATGGACATCGTCATCATGTGATCAGAATGTGACTATCATGAGATACAATATTTAAAAAAATGTTACTACACGTACATGTATATACACTTCATTTGTGTATTCACTGTATCATATATTCTTATCATGTGACAATCACATGACTTTAATTTACCTTTCCAAAGCTACCCTTTCCAAGGACTTTGACAAACTTGAAGTCTTCCAGTTTAAATCTTTTTGCCGGTTTTGATGGTATCGGAGGAGGATATCTAAAACCACCTCCATTTATACCTGAGATGAGAATAATAATAATAATAATAATAATAATAATAATAATAATAATAATAATAATAATAATAGCACCAATAAATAACTTGTTTTTATTTTATATTATTTTATATTATTTTCTGTTTTCTAATAATAATAATAATAATAATAATAATAATAATAATAAATAATATTTTTATTATAAATGTCACTCTAGTTGAGACTGTGGTCTCAATCAAAGTAGATTGAAACTGAGGTCATTATAAATTCATAGTTTTAAATTCATCAGTGTGCTATATGAAGCAATTAGTGTTGTTTTAGTTAACTATAACTAAAACCCCTTTTAGTAAGGCACTGTGACTTTTAGTTTACTAAGGCTCTCAGCCCTTCAAACGAAGAATGGGGACACTTTTAGGTAGTTAACTAAATCTGAGACTTAAGTACATGTACATGTAGTATACATGTACAAAAGAAGCTTATATGCTTGTTGCTATAGCAATTAATTTCTAATGAGGTCGGTATGGTATAATAATAATACCTGCCATATAACTTTGAACACGAGGAGGTACTGGAGGTTTCTTATTTTCAAGAGCAAATTTTGTCATTTCTGTAATAAAGAAGTATTTCATGTAGCTGTTATAATCAGATAGGTGGAAACCACAGACTGACGGATTCAGGAGTCAGGTGATAGTCATGTGATATATCAGGAAGCACCCTCCTCAATGCCACACCTCCATTCTTAGGGCCCATGCCCATCAGGTATAGGTGTGTGGTGAGGCTAATTTCAATAGATCTGTCAGTCCGTTTTGCCACCCATGTGTATGTTATATGTTGTGATTTGAGTTTTGGATATGTTTTGATTAGTGTTGCACCTATACAGCAATTTGCCTATATGCCTATATGCCTATATGCCTATATTTCATAATCCAAATTGCCTATATGCAGATCCAATCTGATATTGTCTGTGTGGTTGTATTTATCTAGTTTACAACTGTTCACACATGGTACAGTGTTAATTATTCTATTGTTCGTGTGCTATACATTCAGCCCAAAGTACATTGTACATGTAGTTACAGGCATATTTAGCCTTGGTTGCACACATCTTCAGATTGTACTTGTGCAGTTTGACAATAATGTAATCTGCAAAGCCTGAAAAATATCGTGTAAGCTATATAGGCAATGTATAGGCAATGCAGTTGTCTATACCAATACTCTGCCTATATCTTGAATATAGGCACCTATTCAGATCCCTATTCTAGTACAGGTGCAACTCTAGTTTTGATGCATGGGCCTAATTGGTTTAACAATGGTTAGTGTGTGTGCCATTGGGAATACATCTTGAGCCGATTGTCAAAAAGTTAATGCTGTTAGTGACAATTTAAACTGTGACACTGGCCCAAAGAGAGAACTGTGCTATGTCAAATAAGAAACTCGTTGGGCCAATGGTGCACCATATGAGCTTATCAAAAACTCTGGTTGTCATATTACATCAAATGATGTCATGTTTATGAAGTTATGAATTGTTGTCAGGCGGTAGATCAAAATTGTGGACTGACAGACTCAGGAAGTCACACAATTATCTTAACCATATCATCCTTAGATCCTACGATCAAGGGCCCTAGGACCAAAGCAAGGCATGAGGGGCTTCTTGATATCAGCTGACTATGATGTGACTTCCCGAATCAGTCTGTCTGCAGTTTCCACCTATACATGATGTAGTTTAAGTATGAGGTCATATTACATCATATGATGTATTTCGTAATCGTAAGTTGTCATATTTACATCACATTACATCATTTACCCTCAGTTACTTCCATGTACACCTCATCAGGTACTGATGGGAGCCTAGATTGCACATCACCTTTAGATAATGC
>OX345644.1:2788736-2816236 GCA_947044365.1 Petrosia ficiformis
CAGACACACAGACACAGACACAAATACACACATACACACACACAGACACACAGACACACACACAGATACACACATACACAGACAGTACATACCTTGACACTTCACTCCTTGTCTCAATATTCCATGCATCAATTGACCACAGTGGTCACAGAAGGTAGGACCAAAATATGAATGATTTTTAAAACGGTGTGGCATATCGATTTTGAAACGTTCTCTATTGTTCTATAGAAAAAATGTTACAAAGTTAGGAATTGAGTTAGTTTAACAACTCAATGTTCCTAGCAAGGAATATTGGTAAAGTTAAAAGTTAGTAAATTTTGAAAATGGTAACATCACTATTTAGTACATACAATGTATGTACTAGGGCTCGGCGATAGTAGCGATAGTTGACTATCATTATCGTTAGTGTTACTATTACGACAGTGATAGCTAAAAACTACTATCGTGATAGTGGACATCTGGTTACGAGCATGTGCATTTGATATTGTCTCGCCTCAACATACCCACAACTACATGATAAAACATGTGAAGATGGCAAGAAATATTTCTGATGAGATCGATCTTGACAAAGAGCTGGAGGTTTTTCTGTTAGAGGGCTCTAAGAGTGATGTATTGGAGTACTTAGTTTCTCTGCCACAAGTGGAGAATACTCAGAATTTGTATCTAAATTTTAGTTTCACTATTGTGATAGTATTCACTGTCGTTCAAGTATCTATTAAATATCGTGATTATTCAAAATTTCACTATCGCCCAGCTCTAAATAAAATGTACATGTAAAAGACAAACTAGCTATTGGTATTTTATTAATAGCAGTAAGTCTTTAATTTAAATTTGTGTCCTGTTAATACTTATTTAAAATTACTATTACCTCACATTAATGATACCTCCAAATACACTAATATCATACATCACTACACAATCCTACCCAAGGGACATATATAGGATTTGCTAAAGGAGGACTTGGCACACAAAGGGAACTAAACATTTATGTGGTTAATTCATTATTCATGGTGTGGTAAAATATTACAATGGATCAGTTACTAAAATATCTCATGATGGTGGTAGATGAATTTTTAATAAACAGATGTGCCTTGTATGAGACATTGCCCCCTCGTCTCAACGTAGTTACACTCCTGCTACCAGTATTTATGTCATAATACATTACTATCAATACTACAACATACATTTAGTAAGAAATGATTTTATATTCTTACCTTGGCTAGTGTTGCATGAACTGTGGCTCCAGTACAATTTGCAATGACTGACTCCAAACACTTGCCATGTGAAGCATATGCACATACTGTATATATATATACATATATGTGTGTGTGTGTGTGTGTGTGTGTGTGTGTGTGTGTGTGTGTGTGTGTGTGTGTGTGTGTGTGTGTGTGTGTGAAATGTGTGTGTGCGTGTGTGTGTGTGTGTATGTGTATGTATGTAATTATGTATGTATGTATGTATGTACATGTATGTATGTATGTATGTATGTATGTATGTATGTATGTATGTACATGTATGTATGTATACATGTATGTATGTATGTATGTATGTATGTATGTATGTATATAATATGTATGTACATGTGTATGTATGTATGCATGTATGTATGAACATGTACATGTATGTATGTACATGTACATGTATATTAGTTTTCAAAACCGGTTTTAATTTCATATATGTACGTGACTAAACTAGTATGTCATTATTTCCTGAACTAAACTAGGTGATAGTATATATAACATACTATATATTTGTACATGCACTATTTTAGATAACAATAGTATCATTACGTAAGTTATTATAATCATTGACATATTTTGTTATATTAGGTATAAAGGTATGTATTGTTATCATTGTCCATACCTTGGCATTGATATCCAGGCTTTGTGAATCCCCTAGAGATGTATAGAAATAGATAGATGTATGAGATATAAACATATACATGTATATATCTATGAATGGAATGATGGATGGATGCCATGGATGGATGCCATGGATGGATGCCATGGATGGATGATGAACGCTGTTTTAATGCTACAGTGCACACTCTCCTATACTACATCTATGCACTCACTAACTGAACAGGGCACTTTTGCATTTTTGATTCATGCCAGAATAATTATATACATATAAATTAACATCCACCAATCCATATATATATATAATTATATATATATATATATATATATATATATATATATCAGTGTTCTGCCCACACTGGTCGGCACTGGTCGGGAATAACCACCTCTCAGATGAATTAACCACCTCTTAGATAAATTAACCACCTCTTAAATAAATTAACCACCTCTCTGATATAACATATATAGGCTACTGAAACAGAATTAAGTATAAACTGGATAAACAGCACTAAATGCATAGTAGAATCCAACCACCACTCTAAATATCCTGGGCAGAACACTGTATATATAAATATATATATATATATACTAGTATACATGTATATCCATCAATTCATCTGTACAAGTATAACTCCAGTCTTAGTACACAGATTATTGATCAAACTACACTTTACTAACCAGAGAAATTCGTGACAATAAGAACAGTATGCTGGTTGTCGGAAAAATTTCCTCTGGAAATGATGTCCTTTTTTGTCTATTATGGAATGTTGTCTTATATGGACAGCACCACGTCTTCCTCTTCGAGCTGTGGCATTCTTTGGAAGGGACTCAAGATGCTCGGGAGTACGATCTTGGTTTTCATCATCTGTTAGAAATGGAATATATGATGTGTGTTTAGGCTTCTTTGAAATATCAATGGATGAATGAATGAATGGATGGATGAATGGATGGATGAATGGATGGATGGATGGTGGATGGATGGATGGATAAATAGATAGATAGATGTATGAATGAATGAAAGAATGACATGTTAACATTTTGAAAAGCAGATTTTAATACAATAGACTCATATAACTTATATTATGCATATAGAAAGCATAAGCATTGTCATGGCAACGGGACACTGTCAATTAATGTGTTATGGCATACATATGATTATTAAATTTATGGTGTGAACAACAATCTATAAGGTATAGTGTAACACAATATAGACAGTTGTGAATGTAAAGGGAAGCCAGTCATCGATCTCTATAAACTAATACAGATTTGAATGATTAAATAATGGTCGACAATGTGGGTTTGTTTGTTGTCTCATTTATAGGATGTCAAATTATGGACAGTGTGACTACTAAAGGTCATTCGTGTTCACCATGACTTCAGAATAGATTGATGAATAGATAGATAGATGGATATATAAGATGTCAAATTATGGACAGTGTGATTACTAAAGGTCATTCATGTTCACCATGACCTCAGAATAGATTGATGAATGGATAGAGTTCACTATGACCTCAGAAAGGATGGATGGATGGATGAATCGTATAATCGTGTACATGTATTAATCTTATGACATTCAACCATACACTGCATGTGTATAATACATGTATGCATGTACTATGATAGATCTGATATCTACTTAATTATGGAAACAGCATGACCATAGCAGAGCTTGAACCATTGTAACACTATCTATTGACTAATGAAGTCCAAGAAAAACAGACACTCTACCTCCAGAGAACAGCATGACCACAGCAGAATTCAAACCACTGTCCATTCGATAAGGAGGCTCAATCTCTAACTACTATGCTACACTGCCTCTTGGACTTTTGAAGTCCACGAAAAACAGACACTCTCTCTCCAGAAAATGGCATGACCATAGCTGAACTTGAACCAGTGACCATTCGATCAGGAGACTCAACCTCTAACCACTATGCCACACTGCCTCCTGGACATTTTTTAATAGGCACTATATATAGAACTCATTTTCTTTGTCCATGACACTGGAATACTAAATGTCGTGTTAATTCTAATCCATAACATCTACTTGTTATATATACTATAATTATATTAACTAATGAAGTCCACAGAAAAACAGACACTCTCCCTCCAGAAAACAGCGTGACCATAGCTGAACTTGAACCAGTGACCATTCGATCCGGAGGTTCAAACTCTAACCACTACGCCACACTGCCTCCTGGGCACTATATATAGAACTCATTTTCTTTGTCCATGACATTGGAATAGTGTTAATTCTAATTCATAACTACTTATCTCATTAAAATAGTAATGATCACTATATAATCACTCATTTTCACTTTCAAAATGACACTACCCTGAAATTTTACTACAGTGGAATGATAATTTGAATGTCCTAACGATAACTAATGATTATTTAATTATTAATTAACACCCACAAGTCTTCTTATACTACATAGGAATGTTTAGTTAATCATAGAAATGTCTTGACTTACAGACTACAAAGAGAGATAAATATATATATCTTGTTTCTTGATAAAATCATTGTTGATTAGTTATGATTGTGATGTTTAAAGAAGCCACACCCCTTCTATTTCCACTGAGTATATATTGGTTGATAGTTTTGCCAAAGGATAAAGGGTAAGGGAGGGGGTGTGGTTGTGGGGAATACCTATCATAGCATCTGAGCTAAGGATAGTCTCTCGGTAGGTTTTGAGTTTCTGTCATTGTTACAGTTCAATGCAGTGTTGTACCTATACTAGGTTTTGCCTATAATTCAGATACAGATATTATAGGCAACTAAAACAGCCTATACCTATACCTATATATACATGTGTTCACTCCTTTTTCTAGTATATGTTCATGTGCATCACTAATTTCTAGCACTGCTCTATATAGCCATTTCTGTTGGAAAATGAAACTCACAAACTACTAGAAAAGATGGAAATAGCTCAAAAAATATGATTCTGACTGTTGTATCAATCTTTTCCTATGTAGTGAAATAGTACTTTAAAGTTTCAAAACTTGGTCTGTAAAGTATCTGTATCTGCCCTATACTAATTGCCTGTACCTATATTTACCTATACCCATACCCATACCCATACCTATACCCATACCCATACCCATACCTATACCCATACCTATACCTATATCTTGGGTATAGGTACCTATGCATATACCTATACCAGTATAAGTACAACACTAACTTATATCTACCCATACCTATACCCATATCCATACCCATACCCATATCCATACCTATATTTACTTATACCTTAGGTGTAGGCACTTGTACATTTACCTATACCAGTAACACTAGTTCAATGATCAACCCTTCTTTATCGAAACGTTAGAAATAGTGTTCCTCTCACCACCTGCCATTTGGAAACCATTCTCTTATGCACATAGTGTTATGGGTTCTACCCGGGTTGCTTTTGGCTTCTAAGGTTGGGTGGGCATGGTTGTAAGGATTCTGGAGTTTTTAATTGGAAAAAATGGCTATGCCTAGTACAATTTCCTCCTCTGGAAGCAACAAGAAACATTTTCGTTGTCCGTTTTGTAAAGTCCATTCAAGTTCACAATGACCTTAAAATTATGATGTGATTACTTTATATGTAATATAGTTTAATGTCATAAGGTTAATACATGATTATACTGTAACTCAATAATGAGGCAATGGATTGAGATTTGACATACACAAAAAAGAACGGAAAGGATAATTATATGAAAATGGTGCAGGTAAAAAGATGGTTGGTCATTTCAAACTAAAGTCATGAACATTTTTCTGAGGTCATGATGAGTCTTTAGTTTAATTAGATATTAACATGTACTTTAAAATAAAATATTACGTATTTAGCACCTCAAACTCTATAATGAATTCACAAATTAACAAGTAGATAGAGATAATGAATAGCTATGTTAATTTAATAATTAAGGCTCCATTGTGGTTCTATTGATTGTTAATGAGCTTTTAGCTGACACTAGCGTACACATTGTAAACAGAGATACCAGGTAGCTCTAATATAATGTTAATTTAATAATTAAGACTCCATTGAGGTTCTATTGAGCTTTTAGCTGACACTAGCGTACACATTGTAAACAGAGATACCAGGTAGCTGTAATATAATGTTAATTTAATAATTAAGGCTCCATTGAGGTTCTATTGAGCTTTTAGCTGACACTAGCGTACACATTGTAAACAGAGATACCAGGTAGCTCTAATATAATGTTAATTTAATAATTAAGGCTCCATTGAGGTTCTATTGAGCTTTTAGCTGACACTAGCGTACACATTGTAAACAGAGATACCAGGTAGCTCTAATATAATGTTAATTTAATAATTAAGGCTCCATTGAGGTTCTATTGAGCTTTTAGCTGACACTAGCGTACACATTGTAAACAGAGATACCAGGTAGCTCTAATATAATGTTAATTTAATAATTAAGACTCCATTGAGGTTCTATTGAGCTTTTAGCTGACACTAGCGTACACATTGTAAACAGAGATACCAGGTAGCTGTAATATAATGTTAATTTAATAATTAAGGCTCCATTGAGGTTCTATTGAGCTTTTAGCTGACACTAGCGTACACATTGTAAACAGAGATACCAGGTAGCTCTAATATAATGTTAATTTAATAATTAAGACTCCATTGAGGTTCTATTGAGCTTTTAGCTGACACTAGCGTACACATTGTAAACAGAGATACCAGGTAGCTCTAATATAGTGAAATAATGCTGACACATTCAGTAAACTGCATTAACAGAAGTGACATACATGGACTGTTATACAATCAATACACATGTAGCCAATAACACTAATTAATGGTTATTAGGCTTCTTTTCTGTCATGGTCATCTGAACATGTGAACAGCCCCTTTGAATCTCCATGCATGGAGTAAAAGGAGTGGATGAGACCATATTGTGAGTAATCAAACATGTGAACAGCCCCTTTGAATCTCCATGCATGGAGTAAAGGGAGTGACTGAGACCGTGTTATGTCTAACCAAACACCAAGTCATTTACACTGTATTTGTCTATGTGGTTAAAATGGAAGCCATTGGTGTTAACAACATGGTCAGATGGCCACTAATACATTATGTAATAGTAAATGTGTTTACACTATATTAATTTTCCTAATGTCATAAAATATCTGCATATATGCCTACATGCTTACAGGAAATTGACAATGTGTAACATTATGTAATATCATTTTAGATGGTGTAGTGGTGTAATGATATTAGAGGTATGATGGTCTAGTGGTGTAATGAGGTGTAATGAGGTGTAATGGTCTAGTGGCGTAACGATAATTTAGAGGTATGATAGTCTAGTGGTGTAATGATATTTAGAGGTATAATGGTCTAGTGGTGTAATGATATTTAGAGGTATAATGGTCTAGTGGTGTAATGATATTTTAGAGGTATGATGGTCTAGTGGTGTAATGAGGTGTAATGGTCTAGTGGTGTAACGATAATTTAGAGGTATGATGGTCTAGTGGTGTAATGATACTTAGAGGTATAATGGTCTAGTGGTGTAATGATATTTTAGAGGTATGATGGTCTAGTGGTGTAATGAGGTGTAATGGTCTAGTGGTGTAACGATAATTTAGAAGTATGATGGTCTAGTGGTGTAAATAAGGAATAATGGTCTAGTGGTGTAACGATAATTTAAAGGTATGATGGTCTTGTAGTGTAATGAGGTGTAATGGTCTTGTGGTGTAATGAGGTATAATGGTCTTGTGGTTTAATGGTCTAGTGGTAGTAGTGTACTAGTCTATAGTCACTAGACCACCACTAGACACTAGCAGTCTAATGGCCTAGTGGTGCAATGGTGCAATGTTCTTAGAATGATGTATTGTAATGAACATACTCACCATATTGTGATCCATACAGTTTGACTTGTAGTATAAGTTTCCCTGATGGCCATAAATCAAGCTTGAATATTAGAGAGAAAGCGACAGAAACAGAGAGAGAGACAGATACAGAGTGAGAAACAGAGAGAGAGAGAGAGAGAGAGACAGAGAGACAGAGAGACAGAGAGACAGAGAGAGAGAGACAGAGTACTTGTATCTACAGGTGTTATTTACAAGTTCAATTGTTTATAATTAATATGTTTATATACAATATTGGCAAGTGAATCAAAAATAATCTACAAGTTGCTACAACAATTTGTATTTCAAAGCTGTGTGCATATTTGTATATTTGTAGTGATGAAATATGTACATGTATGTGATACCCTGATATGCATAACTTACAATGAAAAGTAGTAATGACTGTACATGCAGTGGTGTGGAAATAGCCAGTCATACAGGACATTGCCCGGTATATCTAGTGAATGTCTGGTAAATTGAAACTGAGTTGTATACAAAGTATATGGGGAGCAGGATATATAAGAGTGGTGAAAATAGACCACAAAGTCCGGCAGTTGGCTCACCATTTCCACACTCCTGACTACATGTACATACATTTCTAATAACAAAATACATGTGGTATGTCATGTGATTAATTAAATAGTTGCTTTTTTATTATGTTGTAGTTGAGTATGAAGGAAACTAGGTAGAAGATAAGTAACTAGAGAAAGATAGATTGAGGTGATGAGTGATTAGAGAATTAGGATATCAGGGGAGAGAGGAGTATATATTTGGGAGAAGGTACCAGTGACAGGAGATAGGAAGAAGGTGAGAAGCGAAAAGGGGAAGGAGGAGGAGGAGGAGGAGGAAGAGGAGACAGATTGGAGGTAGAACTGAGGTGAGACAGAGCCTCATAGAGGATAAGGAAATTATACAGACATGATGGAGTGATGTAGGAGGAGTGGGAGAGTATATCATAAAAGAAGAGATAGCTATGTTGCAATACTATTCTTGGTTGCTAGGATACACATTCCTTATCAAGCCATAACTATTACAGATCATAATTATACAAAGGTAAGTAAAATGCATATATACAGTATGGTAACACATTAAATGAATTGTGAAATTTGATAATGCTCTCAGCAATTGTAACAAACAGTTAATCAATCTATCAAAGTGATTATGCTACAATCCCAATATGTCACATTACATACATCAGTCTACACTACCAACCACTCAATTAAAAAACAATATCATTATGGGCTGCAGAATAACTGCTTTCATTAGGGTTTAATGTATATATGTTTGTATCACTTATGCGGGTCTATGTTGTATACATAGTTAAAGAAGTTGCGTCATTCAGGGGGTTCAGTCAATTAATGGGCGTGACACGTAAAAAAGGTGCATTTGAGCTACAGACCAGCAGGAAGAATCTAAAACCACAACTAATACTAATAAATGTTGTATATAGCAGAGAAACAGTATAAAGATGATGCAAGAATCTTTAACAAGTAAGTATAATAAGTTGTTGGGGAAGTCATCATTTAGACCTTTGAAGGAGTACTTCAGTTTCTGTGTACGTAGACTGGAGTTAAACTTGTTTTCAAGTAAACAGCAACGTAATGATTGATAGATAGTCATCGCAAAGCAATAATAGGGATATTTTTTCTCAATATATCTTGTTATAATTTATATTGTATATACAACAGAACTTCTATAATGTCAGGTGAGAATATCTAGCTACCAGTGCTTACAAGTGGTGTTATTTTAGTTTTACACTTTTAGTTATAGCCTGGCTCCTGAAACTTTTAGTTTAGTTATAGTTTAATTAACTATTAGGCTTACTAAAAGGGTTTTAGTTTTAGTTAACTAACTAAAATCATCTTATTATTAGACAATTCTCATTTTAGTTAGTTATAGTTATTACAATAGAGCTATAGTTTAGTTAACTAAAAGTCATGATTTACTAAAAGGGGTTTTAGTTATAGTTAACTAAAGCTACTTACATGTGTAAGTGTCATTAACCTCTGTGTCTGAAGGGCACTTCTTCTATCAATTTGTTTTGATCTTTATGATAGAATTTGACTTTGGTGGATTGAGAGGTTAATGGGATCATGTATGAAGTGCCTTCAGAGGTTAACGACTAAGGAATCGTGTATGAAGTGCCTTAGAGGTTAATGACTTCATAAGCTAATAGGAGAACTGTCTTCACTGGTAGCTTTAGATCAACAAGTACTGAATTAAAGACACCAGTGTTTGATATAGGATATTTTGTTAGGGAGGGAAAGAATTGATCATGCGACGCACACTGCTCCTGGGGGGTAGGGGGGTCTGGGGGTGTGCTCCCCAAGGAATGTTTCTAACTTTGTGCTTCCTGAGGTTCCTTCTGGTGGCTTCCGAGGCTCCAAAAGGCTTGTAGCTGAGATGTTGCTGCATGTTGAAATAAATATGGCCTGAAATCTAGGGGCATGGGGAACTCAAGTTAGGGGAGGATATCCACCCACTGTATAAAACCCCCTGGACACCTCTCATATTAGGGGATTTTTATGACTTACAGGTAATTAACACCTCTTTGTCTATATTACTTAACAAGTTGTTAACATTATGAATGACTCCCATTAATATTATAATCTCTTTTAACTTACAGCTAGATTGATAGCATTAGTTGGGTCTGGTTCATCTCTACATATAGCACTGAGTTCTTCCAGTTCAACTGTCATTTCTGCTAATCTATTGTCTGGATCAGATTGATCCATCACTAATACCTATGTGTGTGTGTGTGTGTGTGTACGTGTGTGTGTGTGTGTGTGTGTGTGTACGTGTGTGTGTGTGTGTGTGTGTGTGTGTGTGTGTGTGTGTGTGTGTACGTGTGTGTGTGTGTGTGTGTGTGTGTATGTATGTGTGTGTGTGTGTGTGTGTGTGTACGTGTGTGTGTGTGTGTGTGTGTGTGTGTGTGTGTGTGTGTGTGTGTGTGTGTGTGTGTGTGTGTATGTGAAGAATGAGTAAGTATATTTATGCATGAGTGGATATATTAATGTTTTTATTAGTTTTGATTTAATTAATACAGTTGATTAACTGAAGGCATACCTAAAAAGGGTTTACAAAAGTGCCCATTAGTGGCTATTTTTCATTTTAGTTAGTTATAGTTATTGCAGACTCGTAATTTAGTTATAATTTAGTTAACCAAAAGTCATATTGCTTTACTGAAAGGGGTTTTAGTTATAGTTATAATTTTTATAAAAACTGTCATGCTGTCATTATGTAAGTCTGAAATGGTCATTATTGTCATGGTAAAATAACACTATTTGTTAGTTGGCATGGAAATGAGTTTGTGTATAAACATACACACATAAATAAAATAAATACACATAATTATATAATTATGATTAATTATTTATACATACATGTACATGTAAGTATTAGTGTTGTATTGGTTTGACAGTAATGACCACTTTTAGTTATAGTATATACACCAATCAATATACATGTGTATAGTATAGTTACAATTAATTAACTTTTAGGTTTACTAAAATGATTTTAGTTTTAGTTAACTAGCTAAAAGTGCCCAATTTTCATGCCTTACTAAAGGGGGTTTTAGTTATAGTTTAGTTAACTAAAAGCCTTACTAAAAGGGATTTTAGTTATATTTAACTAAAAGTCATAATGCCTTACTAAAGGGGGTTTTAGCTATAGTTATAGTTAACAAAAACACCATTGAATACTATACTTACAAGTAATACATATTTGTATATTGATTGCATAGTCAAACAGGTGTATGTATCTGGGAAGACCAGTCTAAAATTGGACATCACATACAAATTCAACACACCTGCATATTTTATTCTCTCCCTTTTTATGAACGTTTAAATATAATAATAATAAAATGTGACCAGCTTTGAGAAAACTAGGCTTGTGGATTAAAAATGTTGAAAATAGGTAGTTACATTGGTAATCACCATTTTAAAATGCTTCCTAATGTTATACTGCCATGTTCCACTGATATCTTCAGTGAGGCTTGGAGACCTCTATGTGAGTTGCTAACCTCTGTTAAACCAAATTTATGGATTTGAAATACAGCAAAAAAAAAAGTTATATAATTATATATATATATTATATATAATTATAATTATAATTGTATTGCAAAAATGGAAGATTAATGACTTCAACAGTTTACTTGATTGTCGTGGCTTTGTCGATTGGGATGTCTGATATATCATTCTAGAGCTAATTTAATACTCTATTCAGGTAAAACAAAAAAATCATTTTGAAATTTTAATTCATAAGCCTGGTTTTCTCAGATCAGGTCACATTTTGTTTTAATATATACAACTACAACAACTCCTACACAGTAACAAACAACTGCAAATTCTGGAATGTGTCTTACCTGCATCCTACGACCTTGGACTAAATGAGAGTCGAAGCATTTGTTCCAATCCGGATAGAATGTACTCTTGTGTTGTATTAACTTCAAACCTTCGCCTGGAGAATGGACGGTTTCTTTGATGTTTACAGCACAGAATTGTTGTGGCATCCTTTTTTCTAGCTGGGCCTCCAACAAGCGAAGTCGAAGAAAAGCAGACATTTTACACAGACAAGATAGACAATGACTCTTGCAACTGGCAGAGCTCCAAATACACTACTGAATAAAGGCGGTTGCTGCAATTCTATAATTTATGCAGGAATTGCCACGCCCATCATGCTATCCTCCCACTCGCAGCATAGTATTTATCAATTAAAATAAAATTAATTAATAATTTATAATACACACTAATAAAGTTATTGAGCAAATAATTATATATTATAGTAATTATCAACTACACAATCTTTGTTGTCTCTCAAATTAATTACATTGGTGGTGGAGGAGGAGGAGGAGGAGGAGGAGGAGGAGGAGGTGGAGGGACTCCTATATGATGAAAGAAATAGTAATTATTATTAGTTCAGATATATATTCTTGTGCATATAATTATAGTTAGTTCATTTATTAGAATCTATATGGAACTCCACACACAATTGAAATAATTGGAGCAAGCCTTAGTGAGCCCCACCCAACCAAGGTTATGAATTTTGGGATGTTTCTGGATGTAACCGAAAGCGAGATTACATCGTCAGGATTAGGTAAATTTACCCTAGGTTTATCAATGTTAGAGTTTGGTGCAGTTTTTATTTATTGAAGTGATTGTTTCTATTTATAGTAGAAATTGTTACATCAAGAAACTGCCAAATTGTGTGTGTTTGATTGAATGTCGCTTCAATGGACGGACAGTTACCATATTCTCCAATGTTCTGTTGAATAGAAAACTAATTTCAAATTCTATCACAACAAGGTAACATCCTTACAAGGTTCTATCATAACAGGGGAATACCCTTAGTCTTACAAGGTTCTATGATAACGCTGGAGCACATTCTTGACAAAACTCTCTATGATAGCAAGGGAAACATTCTCAATGAACCCTCCATTGTTGTATGTCACACCAAAGTTAACAATACAAGCTGTTAATGTTTGGAATTATATGACTATAATCATGTGTTACCTTATTTAGAACAATACATACCAATATTCTACAACTCTACAAATCCAACATCTTTCATATCAGCATAGCTTTAGTTAACTATAACTAAAACCCTTTTATATAGTAGGCGTATACTCAAATCTTCATAGGCTATACATTTAGTGATTTTCGTGAAAACTAACAGAATGTGAAAATAATGATCATGCCTGCCACATGTGAGGATTTTTAGTGAACGCGAAAAGTTTATTGGAAAATAGTTGAAAAGTCGTCAAAACGTGAAAATTTAACGCTATAGAGTATGACTTTCAGTTGACTAAACTTAACTAAATTTCTATTGTAATAACTATAATGATGAATGGCCAATAATGGAATAGTTAGTCAACTACATGTACTTTTCTAGTTAGCCTTAAATTGTTTTATATAACCACATGTATAACTAAATTGTGATAAACTATATAGTCATACTACAACTATAACTGAAAGTGGTCAGTATTGTCATACTGTTTCACAAATACAATGACTCTGTCTGTTAGGAGGAGAAACAAAGTTTGTCCTATAGTTATGTCTGTTACTATTACCTCACATTAAAGAAACATATCATATGCAATAATCGCCACTGAGCTAAATATCAAAATCACCATGACCAATTCTACCTCGACATGATGTGTCAGGTGGAGGACCAGTTAATAAATGCAATAATTAATAAACATGACTAAATTCTACCTCCAGATGATGTGTCAGGAGGAGGAGGAGGGGGACCAGTTCCTCCTTCATCTCCAGTTTGGGGTTGTTCCTCTGTTTTCCCACTATCTGATTCATCTTTTTTGGGTTCTTGTTGCTCCTCTTCTGCTGTAAGATCAGCACGGAAAAATATTCTAGCACTCCTTAGAGAATAGTCCAATAACTCAAACTCCTACATAGAATATATAGAATATAATTATATTAATAAACTTGTGCTCGCCATTAGAGGTGTTTTAGTTAACTAAACTATAACTAAAATCCCTTTTAGTAAGGGATTGTGACTTTTAGTTAACTAAACTATAACTGAATTACAAGTCTATTGTAATAACTATAACTAACTAAAATTGGAATTGGTCAATAATGGGCACTTTTAACTTTTAGTTAGTTAACTAAAACCAAAACCATTTTAATATTTTAGTTAATTAAACTAAAAGTTTGAGAACCATAGCTATAACTAAAAGTGGTTACTATTTTCAAACTAAAACAAAACGAATTGTAATGATATTTAAAAGGTTAATATCTTTTGGAAGTTAATGAATATAAAACTACATTTCTGAACTTAATTACGAAATTTATATAGTTTAGTTAATTAATGTCTAGGTATGTAAAGAATGCACTCAGTGTATATATATATATATATAAATGATAGGAATTTTAATTATACTGTAGCTGATAGCAATGGGATGGCCCTGATAGGGTTTCGTATGGGGACCGGCCCTGGGTCTCCAAATCCACCAGATATTTGAACCCAAAACCTATACACAAAAAAGAACGGGAAGGATAATTTTTGAAAATGGTGCAAGTAAAAAGATTGTTGGTCCTTCTAAACTAAAGTTATGAACGTTTTTCTGAGGTCAAGATGAAAGTGAATGACCTTTAGAATGAACTTTAGAATGACCTTTAGGTTCTCATATAAATGGCTAAAAAACATATGCTTAAAGGCAGCCATTCAATCAATAGTATTACTTCCCAAGTTGACTGATTTTCTCAGCCATATATATAATCACAACTCCAAGGAATATATTCTTATAGTTTCATGATAAATTCATATTCTCTTACTCGAGAGTATGTGTGCATTCTCTGGAGAGATAACTGAATGGTCTGATGGAGTTTTTCATCACCAGCTCCCTTTACTTGTGACTGGTTTGTACTTCTCTATAAAAATTGTATATTTCAACATGTAGCATATATAATTATATACATACATACATTATATACATACATATATAGTTTACATGCATACATATATACATACATGCATACATACATACATACACACATACATTGCCTATATACATACATACATACATACATACATACATACATACATACATACATACATACATACATATGTATGTACATACATACATACATACATACATACATACATACATGTACATACACATATGTACATATATACAAATATACACATACATATAACATACATGCATACATACATACATACACACATACATACATACATACATGCACATACACATATGTACATATATACAAATATACACATACATTTAACATACATACATACATACACACATACACAGACACACATGAACACACTCATGCTGAAAATACCTATAATAAGTAAATTAATCATGTGTGGATTACTATTTTGTAACTTCAATCAGAAAAAAAAAATTATTATTAGAATATGCAGACTAAGCATGCATTATGCACCATATACAGCTCATCAAAACAAATATTTCCCACACAATGTACTACTACAACAATAAAATGGTACTGGTCAGCTATGATGACATCACAATATATATGAGGCCATCCATTATATTAGTGTATTCACTCTATGAAAAACAGTTTTTATTCAAAAATGCTTACATGCATATCATATTTTTGTATATACATACATACACACATATGCGCATACATACATACATGAATACATAAATACACACACACACATACATACATACATACATACATTTGTACATACACATACATACATACATACATACATACATACATACATACATACATGTATATACATACATATATACATACATACATGTATGTACATACATAAATACCTACATACATATGTACATACATACATACATACATATATACATACATACATACATACATAAATACATACGTACATACATACATACATACATATATACATACATACATACATACATAAATACATACATACATACATACATATATACATACATACATACATACATATATACATACATACATATATACATACATACATACATACATACATACATAAATACATACGTACATACATACATATGTACATACATACATACATATATACATACATACATATATACATACATACATACATACATAAATACATACGTACATACATACATATGTACATACATGTACATACAAACATATAATTATGTAGTCACCATTTCCATTTGGTATTTCAATTTGACAGACTCAAACCAATGAAGAGAATCAAAAGCATGATATTGATCTACTAGCTTCAGGATATAAGCCACCCCTGTGTATATAAACATGTCACTAATATAAGCACATATAGAATATAAGCCACCCCTGTGTATATAAACATGTCACTAATATAAGCATATATAGAATATAAGCCACCCCTGTGTATATAACCACATACAGAATATAAGCCACTCCTGTGTATATAAGCACTTATAGAATATAAGCCACCCCAATGTATATAAGTATATATAGAATATAAGCCACCCCCATGTATATAAGCACATGAAAATATAAGTTACCCTGTATTATTTATAACTAAAAGCATAATAATAATAACACGATTTGATCATAAGCCCCACCTCTACTCTTTCTGAGTAACCACACTATTACATGTATTTACCCTGGATAAGATGTTTGGGTTCAGACACAAGACAGAATCAAATAGAGATCATGACAATATGAATTAATAATTATAATTGTGTTACTTAATGAGCTTTATTGAAATTCTGGAAATAGAATATTTCAACCCAAGAGCTCTTCAGCTATTATTAACTATAAACTCATGGGCTGAAATACTCTGTTTCAGGAATTTATCATTACGTCTCAATAAATCTCAACAAACCTCATTAAGAAATAAGTAACAAAGGACCTGTATCTATCTAAGAAATATTATTTATATTTACCCATAGCGAATCCATCATCAGTAAAAGCTGCTCCTTTTGTGTTCTTTCGATTCATTTTGTCTTTTGCATTAATAATGTACTCAACATAATTTAGAGTCTAATGGACGAATGGATGGTATAATGAACCACTGGATGAGATCAATGGATAAATATAAAGTTGATATAGGTATTATCAATTATTAACCGACCAGTGGAGGTATTATCAATTATTAACCCACCAGTGGAGGTATTATCAATTATTAACCCACCAGTGGAAGTATTATCAATTATTAACCCACCAGTGGAGGTATTATCAATTATTAACCCACCAGTGGAGGTATTATCAATTATTAACCCACCAGTGGATGTATTATCAATTATTAACCAACCAGTGGAAGTATTATTAACCCACCAGTGGAGGTATTATCAATTATTAACCCATTATTAACCCACCAGTGGAGGCATTATCAATTATTAACCCATTATTTACCCACCACTGGAGGTATTATCAATTATTAACCCATTATTAACCCACCAGTGGAGGTATTATCAATTATTAACCCATTATTAACCCACCAGTGGAGGCATTATCAATTATTAACCCATTATTTACCCACCAGTGGAGGCATTATCAATTATTAACCCATTATTAACCCACCAGTGGAGGCATTATCAATTATTAACCCATTATTTACCCACCACTGGAGGTATTATCAATTATTAACCCATTATTAACCCACCAGTGGAGGCATTATCAATTATTAACCCATTATTTACCCACCAGTGGAGGTATTATCAATTATTAACCCATTATTAACCCACCAGTGGAGGTATTATCAATTATTAACCCATTATTAACCCACCAGTGGAGGCATTATCAATTATTAACCCATTATTTACCCACCAGTGGAGGTATTATCAATTATTAACCCATTATTAACCCACCAGTGGAAGCATTATCAATTATTAACCCACCAATGGAGGAATTATCATGTAGAAATTCTGAAGATGTCTGTTTTTAGGATTTCTGAATACCAGAGAGAATACATCCACCAGCAACTGTAAAATAAAATGGTAATTAAAATTAAATGTTTATATATAATAATTATAATATATATATAATTATATATATAAGGTCAAAGGTTCCATTGTATGTTGATAAACAATATTGGTCTGGACATACTCACATGACACCTACATAATTATATGTATGTTTATAATAAACTTTATATACACAATCACCATACATGTAGATAGATACACAATCAGCATAGATAGATACAATACAGAGACACAAACATCCTGTCTACTTTCAAAAACTGACACATTCTTCATAATTAATGAATTTTAACGTGTTATAGTATAGTATAGTATAGGTTTCAATGGAACACTCATGATATGTTGTATTATAAACTGTAATAAACATAATATATAGTATTGCGGATTTATTGTATATTCTATATATGATCAGAAGTGGTCAGAAGTGGTCAGAAGTGGGATGATATCGTATTTCAAATATTCATCCCTTCACCAAAATTGAAAATAAACAGAGCCTTAGTATATGTACATGTACAAGTACTTGTAATTTTATATACATGTAGTAACCTTGAAATATTCTGTTCCTTCTGCAAAGTTCTTGGCCAGGTTACCAATGACTCCATCAAATATTCTTATGAGTGGAGAAGAAGATAATAACTTGTTATATAATTAATAGTTAGTGAGTGAATAGACAGACAGACAGACGTGTACAGACATGTACATACATGTACAGACAGACATAGCAGTGTTGTTTTAGTTGACTATAACTATAACTAAAATTGTGATAAACCAAAAATGCTATAAACTATAATCATTTTGTGATACTAAAACAACACATAGAATGTATGTACACAATTATATATATACATGTACACACATACAAACATTCCCACAGTCTAGATACAGACAGATGGACAGACAGACAGACAGAAATGAACTCCCAGACAGATATTGAACTAATGACCCTGGCTTGCAAGGCTATTGCCCTATAAACTAAGCCACTGGGACTCAGCCACTCTTTAATAGGAAGCATCTCGCTCCATGAGGACAGACAGATTGATGGATAAAAAGACAAGCAGATAAAAACACGTGAACAGAAATGGATGACCATACTGCAGTAAACGATTTGTTAAATGTCAGTTTGTTTATACATTCAGTGTCAAAGAAGACTAACTATTGATTTGACTGATTTCCAAACTAAACATTGGCCAAATAGGGAGCATTTAAAAGTACAAGTTAAATTAGTCTCATCCCCAGACAGCCTGGGGGATGAGACTATAGTTAATCTACAGACAATCAATTTTTGCAAACATGGTGACAAGTAGTATAATTCAAAAATAGAGGAGGTTTCACTACATGTCATCATAGAATCTAATTAATGTTACTATTAGTGAAGTTGAATGCTGAGTCAGTTATACATGTGTACCTATAACATTTTAACATTGACTAGGTTCCAATCACATGCAGTGACACATGTATAGGGATGTGGAAACATCGAGCCAATAAACGAACATTTTGACCTATTTTCACCACTCTTGTCCTGCTCCCCATATACTTCGTATACAGATAGCTCAGTTTCAATTCATTATTTTTATCGGACAATGTCCTGCATGACTGGCTGTTTCCACACCCCTACACATGTGCAATCTCCTGTGATTTAACAGGTGAAGCAACATACTTAGCAGCTGTCATAGTGTCGTCATTAAGTTCCGTATCACCACCGAGTTCCTCAAATGATACGATATCTTCCAAATCTGGAACAAACTTTATAGCGCTGCTACAACAATGCAGACCACCTGATCGTATCATACGTATATATCCCATTGCATTACCTGGAAATAATAGTCAGTAATATTTGTTGGATTTCAAATGTGACAGTCATCAACAGTAGATAAATAGATGGATGGATGGATAGATAGATAGATATGGATGGATGGATAGATAGATAAATAGATGGATGGATGGATAGATAGATAGATATGGATGGATGGATAGATAGATAGATATGGATGGATGGATAGATAGATAAATAGATGGATGGATGGATAGATAGATAGATATGGATGGATGGATAGATAGATAGATATGGATGGATGGATAGATAGATAAATAGATGGATGGATGGATAGATAGATATGGATGGATGGATAGATAGATAGATATGGATGGATGGATAGATAGATAAATAGATGGATGGATGGATAGATAGATAGATATGGATGGATGGATAGATGGATAGATAGATAGATATGGATGGATGGATAGATAGATAGACATATAAATACATAGATGGATAGATAGATAAACAGATGGATGAGTAGACAAATGAATAACAGATAGATGACTGGATGGACAGATGGATAAAGCTACATGCTATCTATCAAATAGTGAGTAAAAGCATTTGAATAAAATTATTACAGAAATATCTATATTATAATTACTCGTGTCGGTAATTGTGTCTGAAGTATTTTCAGCCACACCTATAAATGACCCTTTCTCCATTCCTTGTTAAAATTACAGATAAATAGATACAATCATTATCAAACCTATTTGTGTGATTAGGATCCTAAACTGATCCAAATAACTCATATTTTCCGAATTCATTCCAAGTTTACGAATTATACGATTAAAACGTTCAGCTCGAGCAAATGGATACTAGAATAATAATAATAATAATAATAATAATAATATTACGTTTTTATTATAGTCGTACACTCATGCATTGGGAAGCATTAATAAACATGTACACTACTACTACTAAAGGTCATTCACGTTCACCATGACCTTAGAAAAATGTTCATACATGTAGCTGTAGTTTGGAATGACCAACAATCTTTTTTCCTACACCATTTTCGTATAATAATCCTTCCTGTTCATTTTTGTGTATGTCAAATTTCAATCCATTGCTTCATTATTGAGTTACAGTATATTCATGTATTAACCTTATGACATTAAACTATACACTATATTACATATAAATTCATTACCAATAAATTTTGAGGTCATTGTGAATGTGAACAGACTTTAGTAAATAGAACTAATGTTATGTATACCTTTTGGTCTACTTCAGGATCAAACTGGTGTTCACGATAAAATCTGATTTCCTTTGGGAAACAAGAAATACTAGTTATCATAGTACAGACAGACATGTTATGTCGGAACACAGTATATAATTATAATATATATATTATGTATTATATACAGTATTAGATCTAGAAGGCATTTAGGCATTGTTTTAGCACCTACTTTTCAATATTGACGCCTATTTTGCTCATTAAAGCTTTAAAAGTCTATGCAATGAAAAATGCAAAAACGCTAAATTAGAAACAAACTATTATGGTATTATTATACACACGTGATTATGGCAAGTTTGGACAGTTGGCTGCTCCACACAGAGGAGACTAACAACACAGCGTGATGAATCAGAGCCACAACCCAGACAAGCAAAAAGTAGGAGAGTTGATTATGTTATGTTATGTTATGTTACTATTTCATTAATTTACAAAGAGAAGCTCACTATTAAATCTCTAGATCTAACACTGATTATATATTATATTAAACTGCGTCATATAATCATTGCACGTACTTTCAGTAATCTTGCTTTAATGTATTCATCATACATGAACTGTGAGAAAATGTAGAACTTCTTACGAAGAAACTGGTAAGTGAAATTTACCTGAGAAAATATGATATGAATCCAAGAATGCAAATAATACACACATACACGTGTATGTACATACATACATACATATGGACATACATACATACACTGACACATGCATACATAGACACATGTACACAGACAGTCAGACACACACACAGAGACTTGTATATACATACATACATATGGACATACATACATACACTCACACATGCCTACATAGACACATTTACACAGACACACACACAGAGACTTGCATAAATACATACATACACAAGCAGACACACATACATACACAAACGCAAACATACGCACAAACATTTACATACACAGACTGACACAGAGTCACAGACACACATACATGTACATGTACATATACTTGCATACACAGACAAACACAGAGTCACAGATACACATACATGTACATGTACATATATTTACATACACAGACAGACACAGAGTCACAGACACACATACATGTACATGTACATATATTTACATACACAGACAGACACAGAGTCACAGACACACATACATGTACATGTATGTACAACACTTGCATACACAGACAGACAGAGACACATACTGTTGTGTTCATTATTCCAGTTCCATGTGTTCTAATTGAGTTTGCAATATGTCGAATGTTTATTGTGTTCAAATGTTTATTGTTTGAAGTTCTTTCAACAAAAATCTACAAGTTAAGCAATTGAAAATGTCATTACAATATTCCTCAAGTAAATGCATACATAATTACATACATACATACATATATACATAGTTATACACACATTCATAGTTACATACATACATACATATATACACAGTTATACACATTCATAGTTACATACATACATACATATTTACACAGTTATACACATTCATAGTTACATACATACATACCCATATGTAACTGTTAATGCAAATAAAGGCATTCTAAAAATACACAAAACTAGTGAGCACCACAGATGCTATCTGATCCTGCTTGCCTGCGACTTTGACAGACAGTTAACACATTCTCCTATTTAATCAACGCTTGGTTGCTAGCTCAGGTTTACCTTACCTTTAAGGTTACGGGATACAAATCATGAATAATTAATGAGTTATTTATCTGATGTCTTTTTTTTTTCAATTTAGTATTTTTGTTAAAACATTATCACTTGAAAGTTGTATCATTTCCATATTTTTATTAAGAAAATACAACAACAGCAATGATGATGATAGTATAGTTTGCAGCAAAGATAAATCCGAAATGTGGATTGTGATGAAACGGAAACTATAAATCAAAAACTTCCAAACCTGCATTACAACAAGTCATGATACCTCCTGACTTCTCTTCTTAATACCAAAATGAAGGTTGTCTCGGAGTGATGTTGGGCTATAATCATCCTAAATCTCCAAAATGTCAATATATCTGAAAGTGGTTGCCATAACTGTTTCTCTTGAACAGTTTGCGAATGTGATAACTTACATGTAGCTATAGCCGTATAGAAAACATTTACTAGATTTTGGTATCCCATAACCTAAAAGTGAAAAAAAAGTGCCCCTTGTGAGGATCGAACTCACGACCTTCAGATTATGAGACTGACGCGCTGCCTACTGCGCTAAAGAGGCGCCCTATAGAAAATATTTACTAGATTTTGGTATCCCATAGCCTAAAAAGTAAGTTTCTTGGAAAAAAAAGTGCCCCTTGTGAGGATTGAACTCACGACCTTCAGATTATGAGACTGACGCGCTGCCTACTGCGCTAAAGAGGCGCCCTATAGAAAATATTTACTAGATTTTGGTATCCCATAGCCTAAAAAGTAAGTTTCTTGGAAAAAAAGTGCCCCTTGTGAGGATCGAACTCACGACCTTCAGATTATGAGACTGACGCGCTGCCTACTGCGCTAAAGAGGCACCCTATAGAAAATATTTACTACATTTTGGTATTCCATAGCCTAAAAAGTAAGTTTCTTGGAAAAAAAAAACTTAGCTATAGCCGTATAGAAAATATTTACTGGATTTTGGTATCCCATAGCCTAAAAAGTAAGTTTCTTGAAAAAAAATGCCCCTTGTGAGGATTGAACTCACGACCTTCAGATTATGAGACTGACGCGCTGCCTACTGCGCTAAAGAGGCGCCCTATAGAAAATATTTACTAGATTTTGGTATCCCATAACCTAAAGAGTAAGTTTCTGAAAAAGTAAAAGCAAAAAAAAAAGTGCCCCTTGTGAGGATCGAACTCACGACCTTCAGATTATGAGACTGACGCGCTGCCTACTGCGCTAAAGAGGCACCCACACTAAATTACCTGATTATTAAGGTTATAACAAAATCTTCCGACAAAAACATTTATATTTCTCATAATTTCAAGCACATCGAGTCCCTGTTCTAATGTAGCACTAGGAAGATGAGGTTCCAACATCATCAGACCATACTTCTGCTCTGCTAGGTTCCTCATATCTCCATAAGTTTTCCAATCATGAAGAGCAACCGTTGTCAAGTTGTAAAATGTTGTATCTAGGTAGTGAGTGGTATATGCTATAGAAGAAAATAAAGCAAGATAAATGGATGAATAGGAAAGGAATGTTCCATTTTACCTTTCATGTCTATAGTCCTGTCAAAGAACCGAACTGGTTTTACCATGAAAAATAGTTTGAGGTCACGAATTCCAATCTGGGTTGAAATAAAAAATTGTAACAAAAAACTAAATACATGAATTATATTTTGTTCAGATAACCAACAGATATCCACTTTTAGCATTTATTTTTGAAAATCACAAATCAGTATCGTTACAATTGTAAATATATATGTACATGTACATGTAGTTTACCTTAAATGGATTACGATCATCCAGTTTCAAGTGTAGGTGAGTACTCAAACGAAGATCTTCTTCCACAGCATGAGACAAAGGATCAAGAATGAGCTACATTTGAAACAAGTATATAATCACTCACTCATAACTATAGAACAATTTAAAGCACTCAATTAATTGCTATGAAAAGTACAGTACTCGAAGTGTGGTCTCAAAAGCATACACTTCGCTCATGCTGTAGCTTGTGTAAACCACACCTTTCGTGTACAATGCATGTAGTGTAGTGGAGTGTATTAAAATGTACTATACTGTACTGTACTGTACTGTACTGTACTGTACTGTACTGTACTGTACTGTACTGTACTGTACTGCACTGTACTGTACTAGACTGTAGTGTATTGTATTACACTGTACTGTACTGTATTGTACTGTGTACTGTCAATTATTAATATACTCACTTCTTTCAAATGTTGATACACATCATCTTCAAATATTTTCACTAATACATCTGGAGTCTCAAGATGTTTACACCATCTCATGGCAGGAACACAATCACTCAGAGTCGTAAACATGTACTGTTCAATGAGAAGATGAGGAAGAAAAGACCAGAAGGTGAAAGAGATAGAGACAGAGAGAGAGAGAGAGAAAAAAAAACAGACAGAGAGATAGAGACAGAGACAGAGACAGAGAGACAGAAAGACAAAAAGAGATGGGTAGAGAGAGAGACAAAGAGAGACAGAGAGAGTGAGAGATAGAGACAGAGACAGAGAGACAGAAAGACAAGTAGAGAGAGAGAGACAAAGAGAGACAGAGAGAGTGAGACAGACAGACAGAGTGAGACAGAAACACAAAGAGAAAGGCAAACAGAGAGACACGAGACAGTGAGACAGAGAAGGCAGTGATGAAAAACAGAAATGTTGGAGTACATGTAAAAAAATACAATTATAGATGTATAATTATAGTAATGTCCCCTTACATGTAACCTGTGAGCTTCACCTGGATTATTATATATATTTGCAAAGTACAAAGGAACAATGGCATCCTGAAATGAAATATTACCAGCTTAATAAAGTGTATGTGTGTGTGTGTGTGTGTGTGTGTGTGTGTGTGTGTGTATGTGTGTGGGTGTGTGTGTGTGTGTGTGTGTGTGTGTGTGTGTGTGCGTGCGTGTGTGTGTGTGTATGTGTGTGAATGTATACACTGATAATATCGTACCTTATGCCAGTAGAGAAATGAACAATCACACGCTTGATGTACTCTGAAAAATCATAAATATAATATTCATGTACATGTAGCAGATGATGCTGAAATATACATGTATATACATGTACATGTACATGATGCTGTAATATACATGTCATATAGTAGATGACGTTTAATATTCACAGGTACATGTACATGTACATTGCACATATACATGTAGTAGATGATGCTGCAATATACATGTACATGTAGTAGATGATGTTATATATTTGAAAGACACATGTACATGTGTGATGTATATCTATTACATGCTATATTTAAAAGGTACATGTATATCTAATCTAATAGATGATGCTGTATCAAACCTGATCCGGAGCTCACTAATCGCATCTAATTTCCTTAACAAAGCAACCAATTTCTCATCCTCCTTCAATGGACGCTGTATTACAATACATCATAGTGAATAGAGATAGTAACCATAGTGATACAACAAACCTGACTTGCAAATGGGAATGCAAGTTTGGATATCAATCTCCTCTCCCTAGTACCTGCAAATATACATTAATGTAGACATAAATGAATGAGTCCATTGGACCAATGGACCATTTGGTGAATAGTGTTTCAATTGGTGACTTTAGTGTAGAGTATTAAATGGTGACTCCATGGAAAATTTGTGTCAATTGGTTGGATATTCCAATGGACCAATGGCGAATGGTGTTTCAATTGGTGACTTCAATGTGATTGATAACTCCATGGACGATAGTATCTAAGTGTCAATTGGTTACTCCAATAGACCAATTGACTAATAGTGAATGGTGTTTCATTTAATGTGAATTGTCAATTGAAATACCATTCACCATTGGTCCATTGGTCCATTGGATTAACTTCCATTGTAAGGCATATTCACTGAATATGAATAATTAATGAGACAACTTATCGTATAGTGAGATATTTTCGTGGGGTCTAATTTTCGTGTTTTTCATGATACAGAGCCATTCCACAAATATTTAACTCATGAAGATTTATTGTCATGGGTGGAGTTTGTGCAATATCAATCGAAAAACAAAATTTTGACCCACAAAAATCGAATATCAATCCAAACATGAAAATTAGACCCCACGAAAATATCCCGCTATACGGTACATGCACATTCTAAAACCCTTGTTATAGCTCTCAATATTAAATTGTTACATGTACTGTATGCCTACAGTACACAAGTACATGTATGTCTACAGTACACAAGTACATGTATGTCCAAGTACATGTATGTTGTGTATGTACATACCTGGTCCATTTATTACCATCTTCATTAGAGACAGAGCAGCCATTATATCCTGTTAATAAAAAAATGAAGAACCAAAAATGAAGAATGTAGATTACACAGAATATGTCAATAAAATGTCACCATACAGTAACAGTAATTACCTTAGTTCTACTCTTAGTACAGTCAGTATTGTATAGTAATTACTATCTTGTTGCTGTGATGTTGAATGGACAAGTACAATTATTTTTAAAACCACTGTTCAAACTCTTAAGATAAATGACACTTTAGTGGTACTTAATTTGATATAAAATGATGTCCATTAATTTTGATGATAAATTTTTGATGACCTATTTATCAGCTATATACATGTACATGTAATATAGTTTACTAACCAAAGCTCTATCAGAATAATGTTTCTGTTGCGAAACTGTAATTTGATCCTGAGAATGTTAAGAAATGAATAAAATAAAAAATTTTAG
>OX345644.1:2821236-2858736 GCA_947044365.1 Petrosia ficiformis
CCCCCAAAAGTGGTACCATGCCACTCCCTCATACTTTTAATGTGTATGGTGTTTTATAACACCCATTGAACAATGTTGACCAAACATCATGTACCACTGATGCACTTCCCACCCTGAATACTTATCCTGGGTGGAAACAAGGCATAGTTAAGGAAGTTGCATCATTCCTGGGGGCTCAATCAATTAATAGTATTATCCTGCTACATTCAGGTCCACGTAAAGTTATACAAATTTCCATACTGACCTGAAATATCTTTCCCTCCATTAACACCCCTTCTAGATTTTGTAACAGCTTTTCAAAAGGTCTCAATTTTGATTCATCAACTCCATATTCCTGAGGCGAACCTTTTATGGAAGTGATCACCCTAGGAGGGGAGGAGTGGATAAATGAATGATAACTGATCTCTTCCTTTTCATATATAAATCCTTGTTGTTTTAGAATGACAATAACAACAACTTTTAGTTATGCGTGTAGTTATAGTATGCCTCATTTCTCAAAATTTTCGTTTAGTTATAGTTTAATTAACTAACCAATATTAGGTTGGTTAAAAGTGTTTATTATTGTCCATTTTAGTTGGTTATAGTTATTGCAATAGACTTGTCTTTAGTTATACATATACATGTACATGTAGTTTAGTTATACATATACATGTACATGTAGTTTAGTTATACATATACATGTACATGTAGTTTAGTTATACATATACATGTACATGTAGTTTAGTTATACATATACATGTACATGTAGTTTAGTTATACATATACATGTACATGTAGTTTAGTTATACATATACATGTACATGTAGTTTAGTTATACATATACATGTACATGTAGTTTAGTTATACATATGCATGTACATGTAGTTTAGTTAACTAAACATTGCACTGTTTGACTAAAAGGTTTTAGTTATAGTTATAACTGAAACAACACTAATACATAACATGTACATGTATACTTGTTTCATTATAATTATGCATACATGTATATAATTATAAATTATTATATTATATATATATATATATATAATATATATATATAATTATATATAATATATAAATATATATATAATTTTCTACCATGCCTAGATTGAATTGACCAATGAGATTGCTTATAATGAAGTTTCTAAATGTGTTATCAAACCTCCCAGTCTTTACCGGGAGGTTTGATAACTGTTATCAAACCTCCCGGTCTTTACCGGGAGGTTTGATAACATGTTATTAAACCTCCTGGTAAAATGTTCCCGTCATTGATTGAAATGAAATTCAAGTTACTACAATTGTAGTTGTCAGTTCCTTTATAATAATTCATAAATAATAATTATAATAATTATGATATTAAATAACAGTCATGATAACTATATAGTTATATTAGCTGTAATTAATAGTAATGTCTGTACAATTAGACAGGTTCAGAGTATAAGGATGTTGTTGGGTAAGTATAGCTGTTTTACTCTTCTTCTGCTTGGGACTTTTGAGTTCAGGCTCATTAGTTGCCCCATTTAAAACAGCAGACACTTCTTCTTGCTGATTTTCCGAAACTCTCTTATAGGTCCTAATTCCTTCTAAACTACGATGACCAGTCCTACTCATGATTAACTGTTCGTCTATTCCAGACTGAAAGAGTCTTGTTGCTGTAGTGACCCGAAGGGAATGGTTCGTTTTAAAACCAGTGATGCCTGCTGCACTGCAAAGACGACCGACAGTTTTAGACAAAGTGTTGTGGCCGATAGGTGTTACACTAAACCATATATTGTCTTTCGGCTTTTTTAATGGCGTTAAATAAAATGCGTTACATTTTCGTTTTAAAGGATCGGGACAATGCTGAATATATTGTTTATAGAGTTGAACAAAACAACGGGATGGATTATCTAAATTTGCATGATGTGTAACTACTTTTGGCTCCTGTTTCCTTTTAGCAATTCCTCCAGAGTTATTTTTACTAATATTTTCTGTATAAATTAAGTGAGGAGTGGATGCTGTTGGGGGTTCCACAAGTCTGATCTGAGAATACTGGAGGTCTCGATGCTCTTGACCACTCCGAAGAGCAAAGTACAGGCCACACATAAACACCATAGTGTCTAACAATTTTTGAGGTGAGTCAGCACCAAGTAATCCATCACTCCACAGCTTATTCTCCTGTTCAATTGAAAAAGGCTCTGCTTGCTTCCTTTGGACACCCAGACCTTGTGCACGTAACCTTCTCATCTCACCATCAAGTGTCTTCCTAAAACTATCAAATTCACTATCCTTGAAAAAATTAATGCCAGGGCAACGTTCTCTTACATGTCTCAGTAAACCACAAGAAATGGCATAAATTGTTCTTGGGGGTATTCCTTTCCATCTTTTCTTCTAATTTCTAATATAAATTTACAAAGCCAAGAATTGAGACTTTCAATAGTGCACAAATAAATTGGTGGTGGATAATTACCACACAAATCTTTTCTGTTTTTCCTCCATTGTTCCCATAAATTTATACACCAGTTGGTTGTTTTACTAGTGTTTTGTGGAACAGCATTAGCCTGAGCCAAGAGAACATCTTGTTCTGTTTTAGGTTTTGCAAATCTGGAAGTCGGGTGGAGCTGTGTCGAAAAAGCTAGGTGTGGCTGCTGCAAATTATTGTGGGTGGAGTCACATAATTCTGCAAGTTGTTGCTCTGTTAATTGTGAACAGAGTTCGTCGAATTCTTTATCTGCTTGCAGAAGACAGTCTTCTATAGCACTTGAGAAATCCATTACTGTTACTATAAACCCAAAAGCCAGGTTAGTGAACTTATTTACACGCACAAGTTAGCATGGTGACGATACAAAACGCGCGCCAATGGTAGAAGTCTGTTATACACCTCGGTACGGTTTCTACTGATTTATCAAACCTCGTGCCTTCGGCCCTCGGTTTGATAAATCCAGTAGAAACCTTTACCTCGGTGTATAACCTATACATATATATTATATATACAACAATATGGCGGCATAATTTTGAGAATAACAGGTTGAGAATAACAGGTGGATTAAAGCTTTGAGAATTACTCATTATAGACAAACATAATTAAATTCATTAATTATAATAATTAACTTAATTGAGGTCAGATGCTACATGTGACTATAATAAATCCCCTAAAATGCATACATAGGCGTATCTAGGGTTCAGAACATACCAGGGCTTATTAATTATTCATGATAATTAATTGCAATCAATAAAGGTTATTAAGTGGTTATTGATGATTATTAAAGTTATTAGTGGGAGTGATATATAATTATTATTATAACTGACATACTGATATAACTGATAAAGTCGAGTGCATCAAAGAAGAGTTATTTTGGCATTCTTGTGAGTATGGGCAAATTTAACATTAATTTAGATAATTGCTGTACTGTTCTTTAATTTTAGTACATGTTCTACGTTCCAACATCATTCTGACTCTGATTGTTGGTAGTCACTTCAGCTATTGATTTTTACTCACTCATCCTCCCTTTATAGCTTGAATATGGATCCTCAAAGGCCACCAATCATTAATCATTTGCAGTATATAAACTTTGTTGTTATCAATTCTTGTTTAATTTTTGACAGTTTTTATAATGTGGTTATTATGTATAAACAAGAGGGTTTTCCCTCTTCCTATATATATAGGCGCGTGGCGCAATACTGCAATTCTAACGCGCGTTACGCGCCTATATAAAGACACGTGGTACGCAACGGGGCAAAATATTTTCTTTACCCGGGCAATGCCCGTGCCTGCCCGGGTATAAATACGCCTATGAATGCATAGCTTAGTCGTTGACAGAACATTAGCTTAGTCATTGACAAAACAGGAGATTATCTTCAGTTTCTTGAATAGACTCAAAAAACTATAAATAGTTATTATGAAGGGCTTGACTAACTGAAAAATGGTAGTAACAGATAATAAGAAAGCAGAGGAATTGTGGCTACAGTGGACTGCATTGGCCACTCCAAGGTATGCAGATGTTCTTTTATGACTAATTTTTTTTGTATAAACTGTTAGAAAGTTTTTTCAAAAATTTTTTTGATCACAGACATACAGACAGACATACAGACAGACAGATAAACAGACAGACAGATAGACAGACGGGTCACATAACCCCTTGCACAGCATACTGCACAGAGTAATAACTGTACTGTATGGTACATGACCCTTTTTATTGACATATACTGTAGCTAGGTGTTCAAGAGGAGCAACTCTTGCTTCAACTATATAGTTTATCTTTCCGTATAAAATTGTAAACAGTTCCATTCAATCACAAATCATTATTTCCCAAGTGACTAATTTTGATCTCCAGTCATATATACTCATCTATAGTATATATATATAAATACCTCTTGTATCTTTCCCAATGATTTTTAAACACACCACCATTATCAAAAATATTGTCCAGGTTAATCAGTATTGAAAGAGCATCTCCAATGTGTTCAAATACAGTCTATAATAGATATATACAATAGATAGATACATGCAAATGTACTTACACATGTAGATAAAAAGATGGATACATGTACATGTATTTAGAAAGAAAGATAGATACATGTACATGTACATGTATTTTAGATAGAAAGATGGATATATGTACATGTACATGTATTTTAGATAGAAAGATGGATACATGTACATGTAGTTAGATAGAAAGATAAATACATGTACATGCAGATAGATAGATAGATAGATAGAGTGATTAATACATGTATATGGAGACAAAGGTACGTAGATAGATAGATAGATAGATAGATAGATAGATAGATAGAGTGATTAATATGTGTATATAGAGACAAAGGTACGTAGATAGATAGATAGATAGATAGAGTGATTAATATGCGTATATATAGAGACAAAGGTACGTAGATAGATAGATAGATAGATAGATAGATAGATAGATAGATAGATAGATAAAGTGATTAATACATGTATATGGAGACAAAGGTACGTAGATAGATAAATAGATAGATAGATAGAGTGATTAATACGTGTATATAGAGACAAAGGTACGTAGATAGGTAGATAGATAGATAGATAGATAGATAGATAGATAGATAGAGTGATTAATACATTTATATGAAGACAAAGGTACGTAGATAGATAGATAGATAGAGATAGATAGATATATAGATAGATAGATACATGTATATAGATAGATAGATAGATAGATAGATAGATAGATAGATAGATAGATAGATATATAGATAGATAGATAGATAGATAGATAGATAGATAGATAAATAAATGTAACATCAGATACATATAGATCTGACATTACCTCCAAATGAATCCCACTTGCATTAATCACCTTTAGAGTCCTACAGTAATATAATACCACACATTGTTAGTAAAGATGGGTATATCAATACTAACCCTTCTGTACTGTATAATGCTGCTAACTGCTCCACAACATTCTTCACTAACACATTAATCCTGTTAATGAACATTGTAAGGTCCTGTAGATATATATGATGTAACTATAAAAAGAACTTCTTTCTTAATTATGATATGCATGCATGAAACAGCTAACTTAGAAACAAAGGAAAACTGAAAAAATAAGGAGTTCCAACTAGGGAGTGAACCAAGGACCTTCTGATATCTTAGTCAGACACTCTGATGTCTGACTAGATATCAGAAGGTCCTGGATTCAATCCCTAGTCGAATTCCTGACTTTTTTCAGTTTTCCTTTGTTTTTGAATCTCTCATGCATATACACAGTGGTGTGGAAATAGCCAGTCATACAGGACATTGTTCGATACATCTAGTGAATGTCTGGTAAATTGAAACTGAACTGTATACAAAGTATATGGGGAGCAAGACAAGAGTAGTGAAAATAGGTTAAAATGTCCAGCAGTTGGCTCCAAGTTTCCACACCTCTGCACATACATATCATAATAACACCACATGCAATCCACCTTACATCTAACATTAAATAATAAATTAATTTATTATGTTATTATTCATTAAAATATAATTATTCCATTAATAATTTATTATGTGTTATAACGAACACAAGATGATGGTTTGATTAAATAGTCACCAATAAGTAATTAAATGTCTAGTGTTTTAAAGTATAGTGAGGTGGTGATTGAAGAGTACATGGCTATAAGCTGAAAAAGGACATTAATTATGACTATTCATCTACAATGTAAGTCAGCTAATAGCATTACAACTTCTACATACTTGTAATAGATCCAGCATTCTTCCTGTCATTAACTGACTCTCTCCATCTTGTTCACTATCACCTCTACCTGTGTGTGTGATTATTAATAATTACACAAATATTCATATACTTTACGTACCTCCTTCTCCATACATTAGTAATGGAATATAGTATTTAGTGACAGCCTGTTTAATAAAAGGTAATATAAAGTATAATGAATATAATTATGATCAGTAATCATAGTCATCGTGCTAGGATATTAGCAATTAGTGGTGTATGTACAATATTTTCAAATTTTTGTCAAAATATTTAGTAGGTGTGGCTAAGTTACTTGAAATGTGGTAAAACTAGCTCAAGTGGCCAATTAAACTTGTTTGGTGAGCTTGTACTTAGTACAATGTATACAGAGTGTATTATAATGAGTTTACAATAGTTTAAAAGTTAGTGTTCAGCCATAAAGAGATGATGGTGCATGGTGAATTCCTAAGCTTAACCAGTGGTGCAAAATGTGTAAATGGTGGTACAGTACCACCACTAAAAATCCAAGCGACAACCCTGCCTGAACAACACAAATACACTGTATATGTATACGTACTTTCTGTTTGTGTTCGTTAATTTCTGAACACAAAGCTGCAAAAACTGTCACTACTTTATTGAGAATCTTGTGATCAGTACGAATCAGTTCCAGGAGTGTAGCATGTTCGTATGGACGAGTCTATGAATATCATTAATAAGTTGAGTGATAATGAATTAGTTGCTATAGCAACCATAAAGTCTGACATACAAAATCAGTTATAAATCATATGATACATGTAAAAGAATAAGATATGTTCACAAGACGTGCAACATTTAATGATCAATAATGTAGATATTCGCAGTCAATATGGGTGGGTGGGAGACTCAAGTTATCATACCACCCCCTCCTCTAGAGACTCAAGTTATCATACCACTCCCTCCTCTAGAGACTCAAGTTATCATACCACCCCCTCCTCTAGAGACTCAAGTTATCATACCACTCCCTCCTCTAGAGACTCAAGTTATCATACCACCCCCTCCTCTAGAGACTCAAGTTATCATACCACCCCCTCCTCTAGAGACTCAAGTTATCATACCACTCCCTCCTCTAGAGACTCAAGTTATCATACCACCCCCTCCTCTAGAGACTCAAGTTATCATACCACTCCCTCCTCTATGAACTATGAAACCCTACACTGTCTACACATACTTTGAACCAGTACTTTGACATCACACACTTAATGCACCCTGTCTTAATATAATACATTAGAAATACTACCTGAAGAGCAATGGGATCCAAGGTGAAGTCCCAAGCATCTCCGAGAGTATCATCCAAAGCTTCTTCAATCCCGTTTAGTTGTTCAGCATATTCGGTCAGAAAATCGTGATAGTTTTTGAATTCTTTCTCTCCAGCTAATTCTATATAAAATATTAACAAAAGGTTTCATTAATTTACTAATATAGGAGTTACTAGGAGTCACATATACTATATATATATATATATATATATATATATGTGGTAAGGTACTACATACATGTACTAAACAAATACAAAGCAATATGGGTCAAAGGCTGGGTTACGGGGAAAAAAAAAGACAACTGAGTGGGACGTCAAACCAGCTCCTGTTGTCAAAGAAAAAAAAAAGAGTAATTGCAGGGTTTGAACCAGCGACCTTCAGCTCCAAACATGACAAGACTAGATGACGAGACTACACTACACTATACTGAAGGTAGGGCTCCAACCATACTCTCTCATTTGTCTTCTAATAATAAATTCTACTTTGGCATATGCAATTATATATTCTATTATTATATATAATTATATATATAAATAATTATAATTAATTATGAAGAGGGGTCTGTGCAACACTTACGTTGGGTCCCAGGATCAAAATCATCAAATATCCAGTCTGTTTCCATCGCCATCATAGAGCAGGAATGAAATCACTTATCATACACACAAGTTGAGATCTTTCTTACTTCCAAAATACCCTTTCAGCAAGCAAGAACAGCTTTTTTGCTTCAGTTTGTGGGCGTGACTCATTAGTCACGTGAATTAATTATTATTGTGTAATTAGCGGAACTTACCTTTATGCAAATCAGGCTCAGCTGTTCTATTATGAATTGGGTTGGTGGAGCAAGGTAATAAGTTTCACAATGTTATATAATTGTATATATATATATAATGTATATATATATATTTGTAATCAATTGCAGAAGCCGTGTGAAGCAAAAGAATGAAAGAAAACTCCAAAGAGTACATTACATACATACAAACATTCATTTGCATGTTTTATATGCAGATGTAAATACATGCATGTGTACACAGTACGTACATACACATACAATTATAAATATACAGGGGTGTGGAAATAGTGAGCCAGCTGCTGGACATTTTTAATTATTTTCACTACTCTTGTCCTGCTCCCCATATACTTTGTATACAGTTCAGTTTCAATACCAGACAGTCACTAGATGTCTTGGACAATATACTGCATGACTGGCTGTTTCTACACCACTTACACACAGTGGTATGGAAACAGTCAGTCATACAGGACATTGTCCGATAAATCTAGTGAATGTCTGGTAAATTGAAACTGAACTGTATACAAAGTATATGGGGAGCAAGACAAGAGTAGTGAAAATAGGTCAAAATGTCCAGTAGTTGGCTCAATATCTCCACACTCCTATATACACATTTATACATAAATACATTTTACGTATGTGTATATTAGTTTGGCATAGCCAGACCATGGTCTTGCTATGCCAGACTACGTACATACACATATAATCATACATAAGTACATACATACATACATACATGTGCTGCTGTGTATAGTATTGCATACATACATGCATGCATATGTACATACATGAATACATATGTACATACATACATACATACATACATACGTACATACATACATACATACATGTGCATACATACATACATACATACATAAATGCGTACATATGTACATACATGAATACATATGTACATACATACATACATACATGTGCTGCTGTGTATAGTATTGCATACATACATGTACATGCATACATACATGTACATATGTACATACATACATACATACATACCTACATACATACATGTGCACACATACATACACACACATACATACATACGTAAATGTGTACATATGTACATACATGAATACATATATACATGCATACATACATAGACACAAATAGTATGTACTGTACATATTGCTATTGTTCCTATTAATTTTTAGGAATTTTTTGAGCATAGACGTGTTGCCACTGGTCAAGTTAAAAGACAACGTAGCTCTTCTTCTATGAAAGTAAACTACAAACGTCTTATTAGTCAGGATTTGGTTTGTCTACAAACACTCAGTGATGTTCATGATTCAGAGATTAATAAACAGGTTATCTTTAAACTGTAGTGATGCACAGATAATAGATTTTATCCGAAATTATCGATACTAGAAATAATGGCCGATAATCGCTGATACCAATTAGTCAATTACCAATCCAATCATCAGTGCATTACCACTTGTGGTTTATCCTATACAACTCGCAAGATTCGAAACGAGGCAAAGTACTTTGGTACTTAGGATGAAGTGAAAAGAGCGGGCCTCTCACCATGCCTCCAACCAATGTATTAGTATGGTCCATAGTCCTCTCCATACTAATATATGGGTCAGAGTACAAATATTAACGAGGTGCTGTTTTTTTCACTTGATCCAGTACTCAAGTAAAAATATCATCAGAGTACTTGTAATTGTAATTAATTAGTCAGCTAACTGAATGTACTTGTACTGAAGTTCTTGTTTCATAAAGGGGGGATTTGAGAAAATGAATAATCCTACTGACAGCTGAAGGATGAGAAAATATACTTGTGTCTGCTCAAGCCTTCAACTACCCAAATACATTTGGTGGAATTATTGCAGATTTTTTAATGAGCTCTTAATTATAATACTCATCTATCTATCTACATGTACATATCTATTCATTCTGCTGTCTATCTATTCATTCTTCTATGTATCTATTTATCCCTTCATCTATATATTATGTAGGCAAGTTTGGGTCCTCATAAAACAGTTCAAAGAGTGATTTTGGATAAACCTCAATCTGGACGCAATTACAACTTTAATCTGGAGCTACCAATGTCACCAATTACTCAACCGTCCACATTAGAGCTGCTAGACACAACAACCGATGGAACTTCCTTATATGGAAATCAGCCAAGGGTATCAACGACAAAGAAGCCGGAAGACATATTTAAACTTCCATCCAGCAATGAGACCACTTTGAAAAATACGTTTTGGACTACAGATTCTATTTTCAGTTGTGAAGATAGCACTAGAAACACATCTACACTAACAGAATCTGTTTTCCCAAAGAGAAAGAATATAGTTACTGTTGATGATAACAACACCGATTTGTCTGCTACAACTGAATCGATATTTCCTTTAAACAGAACTACTCATAAGCCCCAAATGCATAATTCAATAGTATATTCCACTAATGACTCCTTTAAACCTGTAGAGAGTAGATTTGGTATAGATGGACCTGTGTATGCCCCTAGAAAACCTAGAATACCTGATATATCAGTGGCTAAATCTTTAATGGACACAGAGAAACCAATTCCTACTCATTCCTTATATAGCTGGGAAGATGTGAAGTGGTATGGTAACTATGGCAACAAATCGACCAAATTAAAAGCAAAATCTGATATTTCAGTGACTAAATCTTTAATGGACACAGAGAAGCCGATTCCTACTCATTCCTTATATAAATGGGAAGATGTGAAGGGATGTGGTAACTATGGCAACAAATTAAGAGGACAATCATCAAAGATGAGACAAAAAGGAATGATGAATTTAGACAGAGAAGTAAGCAATTAGGAATTTATACATCTGATTATTAATTATTATCATTTCACAGACTCCTTTTCCTTCATTGACTAAATCCCACAATATATCTTCTCTTACACAATTCCATAAAGATGAATCATTCAAACAACCATTGAACAAAACAACGAACAACTCTGGAGTTGATTTTACTAGAAGCAATGAGAAGAACAAGTTGTAAGTTATATAATATCTTAAAATTACTTCAATTGCTGGTAGACAAATTATAAAAAACATTAATTTTATTTTTAAAATGAAAGAACGTGCAGGAATATCAAAACCGAAGCAGCACACAAGGTTGGGATGACACAAAAGTGATAATTGTAAACTAACCACTTTCATATTGTAGACCTAAAATAAATAGTAAATATGTAGTACATATACATGTAAAGTCTGTTCACATTCACCATGTCTTCAAAATTAGGATGTAATGACTTTATATGTAATATAGTGTATAGTTTAATGTCATAAGGTTAATACATGATTATAGTGTAACTCAACTTGACATACACAAAAAAGAACGGGAAAGATAATTATATGAAAATGGTGCAGGTAAAAAGATGGTTGGTCATTTCAAACTAAAGTTATGAGCATTTTTCTGAGGACAAGGTGAACGTGAATGACCTTTAGTATTTAGTTGTTACAAGTGGACAGTTTCTAAGGTACGTACATGTATGTAGTTCGGTACCATCCACAATTATGTTTGTGTGCTTTATAGTTTTGATATCCCCATATGTTCTTTCATATAAAGAAAATGTTATTATTTTACCTATGTAGTTAATGATTACTAATGTCTGTCCTTGGGACCTTGATTTGTGTGGCTTCACTGAAAATAGCAAATATTTCTAACCTTTCGGAGGACAGAGTTTAATTCAAAATGTTAAGTGTAATCTAAATATTTATGTACCTGCAAAATTTTAATATAGTAGATAATTATTATGTTTTGCAAATATTAATGAGTCCATTTTCATTTACAGTAGTACTACTTTACTTGAAGAAGATCCTATGGGAATGTTTGAGAATAGTGTTCTTAATGAAAAGGTATATATAGAATGTATTATGCGTAATTATATTATTAGTCACTGGACACTTGGTGAATTTTATATAAATTATATAATATAATATGTAATGGGTGGATGAATCAAATATACTTACAATGTGTTATTTCTAGTATTGTGAACATTGATCATGACCTCACAAAAATGTTCATAACTTTAGTTCTGAATAACCAACGATATTTTTTCCTGCACCATTTTCATATAATTGTCCTTCCTGTTCTTTTTGTATAAATAAGTTCAATCCATTGCTTTATTATTGAGTTACAGTATAATCATATATTAATCTTATGACATTAAACTATATACTATACATATAAAGTCATCACATCCTAATTTTGAGATAATTGTGATTGTTAACAGACTTTAGTTAGCTTCCTGTACAAAATGGTTAAATATAAAGCATTTTAAGGTAAGCACTTGACCTGAAATTAATTTAATTTCCAAACATCTACTATTCTCTCTTATCTATGGTCCAATATATTTATACAAAACCACTGTTTTGAGGTGATCAAAGTTGTAGTTTCTATGGCAACAAAATTAAAATAACCACTTCCATATAACCCTACATACATGTAAGTGTAGCTAGAGTATAAAAAAGGAAGCATACTTATATAGGGTTGTTATATGGAAGTGGTTATTTTAATTTAGTTGCTAAGGTACCATCCCAATCTTGTCCCTGTGCTTTTTCGGTTTTGATGTTCCATGTCACACTTTCTTTCATTTTTTTGAAAATGTTTATATTTTTCTACAGAACCTCTGTTTAAAGTCCACTGATCAAAGCTGTAGTTTCTACAATGAGAGATTACAATCATGTGATGCTGTTACATTCAATTCCTTGACACAAGATGACACACTGTACAATGATACTGAGATACCTGTAGAACATAATGAAGAAAGAGTCAGTAGTTGTGTCCCTTCCACTGTTGATCAGTTTCATGATAGAGACACCATTGATAAAATATCACCAAAACAATGTTTAAGTCGTACTACAAGTATTAGTGCATTTGAGAAAATGATTCACTCATTTGAGAACCAAAACAATCAAGAAGCTATGAGATCACACGATGATGTTTCTTTATCTTCAATAGAAAATATTACCCACTCATGCTGTGATGATGATACAGTTGGACAACATACCAAATGGATTCAATTTATCACTAGAAATGATGATACTGGTGCTAATAGTGTGACTGCTAGTACCCCAGTCCTGGTATGACTATCCACATAGTTAATGTAACTTTAAGTTGTGAGTATATAATACTGTTGTTTGAAAGTTATAGTATATATATATTGCCTGGTTTGTCAAACTTTTAGTTTAGTTATAGTTTAATTAACTAAAATAATATTAGGCTTACTAAAAGTGTTTTAGTTTTAGTCACCATTATTGGGCAATGTCCATTTTAGTTAGCACAATAGACCTGTAATTTATTTATAGTTTCACAACACCTTTAGTAAAAGAGGTTTTTGGTACAGCTGTGGTTAACTGAAACATAACTAGTACATATGTACATGTAGTTAATAGTTAAATACTTATAAGCTTGGAAACATTATAATAGGCATGGCACATAGTGGAACATGGGACTTGCTAAAATTATTTTAAGTGTTGGAAACTCACGAGTGGTTTCAATTTGTAGAAACTTTTATATCTAGTTTCATAACTTTTTGCTGTTTCTAGTAATAAATACAACTTGTATCACATGTATGTTTGTAACACAATTATGCACTTCGCTATCTCTTTTAAACAGGATGAACAAATATTAGAGGAATGCAATACTGAAGGTACATGTACAATACTTTACAATTTAGTGATAAGAGATTTTATAATATTAATTATTATGTTAGATATGTACCAATAACCAATCTGGTATTATATCTACCTTCTGGTTTCTGATTCTTTGAATGAAAATGATGCTATAATCACAAGAAATGACATTATTAGTACACTTATTACAATATCAGTTACATATTTCAGAAATAACCGATACTGATACTAGAAATAATGACTGATAATGACCCATACCGATGCTAGAAATAATGACTGATAATGACCCATACCGATGCTAGAAATAATGACTGATAATGACCCATACCAATGCTAGAAATAATGACTGATAATGACCCATACCGATGCTAGAAATAATGACTGATAATGACCCATACCGATACTAGAAATAATGACCCATACCGAAATGCCTATTTGATTATCAGTGCAATACTACTTAACACATGTACGGTCATGTGTATGTATCATGTATTATATGTATACTCTAATTAGGAAATATACAGAAAACTATTTGTAGTAAAGATACCATGAAACATTTTGGACTTGTACGTAAGAAATAGTTCCTAATGTAGAATCACATTGAGTTTAAATTGAGTTATTATAAATTCATGACAAATTGCTATGGAAACGTGCCAGTAAGGCTTCTCATACACATTGCATATAGTTCAGTTACCAAGTCATATTCATGTAGTACATGTGAGATATATTCTGGAGAAGAGGATTCTTCTTTGAGATGGTGGAGAGTGCATCATGATAGTTATACTAATGTTACACTTGTAGCTAAAATGTAAATAATGTAATAACTGTGATTAAATTTAAAATTATGATTATTTCTCAAAGATAAGCATGATTCTCAAAAAAGATTACGCTACATATGTACAGTGTGGTTACCATGGTGATAGAACCCATGAACGCATGCATTTAAAACTATGAATTTATAATAAGCTCAGTTTCAACTCAATAGTAAACATCATTCAGTTGATCTCTATTCATTAGAGAAATGAAATGATGAATAAAGATGAACTCAATGGATTGGATATAATTCTGTCTCAAGATAATGTACTTTCTACTCAAAGACTTGATACAGGTATTATGATAACTATGGTACTTGTCAGAAAATAACTAATAATTATGTATTGGTATAGTGACATCACTATTAGATTTGTATGTACATGTGTGTGTGTGTGGCATGTATGTATGTATAACATGCATGTATTGTGTAAGTATGTATGTATGTATATATATATGTATGTATGTATGTATGTATGTATGTTATATGTATGTGTATATTTGTATATATGTACATATGTGTATGTGTATGTATGTATGTATTATGTATGTATGTATGTATGTATGTATGTATGTATGTATGTATGTATGTATGTATGTATGTATGTACATGTGTATATATGTATGTATGTATGTATGTATGTAATGCATGTATATACAGTATGTATGTATGTATGTATGTATGTATATATGGCATTCATATAATTATTGTATCCATGTATGTATGTATGTGACTTTGTGACTATGTATTGTGTAACTGTACAATACTACATCTGTCTGTCCATATAAATTTCACTATTCCTTAGAGTGTTATATCATGTGCAGAAATGATTCAAGAATGTACAAACATTCACATCCTAATACTATAACTGAAAATGAATCAGTTACTGAGGAGGTCTGTGATATAACATATGTACCAGATGAAACATCACCTCCATCCATGAAATATACTCAATTGTATAGCGATTCTAGTAAAGGGTCCCGGAATAATGACATCTCCGTAGAACCAGAAAATAAAATAACACATCATATTTCATCCATTACAAACAGTACAGAAACACATGAAGATCTTTCTCTTCATGATACTACTGAATGTAAATCCATCTATCATGATTCCAATAAAAGCACTTCTCAATCTGGAAATTCTCAACCTGACAGTTTCACCAAAGATACTTCTCAACCTCACAGTTTCAATAAAAGCACTCCTCAATCTGACATTGCCAGGCTAAGAGACGTCAGTAATCAAACTGATATTTTAACTGATGATGCTGCGATTCAGACAATTACTAAAGCACTGTGTGACAACCAAACACAGACTGAACTAAACTATGTGACAAGAGAACAACATGGTTTACAAATGTCAATTGGAACACAGACAATTCCATACAATAATAATCTCATGCCGACATGCATTAATAATTCCTCTATACCGGCTGTAGCTGCATTTCTTCATTTCATAAACACTTCGAGGCAGAAGATTACTATGGCTTCAGACATGTTTGGTGATGGATGTTCGTTAGATACGCTCCTTTTGGTTCAAAATGAACTCGAAGGGTTAATGAAACAGGTTGATAGAGCCAGGAACAATCTAGCTTATCAGACATTAATGTTGAGATTAAAAGAAATTGAAAGTAGTGAATGATTGTACAATATGTGTAAACTTGTTTAAAATTAAAGTTATTCATTTGACGAGGTACGCCCCCTCAAACAGCTCATTCACAAATACTTAGTCACGCCCTCAGAATCTGCAAACTGTTGAGCCCCACCTAGTGGAGTTTAGCTGTGGAGAATGGGAGTGTAGAATGCAGTGGGTTAGCTTTTCTCCACAAGTTAAATCAAATGCCACTATTTGAAACTATAAATAGTTCTTCCTGTAGCTGCTCTTTGTAAGTTTGTCTGGATTGCAATGAAGAAAGAATCGATGATATATCGTGAAGCAGTTGCAGACAGTAGCCCCTCCCCCAAATATTTTAGTGTGAATTTATGAGAATTTAAGCTAATTGTGAGGTGAGTTTTAGCTCTAAAGTATATATTTTAGTATTTATTATAGCTGTTAGAAGCTAAGTGATGTAGTTTCAAAGTGTTTATTCGTTCATGAGTTGTAATGATATTCATGCTGCTAACATATAATATTCATAGTAAGAGGAAATTCCTTTATCAATTTTATAATGAAATTTATTCAAATTATTAGTATGCTATATGTATGGTTATCTACATACATAATTATTAAAATATCAATGCAATATAGTTCGATTTTGTAGCTATTAATCGTGTCTCAACTGCAACTTACTACAATATCATGCTATAAACATGTATCATGGTATAACTAAAAGTGGTCATTATTGTCATACTAAAACAGCACTAATATATAATAATTATACAAGTATACAAATTACAGAAACAAAAAGCTGGTGGGGTTGGATTCAATTCCCAGTATATATTACTTCCTTTTTAGCTCATAACATCAGAATTAATACCATAGGAATGCACATGCATACACAGTATTGTTTTAGTCTACCCTTTTAGTAAGTCATTGTGTCTTTTAGTTTATTAAACTATAAATAAATTACAAATCTACTGGTCATCAATGGGCACTTTTAGTTGGTTAACTAAGCCAAATATTTACTATAACTAAAAGTTATATAGAAACTATTCATGCTATAACTATAACTAAAAGTGGTCATTGTTGCCAAACTAAAACAACGCTAGTATAATTATATACAATTTACATAATCTGTCACTATGTATACTACAGCTGCAGGTTGCATAACTATGAGAATAAAAACAATTCTTTTCTTCGTAATTATAATGATTGGTATATATAGTGAACAATGATCTCAATAGATCATAATTCAGTGAAATTAAAATAGAATGAGAACGGACAGGCCCATAGAGTCTACATGGAGCCATGAAGATAATTCTTTATTAATCTTTATTGTAATAACAATTGACAAGGGTATAGAGGGCTGTTGGGAGGAAACATTCTGAGTTTTCAGAAACCTCATTGATCATGTCAAAGTAATAAATTATTGTTTGCTTGTATGTTGTAGGTCCATGTTCATTGAAACAATATTCACAGTTATCTTGTAACAAGGTCAAACTTATTATATTCTAACAGAGTCTATGTGTCCTTATTCAAGTTCCATTTGGGGATCAACTCAGGCTATGATTATATTTGTTTTACTCATAATTCACAGCACTGTAAAACGTATTCAAAGGTTGTATTGAATATTTATAATGATAACGCTTAATTAATCCATATCATGTTACTGTTGTCCTATCTAAGGACTGTGATAATGTGATATCATTATGCATATTGTGTTACTATCGAACTATTGTTCACAAGTTTAAACTGTAAACATCATCCAATGGGAGATTTACATGACCTTAGTAATAGATTTTACTGAAATTGAGAATATTTTTAAATTTATGCACATATATAATTATATACACACACACACACACATGCACATACACACACAAGTCACATATACACATACATACAGACACACATAGCATGCACACACATACACAAGTATTTATACAAGCAGTATAATTATATATAATTATATATATATATATATATATAACAGGAATATTGTACACTGCTATACATAGGTCTATATACATTCATGATGATATTGTCATTCACAGTTAAAATATTATCATAGTATATTTATACATACATAATATATTATTATATATATATATACATATAACTAAAATAATTATTTTTACAGTCACTAATTAAATGTAAACCGGTATGATATCATTATGCATATTGTGTTACAGTGCATGCAAAATTAATAATACACTAGTATATAATTTATAGCGTGATTAAATGGTGATTAATAGTTAGAATGAGGTAGTTAAGTACACTATAATCAGCATATTTTTTGTATTACAATTATTAATATCTTCATGTAGCATTATGTACATAGCCAATATACTCCATTACATATTGTAGAATGAGGTTTTGAATAAAGTACTTTAAAAAGAGTTAATTTTAACAAAATGTTTTTTTTAAGAATCAAGCAAATAAAATCATACAGTAAATAATATTCTATACAATAAATCATAAATCTTCATGTAAGATAGTTTGTACATACGTGATAATTTTATAGTACAGTTTTCAGGAGCAAATATAATTAAATTTTGTACAAAATAATAATAATACATATAATATATAAAAGAAATCTGCAAAAATTAAAAGTGTATTTATAGAGGTAAGTGAATTTGTGTGAAAAGGGGCAAGTGATTTGTAATTGAAACAAAAAAAATAGGAATTTGTAAGTGAATTTGTATGGAAAAATGCTGAAATTTCAATATGAATCTATAAACAAAAATGTATAAAGTGGAGATTGGATGCAGTATGACCATTTCTATAATATAGATATAATTTATATGCAGAAATAATAATAATAACAATATGCTAATAATTAATAAATTTGTCAAATCTCACCATATATATAATTTGAAAGATATATTTTTTTTACTTCACGAAGAATTTGTAACCTGTGTGTTCCTGCAGATTTATGCATTAGTTTAGAAGACTAAATTCTCTGAATCGATAAGAATTTAGAAACAGTCATGCTGGATTGGAGAGGTTGGCAGAGGGGAACTACAGTCTTCAATACTCGATATTGAACTCAATTGAGAACGACGACGACTATTACCACCACGTGGCTTACGAGGTCGAAAGTGAATCTTAACATGTTTTGAGAGATGATCAGAACGGGTGAATTTCTTTCCGCAGATGGTACAACCAAAAGGTTTTACACCGGTATGTTTTCGTTCATGTCTTGCTAATTCATCGGAACGTGAGAAACGCCATTCACATCCAGGCCAAGTGCAGGCAAATGGTCGCTCACCTGTGTGACGTCTAAGATGAGCTTTTAGGTGAGAGCTTTTGGAATACGACTTATCACAGCCTTCATAAGTGCAACCATACATTCGTGAGCTCCCATTTGGAGACACTACTGGCTCAGAAAGAGATGGAGAACTAGAGACATCTTCGCTATCTCCATCTGATTTTCCAGTAATGCTGAGTTTTCTTTCCTTGGTTTCTTGATTAGCATCTCTGGTCCGTTTACGAGTTTTACTCTGGTCTGGTCGAGTTTTGCCTCCACATCCTCTTCGTCTGTTAGCAGCTGGTTGTTGAAGGCCAGAGATACCTGTACTGGAGTGAGGGTTCTTTATAACAATAGGAACTATATCGTTATCTTGGGATTCTGAATCGGAGTCTGTGTTGTTCATCAGACCAAATGGAGCAGGAAAGTGAGGCATTGTGGGAGACATTAGAGGATCTGGACTAATGTGATCGAGTTCCATGTCATGGAAGCAATCAAGAAAGCTTGCATCGAAAAGGTCTGTAGTATCCTTGAGATCAATTAGTGATGGTAGATCATAGAGGCCATCAAACTGCAGTTCATCTGCTGGGGTTAGTGGAGTATTTGGTGTAATTGGACCTGTGTTTCTGTAAGATGCGATTGTGTTGGTATAGCATGAAGTTGGGAACGGTTCGAAAGTGGATGTAAATTGGGGTAGTTGAGACTGAAGATGGGCAATAGATGTTTGAAGTGAGGTAGGTGGTTGCTGGTTGAGTGATACTGGTATTGGTGAACATGTTACTGGTGATGTCTGCTGTTGCTGTAGAGAACTGGAAGGACTAACTATAAGCAAGTTTGGAGGTCTGCTGGAGACTTGCTTGTTTGGAGCAGTGTACGATTTCATTGTAACACTGGAGTACTGGACGTGTCCATTAATTGGGCTTGGTAGACCGATGTTGGAATCCAACAGCATGGAACAATGTACATTCTGATAGGACATTGGAGAGGGTTCTAGTCTGCATGCCATTTTACGAATTTGCGGATTGCTCGATCGAGGCTGTCTCAAAATGTTTAACAACTGCTGTTCTTTGAAACATGCAGTTTTAGAAAACTAAATCCTAAAGCAGTGATTTGACTCGCTTTTATTCTGCACTCTCAAGATCCTCGAGGAAGATTACAGAAGTCGACCAATCAAATTACAGTAATAACTCAGATCATTACGTTCATTTAATATTCACGCGGTCATACGCAAATTTAAATAAATTTGAAAAAATTAATGTTCATAATTGAAATAAGTTTTAAATAATGTGTTAAAAATTAAACAAAGATTTTACAAAGTATCAATCAGTCTCTCCAGTGTATTCACATATATCATCATAATCAATGACAATGATCTCTTGAGTTAGGTTTACTTGAACTGTTGCAAGACACTTCGAGCCATTTTTCTCAACTATTGTCGCAAGCTAAAAAGGAAGAAAATAAAATTAAATAAAGAAAATTAGGAAATGGAAAATGAGAATTTGCTGCTTTATTCATACAAATCAAGCTGATTATAAATTCATGTAAAATTACCATGGAAACGTGCAGAAAAAGCTTCTTGCGTACAAGGTATAGTACAAGTAGTACGCAATGTTTTACGAGAAGGGGTTTTAGTTATAGTTATAACTGAAACAACACTAATACATAACATGTACATGTGTGCTTGTTTCTTTATAACTATGCATACATGTATATACACTTATTAATATATATTACATATATATTATATAATTATATATTATATTATATATGGTGTGATTCCCAGTGATCAAACCATAATAGTGCACAAACATACATTCAAAACTATGAATTTATAATGAGCTCAGTTTCAATAATTATGTATGATATAACACATATTAGGAAATACTACTAATATTAATGACTTATATTCTTTAGAATGATCATCATACTATTTTAAAAAACACAAAAAAAATGTACTAAAGTATATTTACATAAAGTTCATAATCTAGAACCCCATTTTAGTAAGGCATTGTGACTTTTAGTTAACTAAACTATAACTAAATTACAAATGAAAAATGGCCAATAATGGGCACATTAGTTAGTTTAACTAACACTAAAACCCTTCCAATATTATTTTAAACTATATATAACTGTAGGAGAAACTGGCACACTATACCTATAACTAAAAGTAGACATTTTTGTCAAACTAAAACAACACTATGTATATATGTCATGATGAAGCCATCCTTCAAAGCATCCGACAGTGCTATAAATGTGATACATGCAGCATTTGTTTGATACGTGTACTGTGTGGTATAAACATGATTTTGAAGTCATGAAATATATTAGTTATGTCATGCCTACTTATGCAATATCAGGCTTATAATCACCTCACCCTCGGGCCTGCAGCCGTCCAGCTTGGTGATTATAAACCACCCCTCAGGTAATATATTTTCAAACTTCCTATTGGCAGGTTTGTATATTGCATATAGACTTCTAAACCATATAATACACACACACACATATATATGTATAGTATATATATATATATACTATATATATATATATACATACATACATGTATTAGTTAGTGTGTGGTATTGTGAGTTTTATATGTTCACCATGACCTCAGAAAAATGTTCATAACTTTAATTTGGGACAACCAACAATCTTTTTACATTCACCATTTCATACAATAGTCCTTCCCGTTCTTTTTTTTGTGTGTGTTGTCAAATTACGATTATTGATAACTATGTATCAGACATGGGGTAATAGTAATAGGTAATAGTAATAGTAATAGTAAAGATTACATGTTTTGAAGTAATAGTAAGAGTAATGGTAATAGACAATTTATGAAGTGGATGTAATAGTAATAGTAATAGGTAATTTTAAAAAATGAAGGTAATAGTAATAGTAACAGTAATAGATAGTCAAGTCTACTACACAAGAACAAGAAGTACCTCAACCTCAAGTGGTTGAAATTGCTACTACGTCTTCTGAACCACTTTCCAAAAAAAGAAAGCAGGAACCTATGTATATCTCTGAGCCATGTTGTAATAGAAGTAATAGTAATGGAAGAATTTCTTATGTAATAGTAATAGTAATAATATTACATTTGCATATGAGCCAACAGTAATAGTAATAGTAATTAATAACTTTGTAATGTAATTGACCCCATGTGTACATGTATGTTGTATGTATGTATGTATGTATGTATGTATGTATGTATGTATGTATGTATGTATGTATGTATGTATGTAATTGACCCCATGTCTGCTATGTATTAACCTTATGATATTAAACTACACACTATAGTACATATAAAGTCATCAAATCCTAATTTACAGGTCATCATGAATGTGAACAGACTTGATCATCATGATACATGTAGCAGAGGAATACATATGTGGTCTACTTCTTAATATAGTTCCTAGCAAGAAATGTTCACTGCTTTAAAAATAGATACGTTTATTTTTAGCAAATTAAAGTCTATTACAATTCACAACATATTAGTATTCTCGGTTATATTCTAGTATATTCCAGTAATTTAAATATTTCTAATTTCTAGTTTGCTATATATTCTGGTCAAGAACATTATTGCTATAATATAAAATAAAAGGTTATTTATTCTTTTAAAAATTTCAAATTTTAATAATAAATCACCATGACCTGCTGCCGACAGGTGGACTAATTAGGGATGGCCTATTAGCACCAGTTGTTGTTAAAAGCACTTGAGAAGTACTTGAGAGACAAACCTTTACCGGTATTTGGTGCTAGCCATCTCTGCCACAGGCATGAGAAGGTACTTGAGAGGCCAGCCTTTACTTGGGTCTAGTGCTTGCCTATTTTTGCCACAGGCATGTATACTGTTGACAGGTTGAAAAGAGAAGGGAGGCTTCAACAGTTTAATTAGCCAGCCCAGCAAGGATGGGTTGGGATGGGAAATATTTAGTGAGGCACCAAATGGCTCTTCCCTACTTCAGCTGTTCAGAATAAACAGAGTTAGCTTAAGAGATGAGAAGTTGTGATTTTACGTCTCAATTCAAGAGAAGTAATCTGAATACATCCTAAACAACATCTTCAAAGAATGGAGTCTATTTTACTCTAAATTTAGAGATGATAAATATCTAGATCCACTAGATTAGTCATGAAGGTCTTGTGTGGTGGTGATCGGTTTGACATTCAGATTTAGAAAAATTAAGTTTGAAATGATCTTCTTCATTCACCATTTTCATACAATCATCCTTCCTCTTGTATGTAAAATTTCATTGCTTAATAATCATGTATTAACCTTATGACATTAAACTATATACTATTATTATTACATATAAAATCATCACATCCAAATTTTGAGGCAATTGTGAATGTGAACAGACTTTAGTACCTCTAATTCTGAAGTTTAATTACATTATTCTGCCTATTACCAGTAAGACTTACCATTTATAGTTACATCCAAGATAGCTAGGTATTAGATGGTCACAAATGCATAATTATGTACAAAGTATTGTTGTCATGACAATGCAAAATATAATTATATTCGCAAAGTAAAATAATTTTAAACATCTTTTGGGAACTTCAAATGCCAAAGAAACCAATATGAAAAAGTTCAGGGGTTTGCCGCACCAAGCTTTAGAACTGGAGGTCTGATAGAATTGTGGAGAAGGCATCTCAGCAAATCTCAAGAGCTCAATACATCCTTATAGTAATGCAACATTAATGTAGAAAATGCTACGTATTGACTCAAAATGAAATGAATGCACTCATGATGAAAAACCCTATCCACAAGTGTGAAATGTGATTGGAAAATAAGCATTCCCAAATATTACTGATAGAAAATAAAGTGTACCAATACTATAATAATTATAATTATATATAATTATATATATACATGTATATCAGAGTTTTTGGATGCGTGGGCCAAATTGGCTCAACAATGGTTAGTGTGTGCACCATTGGGAATACATCTTGAGTCAATAAACAAAGAGTTAACGTTGTTAGTGATAATATAATCATAATTAACTGTGCTATCTGGGCCAAAGAGAGAACTGCGTAGTGCCAAATAACGAAATAACTCAAAATGTAATAAAGTTTTATAATGACTTAATCTACCATATCTAACACTAAACTCATTGTTGATGTATTTAGAATCTTCAAGTGTTGTAAGTGGTAAGTGGTAAGTATGATTTTTAGGCAAGCAATCAATGAAATTAATCTACCACATCCGACACCTACAATACATTGTTGTTGTACTTAAAATCTTTAAGTGTTGTAAGTAGTGTTTACTGGTAAGTGGGCAAGCAATCAATGATGAATTTATATAGAAATTAATCTACCATCTCGACACCGGCCTACAATACATTGTTGCTGTACTTAAGATCTTTAAGTGTTGTGAGTAATGTTTACTGGTAAGTGGGCAAGCAATCAATGATGAATATGGAAATTAATCTACCACATCCGACACCTACAAAACATTGTTGTTGTACTTAAAATCTTTAAGTGTTGTAAGTAGTGTTTACTGGTAAGTGTGATTTTTAGGCAAGCATAATTAATCTACCACATGAACACATTGTTGATGTATTTAAGATCTTCAAGTGTTGTAAGTGGTAAGTGGTAAGTATGATTTTTAGGCAAGCAATCAATGAAATTAATCTACCACATCCGACACCTACAATACATTGTTGTTGTACTTAAAATCTTTAAGTGTTGTAAGTAGTGTTTACTGGTAAGTGGGCAAGCAATCAATGATGAATTTATATAGAAATTAATCTACCATCTCGACACCGGCCTACAATACATTGTTGCTGTACTTAAGATCTTTAAGTGTTGTGAGTAATGTTTACTGGTAAGTGGGCAAGCAATCAATGATGTATATGGAAATTAATCTACCACATCCGACACCTACAATACATTGTTGTTGTACTTAAAATCTTCAAGTGTTGTAAGTAGTGTTTACTGGTAAGTGTGATTTTTAGGCAAGCATAATTAATCTACCACATGAACACATTGTTGATGTATTTAAGATCTTCAAGTGTTGTAAGTGGTAAGTGGTAAGTATGATTTTTAGGCAAGCAATCAATGAAATTAATCTACCACATCCGACACCTACAATACATTGTTGTTGTACTTAAAATCTTTAAGTGTTGTAAGTAGTGTTTACTGGTAAGTGGGCAAGCAATCAATGATGAATTTATATAGAAATTAATCTACCATCTCGACACCGGCCTACAATACATTGTTGCTGTACTTAAGATCTTTAAGTGTTGTGAGTAATGTTTACTGGTAAGTGGGCAAGCAATCAATGATGTATATGGAAATTAATCTACCACATCCGACACCTACAATACATTGTTGTTGTACTTAAAATCTTCAAGTGTTGTAAGTAGTGTTTACTGGTAAGTGTGATTTTTAGGCAAGCATAATTAATCTACCACATGAACACATTGTTGAGATCTTCAAGTGTTGTAAGTAGTGTGTACTGGTAAATGGGCAAGCAATCAATGATGAATATAGAAATTAATCTACCACATCAACACATTGTTGATGTATTTAAGATCTTCAAGTGTTGTAAGTAGTGTGTACTGGTAAGTGGGCAAGCAATCAATGATGAATATAGAAATTAATCTACCACATCAACACATTGCTGAGATCTTCAAGTGTTGTAAGTAGTGTTTACTAGTAAGTCTTATGTTAAGTGTTTTTAGGCAGAGCACTGAAGTATATATTGTACATACATGTGTATATACATGTTATGGGAATTATCAATAATCTGAAGAGATTAGTAACATGATACCTGGTAACTATAATGATATTCATAACTTCATTTCTGATAAGCACAAGTATTATTATAGTCATGTGATTAAAAGCTGTATTCTGATAGGTGGTTGCCAAGTCATGGATAATAAACATGTTTATCTTCAGTAGCTTTGGTGTACCATATTTCCTACTAACTGCAAACGTATTGTTATGACTGGATAGTTAAAACTCTATGCTGCTAGTTCATGGGAATATAAAGGAATTCCAAAATATCCATTCAAATAATAATGACCACTTTAAAATAAAAAACTCTGTTCACATTCATGATGACATCAAAATTAAAATGTGATGATTTACTCACTCAGCCTACATGAGTGAGTATTTAAATGTTAAAAAAAGATGCATACAAGTATCTCTATGATAGCTAGTATCTTCTTTATTATTGATGTGTCTAAAATCTAATAACCAAGTTACATGTACTTTTTCTACACACTGCATGCTTTCTCATGTTTGAAATTATATATAGTAGCTTATCCTTCTATTCTCTTTACTTTTTAACGGTTCTTGCATAACTCTTACAAGGAATTGCAGCCACAATAGCTATCAATTACAGTTTCCACAAGCTATAGCTTGAATATGCATTCGTTTACATGCCACACCCACTAAATGACTTAGCTCCCCCAAAAATGATGTATTTTCCTTAACAAAATAGACAATGCATGTGACAATATATATATATATATATATATATATATATATATATATACATGTATTTATATTAGGGCTGGGACGAAGGCATGTTTTGCGAGACAAATCCTTGAAAACTTCAAACCTTCGCACGTGTTTTTAATAATTTTTAAATAAATGTTGTTCGAACCTTGATTGGCCATAAAACCCTCCAAAACTGGATTATTGCTTTATAACAAGTACTAGTCTTGTTCCTGTCGCTGTTTCTACTTGGATTTAGCATCACTGGACAGAGGAACGAGATAGAAGCAGCCAAAAACACAGTCTCAACTTTTCTGGAACACGCCCACATTATTGACCACACGTTTAGATTGCCACAAGTACATGTACACACAAAGATTAAAGTAGGCGTGGCAGCAAAGCTTTGAAGGGAGAAATTTAGCTTGGAATGCATAGCAAACAAACGAAGGTTCGAAGATTCGAACCTTTTTCCCAGCCCTAATATATATATATATATATACACCAGTGGAAAGGAACCATAGGGATGGGCCTGTGGGTCTTAAATATTACACGAAGACTACGGAATAACTATGATATAACCATGATATAAATATGATTTTTATGTAGGCTGGTGGTATAAATAACAAGATATTAATGCTAACTTGATTAATAATGGAGAGCTGTTGCTCATCTAACATTGTAATTCAGTGATTAGAGCTCTGACAGCTAAAGCCATTGACGTGGGTTTGGTTCCTGGTGACTCCAGTTTCACTTCCTTTGAACTTCTCCAGACAGCTTATCACAGATAATCTTCAATTATCTCCCTTACATTGGCATATTAGATTAAATGGTGTGCATAATACTCTCCAGTAATATAGTAAGTGATGGTTGCCACGGATACAGTATATACCCTCACTTTATAGTAGTTTAAACTACAACATGGGATAGACAACCACATCTTGTACTTGTAATAACAATACTGGTCTACTGCTATGAGATTTGGGTGTGAAACAAAAAGTACATGTACTTCAGTGTCTGCAACTTATTCCTTTGATGTAAATGTGTTATTTTAATGTGATAACAATCATACATTGTACTTCATTATAATATCATCAATTGTTACCAATTTCTAACTTACAACAGACTATTTTTAAAATGTTTTAACACTAATTAGTACATGTATATGTATATACACAATGTATACGTGTTATCTTGTCATGAAAAAGTTTGTACATACATATATACATAAATATTCATATATACATAAATATTCATGTACATACATACATACATACATAGATGCATACATACATACATATATACATACATACATGTACATACATACATACACATACATACATATATACATAGTTACATAGTTACATATACATACATACATACATACATACATACATACATGATTACATTACATGTATACATACATACATACATACATACATACATACATGTACATAACACATGTACATACATACATAAATACATACACACATACATACATACATACATACATACATACATGTACATACATACATGTACATACATACATGTACATACATACATACATACATACATACATGTACATACATACATACATACATGCATACATACATACATACATGTACATACATACATACATAACATGTTCAACACTTAAAATCCCTCTTAGTAAGGCATTATGAGTTTTAGTTAATTAAACTATAACGACAGGTCTATTGAAATACCTATAAGGCCATTAATAACAACTGAAATGTATATAGTCTGCTAACCAAAACCTAAAACACTTCAGTTAGCCCATGTTACTAAAATCGAGAAACTAGACATACTTAACTATAATTAATAGTGGTGATTATTGTCATACCAAAACAACACTATTGTATTGGTATCGTCTCTTAGCTTCCCATAGGATAGCTATGGACAGAACTACCCCTGTGATATGACTAAAAGCGGTCATTATTATACTAAAACAACACTATTGTATTAGTCTCGTCCTAGCTTCCTATACGTGCAAGGATAACTAGGGATAGAACTTCCCATATGTAATGTTAGTAGGTCAGTTCAACTACTATTAGACTCTTGATCTCATGTAATGTAAATAGGTCAGTTTATATTGCAATTAGACTCTGGTAAAGTAAACGGGTTATAGTTCACTTTGGATAACATATAAACAGATTACATCACTCATATGTGATAACGCATTTAAATAGAATGAAGTTAACATTCACACATTCCGTTACCATGGTGATACAGTTATTATTATTAATTTAAGAATAGATCACATTTTCCATTTCAAAATTACATGATCTCTATCTATTATTATAACAATACATTATTATTTCAATTTTCTAAAATAAATCATGTTTTCTAGTCACATCTAGTCTATTACGAGAATACATTTACTTTTATAAATGAATGCACTAAAGTGCAGAACCCTCGCTAAAAAGATGCTACTATGAATGTATGCTTCTCAGCATAAACAATCAACAATGAAACAGGGCGTCATGGGCGTACCTCATCAACTCAGATTCATATCTCCTCAGAACTGGTGACAAGACTTCACAGATAGCTGAAGAAACACTTCAACCTTTCTAGAATCTTCGACAAAATGCGTATGCATGCTCGATTACTATAACCTCCGCCTACGTTCAGATTAACCAATTTAATTAATAACGTTACATAGGCGTGACGGGTGAAAAAAGCCTATTTTTCGACTTTGCACGACTGTATCTTTTCCATTGAAGAGTTTTCTTGCAAATCGCTTGAATCTCGCAGTAGACCTAGTGTGGTCCTTCCTTCGTAGTGACCAAGAATCTTCAAAAGTAAGCCGTTGCAAAGATTAGTGGGAACACACACAAACCGATTACTATAACCCTCCGCCTATGCGCTTGTAATCACTTGGTGTAACTTTATTTTTATGGCCCGTAGGGCCATCCCTATGATTGCTTTCCACGGGGTTGAATCTATATATATATATATATATATATATATATATATATATATATATATTCTTGTGTCCACTTGCGCGACTGTGCGTTGTATACGTAGTTAAGGAAGTTGCGTCATTCCTGGGGGCTTGGTCAATTAATGGGCGTGGTGCGTAATAGAATGCGCGCTCGAGCTCTACAGAGTAGTACAGACCAGAACAAGGAAAGTTGCTTGTAGCTTACGCAAAAACTGAAACTAATAGCAAGCTATTCTACCTAAAATATATTCCTAAACTTCTATTAAAAGGTAAGGAGAGTAGATAATCAAAATAATAACTATAATAGGCTGTTGTGTTTCAGGCATGATAAAGTCAGCCATGATTACTGAATGCTGGACACCACAAAGCAGTCATGGGGATACTTAAATTTGTAAAGCAATCATAGGGATGTTTTTTTCTCTCTATATACACTTGTTAGCTTATTGGGATGTACCATATATCATTCTAGAGCTAATTGATGCTTTATTTCATTCCATAAGCCTGGTTTTCGCAAATCTGGTCACATATATTCAAATTTCTAAAGTATAATTATCTCATTTTCTAGTCAAATCTAGTCTATTATTACAACTATGACACCTAATAGGTTATCAGAGTTTAAACTGAGCTCATTATAAATTCATGAAGTGCTGATAAAGCTCTTTGTGTATAAGCTTAGTGGATTCAGTCCATGTATACATACAGTGTGATTATTGAACCTATAGTAGCACATTTAAAACTATGAATATATAATAAGCTCAGTTCCTACTCAACTGTTCACATTCACAATGACCTCAAAATTAGGATATGATGACTTTATATGTAATATAATTATTAAAAATCATTTATCACCACATATCCTGTATGCATTACAAGTATATACAGGCTCAAATTCACATAATATATTCCCTTGCATGTGTAATGATACATGGAAGTATATTTGGTCACATAACATCTACTATAATATCAATACACCTGTTATTATTATATGTAAGAATACCCCATTGTTGACATTGAAATAATTATAATTCCTAATTATTATTATAAGCAGGTCAGGTTCAAAGCCATCTATTATAATACTGAAACAATGTACAGGTTGTTATACACACCTGTCCTTTGTCCTTTCCCCTCACTATCATCACAGTAGACTTTAAGGTTTTGGGGATGACTGTCTCCAACATATGAAGCTGAATACCTGTATATAGATAGATAAACATCCCCTTTGATTTATAATTGATAATGAAGGGATATTATTAACTGGAATTACCTTCAAGAATTTCACCATTTTCTGTTTGACATATACAGCTGTTTAAATCTACAACATCAATGACAATTAGCTGAAAATAGAATTACAATATATTACAATGTATTATGTTATGTTATAACAATAATATAAATAACTAAATATTAAAATCATGCACAATTAATTCATCACACGTTGAACAAAGAGTTGTCTTTAATTCAGACTGCCATTTACCAAACTACATACATGTAAATATATTTTGAGTGAAAAACGAGTGTCCTCAGATGAATGCGTCTGCTTTTAGGTCCCAAAAGGGTTTAGTGATAGTTAATACACAAATATATTGTGGAGATGTCACTAATGATAAAGTTAAGAGCAAAGAGAAGACTCAATGTTCTTAGTATGGACGAGATGTATTTTAGATCATACTTTTTTAGCAGTGTTTTTGATAGGCTTCTCATTTGGCACAGTACAGTTAGTTCTCTCTTCAGGCCAGTCTCACAGTTAATTATGATTATATTGTCACTAACATCATTAATTGTTTGTTAATTGGCTGAAGGTGTATTCCCAATGGCACAATCGCTAATCGCCAATTTGGCCCATGCTTCAAAACATATCAAAAACTCTGCTTTTTTTCGGAGGCTTTACAAATCATACCTTTTTATTATAGTAGCGGCCATTCCTATATCTTTGATCCACTATCCTCACTTTCAACTGAGCAGTTATCCAACATTCATTTCTCTGATCACTGTCATGAGACGTCTTTATCTTCTTGCTGTAATCCAACTCAAGTTCATCATCATATTTCTTAGATTTTGATACACGTACTTTACTGTCTCTATCATCCATAACAGCAACACTCTCATTATACTTATCATACTTAGTTCTTTTTGACACTGGTATTTCACTGTTAGTATCTTGATGTCTACTGCTAGTTCTACTTTCCTTAAGATCTTCACGTTCTCTACTATAGTTTGCACCATGTCTGTCTTTCTCATTATATCTATTCCCTCTTCTGTCTTTCTTAATATTCACTTCCTCTGTTCTGTTGTAGTCTTTTCTTCTACTCTCTCTTTGATCTCTTGATCCTTTGTCTGACTCTTTTATATCATCTCTTCTCTCTGTTTCTTTTTTTCTTGAGTGATTATGCCTTGAAGAATTGTTAGTGGAACATCGAATGTCTTCAGTACCTGACATTCTATAATTAAGAGAATAAATAATTGACTGAAACACACACACTGTGACGCATAGACACAGTACACACAGATAAACAGACACTACATACATATACACACAGAGCCACCAAACACACACACACACACACACACACACACACACACACACATAGTCATATACACATAGAAGCACTAAACAAAGACAGACACATACACACAGAAGCACTAAACACACACACACGTATACACACATACACACAGGCAGAACACAAATACCTTGAATGATCGCCTGGTTTTATCAGACCATATTGTTTCTCTGGAGGAGCTCCAACTGAAGGAAAAGAGAGAGAGACATTACCCTATACTTTATCTAAGAAATTAACTTACTGCTAGACCTTCCATACTTCTTGAATTCTTCCTCAGTAACTAGTTCAAGATGATACTGACTGAATGTTATGTTCTATTAGGGAGTGATTACAATAACAGCTTATATATACTAGTACAATGTATGTAAAGTAGTTATGCTCTGATAATCAAATCAGCATTTGGCATTAGTTATTATTTCTAGTATCAGTTATTTCTGAAAAATGTAACCAATATTGTAGTATGTGTACTAATAATGTCATCTCTGTGACTATACTGTATGGTGATCCCTTTTATAGGATGGGACTGCTCACATAAACACACAGTTTTAAACTTCCATAAAAATACTGCACAATCTATCATGGTAATAAATACTGTGTAACCATCACTTTTTATAGGATGGGACTGCTCCTAAACACACAGTTTTAAACTCATACCATAGGCCTATGGAAATACTGCAATCTATCATTACAGTAGTGTTAATAAACACTGTGTGACCATCACCTTTTTATGGGACGGGACCTAGTTTTAAACTTATTCCATCCCCATGAACATACTGACACATGTAACTAATATGTAATTCACAGATAAAAACAAAAGAATTTAAATACCGTATACAGGATTCATGAGTTAGAACAACACGTTCGTACACCCAATTAAAAACATGTGAATTTGATAAAGGCAAAAAATATATATCTCTAATGCATCAAACAATCCCATTTCTTTATATTTAAGACAACCCATACTGTTCTCAAGTTCTTATCAATGGGCTCACCAAGTCATAAGGTAGGCCCTGAATATTGTCTATAGCTCATTGTTAAAAGCCTGAGAAATAGCTTTATCCCTTGCAGTTATGCTAACAACTTATCATTAGTAGGCTGTACATGTAGCCTGAGAAACACAGTAGGATATAGTTGTAAAAGTGGGCCAGACTGCTAAAGTCTATGGAAAAAGTGACATGTGATAGGGTGTCTGTCACTGTATGTTGAGTGATAGCAAGGGATATGGTTTACAAATAACAGTAAACATTTGTTATATAATATATCAGTAAATATTCATAGCTGATAAGTGTCGTATATATATATTGATATTATATATATACTTAACAGTATACAGGCACAATGGTATGTGTATATAGGCACGGATCATATGTTCGTAGAGTATTCATATTCTGGTATCATATCTTTGAGGGAATGAACTTACTTATTCTCTTATACAATTTATTAATAATTCATCAGAAATTTGATACAACATATATATTCCTCACAAAATGTATAACTGCTACATACATATGTGTAGACAATACCGATCATTTTTTAGTTATAGTTATAGTATGTCTAGTTTATCACAATTTAGTTATAGTTATAGTTAATTAACTAAAACAATTTCAGGCTTACTAAAAGAGTTTTAGTTTTAGATAACTAACTAAAAGTGCCATTATTGGCCATTTTTCATTTTAGTAACCTATAGTTATTACAGTAGTTATAGTTTAGTTAACTAAAAGTCAAAATGCCTTACTAAAAGGGGTTTTAGTTTCAGTTAACTAAAACAACACTACTACATGTACATACATGTGCTGAATGCAAAGCCACACACATGCAAGTTGCACATACATGTATATGGACAATATGTGGTAGTGTTTTAGTTTGACGATAATGGCCTTATAGTTATAGTAAAACCTGTTTCTCAAACTTTTAGTTTAGTTGTAGTTTAATTAACAAAGGCCTAATAAAAGGGTTATAGTTTTAGATAACTAACTAAAAGATAACTAACTAAAAGTGCCCATTATTGGCCATTTTTCATTTTAGTAACCTATAGTTATTACAGCAGACCTGTAATTTAGTTAACTAAAAGTCAAAATGCCTTACTAAAAAAGGTTTTAGTTATAGTTAACTATAACAACACTTCTACATACATGTGCTGAATGCAAAGCCACACACATGCAAGTTGCACATACATGTATATGGACAATATGTGGTAGTGTTTTAGTTTGACGATAATGGCCTTATAGTTATAGTAAAACCTGTTTCTCAAACTTTTAGTTTAGTTGTAGTTTAATTAACAAAGGCCTAATAAAAGGGTTATAGTTTTAGATAACTAACTAAAAGATAACTAACTAAAAGTGCCCATTATTGGCCATTTTTCATTTTAGTAACCTATAGTTATTACAGTAGACCTGTAATTTAGTTAACTAAAAGTCAAAATGCCTTACTAAAAAAGGTTTTAGTTATAGTTAACTATAACAACACTTCTACATACATGTGCTGAATGCAAAGCCACACACATGCAAGTTGCACATACATGTATATGGACAATATGTGGTAGTGTTTTAGTTTGACAATAATGGCCTTATAGTTATAGTAAAACCTGTTTCTCAAACTTTTAGTTTAGTTGTAGTTTAATTAACAAAGGCCTAATAAAAGGGTTATAGTTTTAGTTAACTAACTAAAGTGCCCATTATTGGCCAATTGTCATTTTAGTTAGTCGTAGTTATTGCAGTACAACAAGCAATTTAGTTATATTTTCATTAATTAAATAACAAAATTACTTACTAAAAATGGTCTTAATTATAGTTATAGTTAACTAAAACAACACTAATATGGGGGATGGTTGACATATACATGCATATGCAGGATTTGTGTTGGACAGTAAAATTTGGACAATGTGTCCATCTACTGTTCTTCATATACATACATGTACATGTATATGCAGTACACATCTGTTCATACATGTATTTTACACATATCTGCATGTCCGCCATTTACATGCTGTATGCTAAAATTTGGCCACAAGATACGAGCATGAGGTATAATTATAATTATATATATAAATATATATGCGTAAGAGCATAATTTTGAGGTCAAAGGGCAGAGCTACATCATACTCTATATGTCATTGAACTAGGAATGTGTGACTATTGGAATTGATAAATATCACTGTGTAGTATCACAACAGACTAATTGATTATCAAATAGTACTGAAATGAAACGTACAAATGAAGTGTAGATTACTGGTTTAAAACAGAGCAGGTCACTTGTGCTTTTAGCATTTATGTGTACATGTACATACATAAACAATTATGAAAACATCTATTTGCTATGGAAACTGAATAGAGTGCTCATATGATAACAATAAATACAGATTTAGAGGTCAAAGTTCACACTATATTAAAGTACAATTGACTATCGAGGGATAGGTCAAAGTTCACCCTATATTACAATAGCAACATATTGTACTATATGTAGTACATATACAAATAATGGATCTTTAGATACTTGGAGACTTCAGAGGGCTGTCCATAAGAACCTAGTTTAAGTGTTCAGTATGGAGTCAAAGTTCTACACTATACACTTGAAGGCAATACTATTGCACTACTGCTAGTATGTACATGTACACATACAAATAATTATCAAGGAAAAGGACAGTTGTGTGGTTAGAGAACAAATACAGCTTACGCAGGTTTAGTTTTTGTCTCTAATCTTCCAACCTTCTTTTTACCCTTTCTCATCAGATATCAAATCTAAGGTGTACAATTAAAACCACAGATACTGTACAGTAGATGTGTGTATCTATGCACATCCCTTAGTTCAAACCTCTTTCAGACCTTCCATTGGGTGTTAACACATTTATGATAATTAAGTAGTAAAAGCTGCTAATAGTTAATAATATTCATAGCTTTGTTATTGTATAGGTTCAACATAGCCACAGGCTATGGTATAAGATATCCCACATTGATTATAGACACAATGAGTCAATGACACATATAACCTATAGTATATAATTATCTTTATAATTTATTATAATTGTTACTGTTGTTCTTATACAGCAATTTGCCTATATGCCTATATGCATACATGTGTATATTTCATAATCCAAATTGCCTATATGCAGATCCGATTCGATATTGTCTGTGTGAAATATATTGTTGTATTTATCTAGTTTATAATTGTTCACACATGGTACAGTGTTAATTATTCTATTGTTCGTGTGCTATACATTCAGCCCAAAGTACATGTACATGTAGTTACAAGCATATTCAGCATTGGTTGCACACATCTTCAGATTGTACTTGTGCAGTTTGACAATAATGTAATTTGCAAAGCCTGAAAAATATTGTGTAAGCTGTATAGGCAATGTATAGGCAATGCAGTTGTCTATATTGATACTCTGCCTATATCTTGAATATAGGCACCTATTCAGATCCCTATACATGTAGGTGCAACCTTACATATTGTACATTTATTCTAAACACTAGTCATGAAAAAACATTTTCCTGCAAAAGGAATACCTGACAGGTCAACTGCTTCACAGCAGCCTTCAACCTAGGTATAGAGTGAAAGCAGGAAGGGAAGTCATTAGTGTCCTGGGCACAGCTTCTTCAAGTAGACAATCTTCACACAAGTTCTTCAATATTAGCATGAGTGCCCCTTTTCGAAAATTAGGTAAAATTAGTAGCTTAATGATTTACACTTATTTTATTACATTGTCATGTACATGTACCTTATCATTTGGTCATTTTGTACAGGGAGGTACATGTAGCTAACAACACTAGGTATCTAAATGAAGCAATACCTACTATTCATGGATACTTACTTCAGTACAAATGGTGGAATGACACGTGAGTAAAGTTAAAAATGATTATTAATCCATGTGACTGATGTATTTTACCATGGTAACATATACATGTACATTACATGTATATTACATATACAGAATTATATATATTTATTTATATTCTATATAGCATAATATAAATATGACATAAATATATACACGTATGTATAGCT